>CAXDIW010000140.1:0-78000 GCA_963989415.1 Cerceris ruficornis | reverse complement strand
AGTAAACTTCGATCCCCATTGTTAATTCCTTAACGGAAATTATTTGTAACTTTCGACAAGTAGAACAATGAATGGAACAGGTAGACGGTTGGAATCATTGTACATATTGCTTCTATATAGTCTAAGAAACATATCTGCAAATCATCCAAACAGTACAATTCGCCAATTATTTGATCTTCAAGTTTAAGTGAACTACGAGTCCCATTGTTAATACTTTAACGGAAATTATTTGTAACTTGCGACAAGTAGAACAATGAATGGAATAGGTAGACGGTTGAAATCATTGTATTTATTGCGTCTATTTAGTCTTAGAAACATATATGCAAAGCATCCAAACAGTGCCATTCGCCAATTTTTTGTTCTTCAAGTTTAAGTGAACAATGAGACCCATTGTTATTCCTTTATCGGAAATTATTTGTAACTTTCGACAAGTAGAACAATGAATGGAACAGGTAGACGGGTGAAATCTTTCTATATATTGCTTCTAAATAGTCTAAGAAACATATATGCAAAGCATCCAAACAGTACAATTCGCCAATTTATTGTTCTTCAAGTTTAAGTGAACAACGAGCCCCATTGTTAATCCTTTAAAGAAAATTATTTGTAAATTTCGACAAGTAGAACAATGAATGGAACAGGTAGACGGTTGAAATCTTTGTTTATATTGCTACTATATAATCTAAGAAACATATATGCAAAGCATCCAAACAGTACCATTCGCCAATTTTTTGTTCTTCAAGTTTAAGTGAACAACGAGCCCCATTGATAATCATGAAACGGAAATTATTTGTAACTTTCTACAAGTAGAACAATGAATAGAACAGGTAGACGGTTGAAATCTTTGTATATATTGCTTCTATATAGTCTACGAAACAAATATGCAAAGCATCCAAACAGTACAATTCGCCAATTTTTTGTTCTTCAAGTTTAAGTGAACTACGAGCCCCATTGTTAATCCTTTAAAGGAAATTATTTGTAAATTTCGACTAGTAGAACAATGATTGGAACACGTAGACGGTTGAAATCTTTGTATATATTGCTTCCATATAGTCTAAGATACATATATGCAAAGCATACAAACAGTACCATTCGCCTATTTTTTGTCCTTCAAGTTTAAGTGAACAATGAGCCCCATTGTTAATCCTTTATCGGAAATTATTTGTAACTTTCGACAAGTAGAACAATGAATGGAACAGGTAGACGGTTGAAATCTATGTATATATTGCTTCTATATAGTCTACGAAACAAATATGCAAAGCATCCAAACAGTACAATTCGCCAATTTTTTGTTCTTCAAGTTTAAGTGAACTACGAGCCCCATTGTTAATCCTTTAAAGGAAATTATTTGTAAATTTCGACTAGTAGAACAATGAATGGAACAGGTAGACGGTTGAAATCTTTGTATATATTGCTACTATATAATCTAAGAAACATATATGCAAAGCATCCAAACAGTACCATTCGCCAATTTTTTGATCTTCAAGTTTAAGTGAACTACGAGCCCCATTGTTAATCCTTTAAAGGAAATTATTTGTAAATTTCGACTAGTAGAACAATGATTGGAACACGTAGACGGTTGAAATCTTTGTATATATTGCTCCCATATAGTCTAAGATACATATATGCAAAGCATCCAAACAGTACCATTCGCCTATTTTTTGTCCTTCAAGTTTAAGTGAACAATGAGCCCCATTGTTAATCCTTTATCGGAAATTACTTGTAACTTTCGACAAGTAGAACAATGAATGGATCAGGTAGACGGTTGAAATCTTTGTATATATTGCGTCTATATAGTCTGAGAAACATATATGCAAAGCATCCAAACAGTACAATTCGCCAATTTTTTGTTCTTCAAGTTTAAGTGAACAACGAGCCCTATTGTTAATCCTTTAAAGGAAATTATTTGTAAATTTCGACAAGTAGAACAATGATTGGAATACGTAGACGGTTGAAGTCTTTGTATATATTGCTTCCATATAGTCTAAGAAACATATATGCAAAGCATCCAAACAGTACCATTCGCCAATTTTTTGATCTTCAAGTTTAAGTGAACTACGAGCCCCATTGTTAATCCTTTAAAGGAAATTATTCGTAACTTTCGACAAGTAGAACAATGAATGGAACAGGTAGACGGTTGAAATCTTTGTATATATTGCTTCTATATAGTCTAAGAAACATATATGCAAAGCATCCAAACAGTACAATTCCCCAATTTTTTGTTCTTCAAGTTTAAGTGAACAACGAGCCCTATTGTTAATCCTTTAAAGGAAATTATTTGTAAATTTCGACAAGTAGAACAATGAATGGAACAGGTAGACGGTTGAAATCTTTGTATATATTGCTACTATATAATCTAAGAAATATATATGCAAAGCATCCAAACAGTACAATTCCCCAATTTTTTGTTCTTCAAGTTTAAGTGAACTACGAGCCCCATTGTTCATCCTTTAAATGAAATTATTTGTAAATTTCGGCAAGTAGAACAATGAATGGAATAGGTAGACGGTTGAAATCATTGTATATATTGCTTCTATATAGTCTAAGAAACATGTATGCAAAGCATCCAAACAGTACAATTCGCCAATTTCTTGTTCTTCAAGTTTAAGTAAACTACGATCCCCATTGTTAATCCCTTAACGGAAATTATTTGTAACTTTCGACAAGTAGAACAATGAATGGAACAGGTAGACGGTTGAGAACATTGTATATATTGCTTCTATATAGTCTAAGAAACATATCTGCAAATCATCCAAACAGTACAATTCGCCAATTATTTGATCTTCAAGTTTAAGTGAACTACGAGCCCCATTGTTAATACTTTAACGGAAATTATTTGTAACTTGCGACAAGTAGAACAATGAATGGAACAGGTAGACGATTGAAATCAATGTATATATTGCATCTATATAGTCTACGAAACAAATATGCAAAGCATCCAAACAGTACAATTCGCCAATTTTTTGTTCTTCAAGTTTAAGTGAAGTACGAGCCCCATTGTTAATCCTTTAAAGGAAATTATTTGTAAATTTCGACTAGTAGAACAATGAATGGAACAGGTAGACGGTTGAAATCCTTGTATATATTGCGTCTATATAGTCTAAGAAACATATATGCAAAGCATCCAAACAGTACCATTCGCCAATTTTTTGATCTTCAAATTTAAGTGAACTACGAGCCCCATTGTTAATCCTTTAAAGGAAATTATTTGTAACTTGCGACAAGTAGAACAATGAATGGAACAGGTAGCCGGTTGAAATCAATGTATATATTGCTTTTATATAGTCTAAGAAACATATATGCAAAGCATCCAAACTGTACCATTCGCCAATTTTTTGTTCTTCAAGATTAAGTGAACAACGAGCCCCAATGGTTAATCCTTTATCGGAAATTATTTGTAACTTTCGACAAGTAGAACACTGAATGGAACAGGTAGACGGTTGAAATCTTTGTATATATTGCTTCTATATAGTCTAAGAAACATATATGCAAAGCATCCAAACAGTACAATTCCCCAATTTTTTGTTCTTCAAGTTTAAGTGAACAACGAGCCCTATTGTTAATCCTTTAAAGGAAATTATTTGTAAATTTCGACAAGTAGAACAATGAATGGAACAGGTAGACGGTTGAAATCTTTGTATATATTGCTACTATATAATCTAAGAAATATATATGCAAAGCATCCAAACAGTACCATTCGCCAACTTTTTGATCTTCAAGTTTAAGTGAACTACGAGCCCCATTGTTAATCCTTTAAAGGAAATTATTTGTAAATTTCAACCAGTAGAACAATGAATGGAACACGTAGACTGTTGAAATCATTGTGTATATTGCTTCTGTATAGTCTAAGAAACATATATGCAAAGAATCCAAACAGTACAATTCGCCAATTATTTGATCTTCAAGTTTAAGTGAACTACGAGCCCCATTGTTAATCCTTTATCGGAAATTATTTGTAACTTTCGACAAGTAGAACAAGAATGGAACAGGTAGACGGTTGAAATCTTTGTATATATTGCTTCTATATAGTCTAAGAAACATATATGCAAAGCTTCCAAACAGTACCATTCTCCAATTTTTTGTTCTTCAAGTTTAAGTGAACAACGAGCCACAATGGTTAATCCTTTATCGGAAATTATTTGTAACTTTCGACAAGTAGAACATGAATGGAACAGGTAGACGGTTGAAATCTTTGTATATATTGCGTCTATATAGTCTCAGAAACATATATGCAAAGCATCCAAACAGTACAATTCGCCAATTTTTTGGTCTTCAAGTTTAAGTGAACAATGAGCCCCAATGGTTAATCCTTTATCGGAAATTACTTGTAATTTTCGACAAGTAGAACAATGAACGGAACAGGTAGACGGTTGAAATCTTTGTATATATTGCTTCTATATAATCTAAGAAACATATATTCAAAGCATCCAAACAGTACCATTCGCCAATTTTTTGTTCTTCAAGTTTAAGTAAACAATGAGCCCCAATGGTTAATCCTTTATCGGAAATTACTTGTAATTTTCGACAAGTAGAACAATGAATAGAACAGGTTCACGGTTGAAATCTTTGTATATATTGCTTCTATATAGTCTAAGAAACATATATGCAAAGCATCCAAACAGTACAATTCGCCAATTATTTGATCTTCAAGTTTAAGTGAACTACGAGCCCCATTGTTAATCCTTTAAAGGAAATTATTTGTAAATTTCGACAAGTAGAACAATGAATGGAACAGGTAGACGGTTGAAATCTATGTATATATTGCTTCTATATAATCTAAGAAACATATATGCAAAGCATCCAAACAGTACAATTCGCCAATTATTTGATCTTCAAGTTTAAGTGAACTACGAGCCCCATTGTTAATCCTTTAAAGGAAATTATTTGTAAATTTCGGCAAGTAGAACAATGAATGGAATAGGTAGACGGTTGAAATCATTGTATATATTGCTTCTATATAGTCTAAGAAACATATATGCAAAGCATCGAAACAGTACAATTCGCCAATTTTTTGTTCTTCAAGTTTAAGTAAACTACGATCCCCATTGTTAATTCCTTAACGGAAATTATTTGTAACTTTCGACAAGTAGCACAATGAATGGAACAGGTAGACGGTTGAAATCTTTGTATATATTGCTTTAATATAGTCTAAGAAACATATATGCAAAGCATCCAAACAGTACAATTCGCCAATTTTTTGTTCTTCAAGTTTAAGTGAACAATGAGCCCCAATGGTTAATCCTTTATCGGAAATTATTTGTAAATTTCGAGAAGTAGCACAAAGAATGGAACAGGTAGACGTTTGAAATCTTTGTATATATTGCTTTGTTACGTCCCGAAGGGCGAAATTCTTTTTATTTTATTTTCTTTTATTTTTCTGTCGCATTTGTCAATACTATGTATTGTGGGAGATTCCCTCGACAAGTGCGCGGAACATTATTATGTATTCTCCGATTCGAAATACGTAGCGTTGCTTACTCATGAACGAAGCATCTAGCTGCGAAGCAGAATCGTTTGAGATATCAAATTTTTACGCCGCATCGAAACCGTCCGGCTGGTTCTCCGTCGAAAACGAGAGGCCCAAGGTTGTTTAAACGTATCGATTTTTGACGCCTGACGCAGTCTCGTCTTCGGAGAAGTTTCCAGAACTTTTGGAGAGAGACATCGGTCAGATGCCGGATGAGCCTTCAAATACTTATGTATTGTGGGAGTTAACCCTTCGTTGAGCTCATCCATGCATCGACTGTTAAGATCTAATACCGATTTCCTCCAAGAGACGAGATTGCGTACCGTATATTACAAAATTAGCCATAGTTTATAAAATATGTATCATGCGTTCTCCGTCCGATTAATATAAGATGTCACACTCGTATCCGAGAGAAAAGACCGACGGAACGTCTCCGTTCCGACGAAGACACACCGTCTCGCGGGCCAGACGAAAGGGAGGAAATTCGCTACGCGTAAACACCGGCCTTCCCTGCGTTTCGAGCGACTGCCCCACCACAGGGCCCACCACCGAAAGCCCGAAAGCGAGCTTTGCTCGTCACTTCTTCCTGATCAGTCGCGAGGTGCGCTAGGAAAGTCCTTAGTGTTATTAAGCAAAGATTATTCGCGTTCATCTCGTGTAGAGTCGCGAATAATAGACTTGACACTTCGTATAAGCGTAATACTCCCGATCGTCAAATCGCGAGGCGCGTGATCGGTTGAGCAGTGAAAAACACTATAAACTCAAATTAACATTCCGTTTTGTTTTAATTTTTAATAAAAGTGATATTTCGTTTTATGTATAATTTTCGTACGTCACACACGATCGTTAAATCGCGAGGCGCGTGATCGTTGGCGATTGTGACTTTTTCGTTTAAAATAGTTATTGTAATTTAACCACTTTATTTTATAATTATATATTTTATCCGAATTATTGTAAATACGTTATATCCGTAATAGTTTATAGGCACGCAGAAAATTCGACCGTAAACTAATACAATTTTCTGTTCAGCTCTAGGAAAGAATTGTTACGACAATATATATAAGAAAACACAGCTAACATCGAAGTACACACGTACACAAATACGCCTGATTGTAATTATAACACCGTAAATCAGGGTGAGTTTTAATTTTTCATCTTTGTTTATTGTTTGGAATTCAATGTTTATTTCGTTAAATCGTTTTGTAACAAATCATAACTGAATTTATGACATTCACCAAAGATAATTACCGTATAATTGTTAAATTATAAATTACTGTAAATGGGAGATTATTTCGGAAATCGACCGATTAACTCAAACGAATCATCGTTTGTGGGATAACGCCCTTGAGTCAAAATCTCACGAATCCGAGGTAGTCTCACCACCACATTTTTGTAACAATACAATTTTGGATTTACATGTTTCCATTCGTACGATTCAATCGATAATAATTGAAATATAGACTCTTTCTATTATTATTCAAATTTGCTTGTTTTAATTACGAAAGTTGATAGCCCTCTTTGATTTTATAGTCCTGGGACCTGTATAGGACCTTGTAGATCGACACCCATCCGTCCTGTCCTCTCTTAGCCATCTGCTAAGTAGAGTATCTTTAATTCAATTTTCTACATATTCAAATTCTCATATTCCGGGCCGCGTGAAATCACCGCCCGTCGGCATCCGCTCGACGACGGACGACGAGACCGTGCGCGCGTGTTTTAAACGAAACTCGCACCGCCGGACGCGCGACCACCCCCGCTCGTAACAGCTTTAATATAGTCTAAGAAACATATATGCAAAGCATCCAAACAGTACAATTCGCCAATTTATTGTTCTTCAAGTTTAAGTGAACAACGAGCCCCATTGTTAATCCTTTAAAGGAAATTATTTGTAAATTTCGACAAGTAGAACAATGATTGGAAAACGTAGACGGTTGAAATCTTTGTATATATTGCTACCATATAGTCTAAGAAACATGTACGCAAAGCATCCAAACAGTACCATTCGCCAATTTTTTGTTCTTCAAGTTTAAGTGAACAATGAGACCCATTGTTAATCCTTTATCAGAAATTATTTGTAAATTTCGACAAGTAGAACAATGATTGGAAAACGTAGACGGTTGAAATCTTTGTATATATTGCTACCATATAGTCTAAGAAACATGTACGCAAAGCATCCAAACAGTACCATTCGCCAATTTTTTCGTCTTCACGTTTAAGTGAACAATGAGCCCCAATGGTTAATCCTTTATCGGAAATTATTTGTAATTTTCGACAAGTAGAACAATGAATGGAACAGGTAGACGGTTGAAATATTTGTATATATTGCTTCTATATAATATAAGAAACATATATTCAAAGCATCCAAACAGTACCATTCGCCAATTTTTTGTTCTTCAAGTTTAAGGGAACAACGAGCCCCATTGTTAATCCTTTAAAGGAAATTATTTGTAAATTTCGACAAGTAGAACAACGATTGGAACACGTAGACGGTTGAAATCTTTGTATATATAGCTTCCATATAGTCTAAGAAACATGTACGCAAAGCATCCAAACAGTACCATTCGCCAATTTTTTGTTCTTCAAGTTTAAGTGAACTACGAGCCCCATTGTTAATCCTTTATCGGACATTATTTGTAATTTTCGACAAGTAGAACAATGTATGAAACAGGTAGACGGTCGAAATCTTTGTATATATTGCTTCCATATAGTGTAAGAAAGATGTACGCAAAGCATCCAAACAATACCATTCGCCAATTTTTTGTTCTTCAAGTTTAAGTGAACAATGAGCCCCAATGGTTAATCCTTTATCGGAAATTATTTGTAATTTTCGACAAGTAGAACAATGAATGGAACAGGTAGACGGTTGAAATCATTGTATATATTGCTTCTATATAGTCTAAGAAACATATATGCAAAGCATCCAAATAGTACAATTCGACAATTTTTTGTTCTTCAAGTTTAAGTGAACAATGAGCCCCATTGTTAATCCTTTAACGGAAATTATTTGTAACTTTCGACAAGTAGAACAATGAATGGAACAGTTAGACGGTTGAAATCTTTGTATATATTGCTTCTATATAATCTAAGAAACATATATGCAAAGCATCCAAACAGTACAATTCGCCAATTTTTTGTTCTTCAAGTTTAAGTGAACATCGAGCCCCATTGATAATCATGAAATGGAAATTATTTGTAACTTTCTACAAGTAGAACATTGAATAGTACAGGTAGACCGGTGAAATCTTTCTATATATTGCTTCTAAATAGTCTAAGAAACATGTACGCAAAGCATCCAAACAGTACAATTCGCCAATTTTTTGTTCTTCAAGTTTAAGTGAACTATGAGCCCCATTTTTAATCCTTTAAAGGAAATTATTTGTGAATTTCAAAAAGTAGAACTATGAATGGAACAGGTAGACGGTTGAAATCATTGTACATATTGCTTCAGTATAGCCTAAGAAACATATATGCAAAGCATCCAAACAGTACAATTCGCCAATTTTTTGTTCTTCAAGTTTAAGTAAACTACGATCCCCATTGTTAATCCCTTAACGGAAATTATTTGTAAATTTCGACAAGTAGAACAATGAATGGAAAAGGTAGACGGTTGAAATCTTTGTATATATTGCTTCCATATAGTCTAAGAAACATCTATGCAAAGCATCCAAACAGTACAATTCGCCAATTTTTTGTTCTTCAAGATTAAGTGAACAACGAGCCCCATTGATAATCCTTTAAAGGAAATTATTTTTAAATTTCGACGAGTAGAACAATGAATGGAATAGGTAGACGGTTGAAATCATTGTATATATTGCTTCCATATAGTCTAAGAAACATCTATGCAAAGCATCCAAACAGTACAATTCGCCAATTTTTTGTTCTTCAAGTTTAAGTAAACTACGATCCCCAATGGTTAATCCTTTATCGGAAATTATTTGTAAATTTCGACAAGTAGAACAATGAATGGAAAAGGTAGACGGTTGAAATCTTTGTATATATTGCTTCCATATAGTCTAAGAAACATCTATGCAAAGCATCCAAACAGTACAATTCGCCAATTTTTTGTTCTTCAAGATTAAGTGAACAACGAGCCCCATTGATAATCATGAAACGGAAATTATTTGTAAATTTCTACAAGTAGAACAATGAATAGAACAGGTAGACGGTTGAAATCTTTGTATATGTTGCTTCTATATAATCTAAGTGACACATATGCAAAGCATCCAAACAGTACAATTCGACAATTATTTCATCTTCATGTTTAAGTGAACTACGAGCCCCATTGTTAATCCTTTAAAGGAAATTATTTTTAAATTTCGACGAGTAGAACAATGAATGGAATAGGTAGACGGTTGAAATCATTGTATATATTGCTTCTATATAGTCTAAGAAACATATATGCAAAGCATCCAAACAGTACAATTCGCCAATTTTTTGTTCTTCAAGTTTAAGTGAACAATGAGCCCCAATGGTTAATCCTTTATCGGTAATTATTTGTAATTTTCGACAAGTAGAACAATGAATAGAAAAGGTAGACGGTTGAAATCTTTGTATATGTTGCTTCTATAAAGTCTACGAAACCTATATGCAAAGCATCTAAACAGTAACAATCGCCAATTTTTTGATCTTCAAGTTTAAGTGAACAGCGAGCCCCATTGTTAATCCTTTAAAGGAAATTATTTGTAAGTTTCGACAAGCAGAACAATGAATGGTACAGGTAGACGGTTGAAATCTTTGTATATATTGCTTCTATATAATCTAAGAAACATATACGCAAAGCATCCAAACAGTACAATTCGCCAATTTTTTGTTCTTCAAGTTTAAGTGAACAATGAGCTCCATTGTTAATCCTTTATCGGAAATTATTTGTAACTTTCGACAAGTAGAACAATGAATGGAACAGGTAGACGGTTGAAATCTTTGTATATATTGCTTCTATATAGTCTAAGAAACATATATGCAATGCATCCAAACAGTACAATTCGCCAATTTTTTGTTCTTCAAGTTTAAGTAAACTACAATCCCCATTGTTAATCCTTTAACGGAAATTAATTGTAACTTTCTACAAGTAGAACAATGATTGGAACACGTAAACGGTTGAAATCTTTGTATATGTTGCTTCTATATAGTCTAAGAAACATATATGCAAAGCATCCAAACAGTACCATTCGCCAATTTTTTGTTCTTCAAGTTTAAGTGAACAACGAGCCCCAATGGTTAATCCCTTATCGGAAATTATTTGTAACTTTCGACAAGTAGAACAATGATTGGAACACTTAGACTGTTGAAATCTTTGTATATATTGCTTCCATATAGTCTAAGAAACATATATGCAAAGCATCCAAACAGTACAATTCGCCAATTTTTTGTTCTTCAAGTTTAAGTGAACTACGGGCCCCATTTTTAATCCTTTAAAGGAAATTAGTTCGAAATTTCGACAAGTAAAACAATGATTGGAACACGTAGACGATTGAAATCTATGTATATATTGCTTCCATGTAGTCTAAGAAACATATATGCATGCATCCAAACAGTACAATTCGCCAATTTATTGTTCTTCAAGTTTAAGTGAACAACGAGCCCCAATGGTTAATCCCTTATCGGAAATTATTTGTAACTTTCGACAAGTAGAACAATGATTGGACCACTTAGACTGTTGAAATCTTTGTATATATTGCTTCCATATAGTCTAAGAAACATATATGCAAACCATCAAAACAGTAACATTCGCCAATTTTTTGTTCTTCAAGTTTAAGTGAACTACGAGCCCCATTGTTAATCCTTTAAAGGAAATTAGTTCTAAATTTCGACAAGTAAAACAATGATTGGAACACGTAGACGATTGAAATCTATGTATATATTGCTTCTATATAGTCTAAGAAACATATATGCAAAGCATCCAAACAGTACAATTCGCCAATTTTTTGTTCTTCAAGTTTAAGTGAACTACGAGCCCCATTGTTAATCCTTTAAAGGATATTATTTGTAAATTTCGACAAGTAGAACAATGAATGGATCAGGTAGACGGTTGAAATCATTGTATACATGGCTTCTATATAATCTACGAAACATATATGCAAAGCATCCAAACAGTACAATTCGCCAATTTTTTGTTCTTCAAGTTTAAGTGAACAACGAGGCCCATTGATAATCATGAAACGGAAATTATTTGGAACTTTCGACAAGAAGAACAATGAATAGAACAGGTAGACGGTTGAAATCATTGTATATATTGCTTCTATATAGTCTAATAAACATATATGCAAAGCATCCAAACAGTACAATTCGACAATTTTTTGTTCTTCAAGTATAGTGAACAATGAGCCCCAATGGTTAATCCTTTATCGGAAATTATTTGTAATTTTCGACAAGTAGAACAATGAATGGAACAGGTAGACGGTTGAAATATTTGTATATATTGCTTCTATATAATGTAAGAAATATATATTCAAAGCATCCAAAGAGTACCATCTGCCAATTTTTTGTTCTTCAAGTTTAAGTAAACTACGAGCCCCATTGTTAATCCTTTAAAGGAAATTATTTGTAAATTTCGGCAAGTAGAAAAATGAATGGAATAGGTAGACGGTTGAAATCATTGTATATATTGCTACTATATAGTCTAAGAAACATATATGTAAAGCATCCAAACAGTACCATTCGCCAATTTCTTGTTCTTTAAGTTTAAGTGAACAATGAGCCCCATTGTTAATCCTTTATCGGAAATTATTTGTAACTTTCGACAAGTAGAACAATGAATGGAACTGGTAGACGTTGAAATCTTTGTATATATTGCTTCCATATAGTCTAAGAAACATATATGCAAAGCATCCAAACAGTACAATTCGCCAATTTATTGTTCTTCAAGTTTAAGTGAACAACGAGCCCCATTGTTAATCCTTTAAAGGAAATTATTTGTAAATTTCGACAAGTAGAACAATGAATGGAAAAGGTAGACGGTTGAAATCTTTGTATATATTGCTTCTATATAGTCTAAGAAACATATATGCAAAGCATCCAAACAGTACAATTCGACAATTTTTTGTTCTTCAAGTATAGTGAACAATGAGCCCCAATGGTTAATCCTTTATCGGAAATTATTTGTAATTTTCGTCAAGTAGAACAATGAATGGAACTGGTAGACGTTGAAATCTTTGTATATATTGCTTCCATATAGTCTAAGAAACATATATGCAAAGCATCCAAACAGTACAATTCGCCAATTTTTTGTTCTTCAAGTTTAAGTGAACAATGAGCCCCAATGGTTAATCCTTTATCGGAAATTATTTGTAAATTTCGACAAGTAGAACAATGAATGGAAAAGGTAGACGGTTGAAATCTTTGTATATATTGCTTCTATATAGTCTAAGAAACATATATGCAAAGCATCCAAACAGTACAATTCGCCAATTTTTTGTTCTTCAAGTTTAAGTGTTCAATGAGCCCCAATGGTTAATCCTTTATCGGAAATTATTTGTAACTTTCGACAAGTAGAACAATAAATGGAACAGGTAGACGGTTGAAATATTTGTATATATTGCTTCCGTATAGTCTAAGAAACCTATATGCAAAGCATCTAAACAGTAAAATTCGCCAATTTTTTGATCTTCAAGTTTAAGTGAACAATGAGCCACATTGTTAATCCTTTATCGGAAATTATTTGTAACTTTCGACAAGTAGAACAATGAATGGAAAAGGTAGACGGTTTAAATCTTTGTATATATTGCTTCTATATAGTCTAAGAAACATATATGCAAAGCATCCAAACAGTACAATTCGCCAATTTTTTGTTCTTCAAGTTTAAGTGAACTACGAGCCCCATTGTTAATCCTTTAAAGGATATTATTTGTAAATTTCGACAAGTAGAACAATGAATGGATCAGGTAGACGGTTGAAATCATTGTATACATGGCTTCTATATAATCTACGAAACATATATGCAAAGCATCCAAACAGTACAATTCGCCAATTTTTTGTTCTTCAAGTTTAAGTGAACAACGAGGCCCATTGATAATCATGAAACGGAAATTATTTGGAACTTTCGACAAGAAGAACAATGAATAGAACAGGTAGACGGTTGAAATCATTGTATATATTGCTTCTATATAGTCTAATAAACATATATGCAAAGCATCCAAACAGTACAATTCGACAATTTTTTGTTCTTCAAGTATAGTGAACAATGAGCCCCAATGGTTAATCCTTTATCGGAAATTATTTGTAATTTTCGACAAGTAGAACAATGAATGGAACAGGTAGACGGTTGAAATATTTGTATATATTGCTTCTATATAATGTAAGAAATATATATTCAAAGCATCCAAAGAGTACCATCTGCCAATTTTTTGTTCTTCAAGTTTAAGTAAACTACGAGCCCCATTGTTAATCCTTTAAAGGAAATTATTTGTAAATTTCGGCAAGTAGAAAAATGAATGGAATAGGTAGACGGTTGAAATCATTGTATATATTGCTACTATATAGTCTAAGAAACATATATGTAAAGCATCCAAACAGTACCATTCGCCAATTTCTTGTTCTTTAAGTTTAAGTGAACAATGAGCCCCAATGGTTAATCCTTTATCGGAAATTATTTGTAATTTTCGACAAGTAGAACAATGATTGGAACACGTAGACGGTTGAAATCTTTGTATATATTGCTTCCATATAGTCTAAGAAACATGTACGCAAAGCATCCAAACAGTACCATTAGCCAATTTTTTGTTCTTCAAGTTTAAGTGAACGACGAGCCCCATTGTTAATCATGAAACGGAAATTATTTGTAACTTTCTACAAGTAGAACAATGAATGGAACAGGTAGACGGTTGAAATCATTGTATATATTGCTTCTATATAATCTGAGAAACATATATGCAAAGCATCCAAACAGTACCATTCGCCAATTTTTTGTTCTTCAAGTTTAAGTGAACATCGAGCCCCATTGATAATCATGAAATGGAAATTATTTGTAACTTTCTACAAGTAGAACATTGAATAGTACAGGTAGACCGGTGAAATCTTTCTATATATTGCTTCTAAATAGTCTAAGAAACATGTACGCAAAGCATCCAAACAGTACAATTCGCCAATTTTTTGTTCTTCAAGTTTAAGTGAACTATGAGCCCCATTTTTAATCCTTTAAAGGAAATTATTTGTGAATTTCAAAAAGTAGAACTATGAATGGAACAGGTAGACGGTTGAAATCATTGTACATATTGCTTCAGTATAGCCTAAGAAACATATATGCAAAGCATCCAAACAGTACAATTCGCCAATTTTTTGTTCTTCAAGTTTAAGTAAACTACGATCCCCATTGTTAATCCCTTAACGGAAATTATTTGTAAATTTCGACAAGTAGAACAATGAATGGAAAAGGTAGACGGTTGAAATCTTTGTATATATTGCTTCCATATAGTCTAAGAAACATCTATGCAAAGCATCCAAACAGTACAATTCGCCAATTTTTTGTTCTTCAAGATTAAGTGAACAACGAGCCCCATTGATAATCCTTTAAAGGAAATTATTTTTAAATTTCGACGAGTAGAACAATGAATGGAATAGGTAGACGGTTGAAATCATTGTATATATTGCTTCCATATAGTCTAAGAAACATCTATGCAAAGCATCCAAACAGTACAATTCGCCAATTTTTTGTTCTTCAAGTTTAAGTAAACTACGATCCCCAATGGTTAATCCTTTATCGGAAATTATTTGTAAATTTCGACAAGTAGAACAATGAATGGAAAAGGTAGACGGTTGAAATCTTTGTATATATTGCTTCCATATAGTCTAAGAAACATCTATGCAAAGCATCCAAACAGTACAATTCGCCAATTTTTTGTTCTTCAAGATTAAGTGAACAACGAGCCCCATTGATAATCATGAAACGGAAATTATTTGTAAATTTCTACAAGTAGAACAATGAATAGAACAGGTAGACGGTTGAAATCTTTGTATATGTTGCTTCTATATAATCTAAGTGACACATATGCAAAGCATCCAAACAGTACAATTCGACAATTATTTCATCTTCATGTTTAAGTGAACTACGAGCCCCATTGTTAATCCTTTAAAGGAAATTATTTTTAAATTTCGACGAGTAGAACAATGAATGGAATAGGTAGACGGTTGAAATCATTGTATATATTGCTTCTATATAGTCTAAGAAACATATATGCAAAGCATCCAAACAGTACAATTCGCCAATTTTTTGTTCTTCAAGTTTAAGTGAACAATGAGCCCCAATGGTTAATCCTTTATCGGTAATTATTTGTAATTTTCGACAAGTAGAACAATGAATAGAAAAGGTAGACGGTTGAAATCTTTGTATATGTTGCTTCTATAAAGTCTACGAAACCTATATGCAAAGCATCTAAACAGTAACAATCGCCAATTTTTTGATCTTCAAGTTTAAGTGAACAGCGAGCCCCATTGTTAATCCTTTAAAGGAAATTATTTGTAAGTTTCGACAAGCAGAACAATGAATGGTACAGGTAGACGGTTGAAATCTTTGTATATATTGCTTCTATATAATCTAAGAAACATATACGCAAAGCATCCAAACAGTACAATTCGCCAATTTTTTGTTCTTCAAGTTTAAGTGAACAATGAGCTCCATTGTTAATCCTTTATCGGAAATTATTTGTAACTTTCGACAAGTAGAACAATGAATGGAACAGGTAGACGGTTGAAATCTTTGTATATATTGCTTCTATATAGTCTAAGAAACATATATGCAATGCATCCAAACAGTACAATTCGCCAATTTTTTGTTCTTCAAGTTTAAGTAAACTACGATCCCCATTGTTAATCCTTTAACGGAAATTAATTGTAACTTTCTACAAGTAGAACAATGATTGGAACACGTAGACGGTTGAAATCTTTGTATATGTTGCTTCTATATAGTCTAAGAAACATATATGCAAAGCATCCAAACAGTACCATTCGCCAATTTTTTGTTCTTCAAGTTTAAGTGAACAACGAGCCCCAATGGTTAATCCCTTATCGGAAATTATTTGTAACTTTCGACAAGTAGAACAATGATTGGAACACTTAGACTGTTGAAATCTTTGTATATATTGCTTCCATATAGTCTAAGAAACATATATGCAAAGCATCCAAACAGTACAATTCGCCAATTTTTTGTTCTTCAAGTTTAAGTGAACTACGGGCCCCATTTTTAATCCTTTAAAGGAAATTAGTTCGAAATTTCGACAAGTAAAACAATGATTGGAACACGTAGACGATTGAAATCTATGTATATATTGCTTCCATGTAGTCTAAGAAACATATATGCATGCATCCAAACAGTACAATTCGCCAATTTATTGTTCTTCAAGTTTAAGTGAACAACGAGCCCCAATGGTTAATCCCTTATCGGAAATTATTTGTAACTTTCGACAAGTAGAACAATGATTGGACCACTTAGACTGTTGAAATCTTTGTATATATTGCTTCCATATAGTCTAAGAAACATATATGCAAACCATCAAAACAGTAACATTCGCCAATTTTTTGTTCTTCAAGTTTAAGTGAACTACGAGCCCCATTGTTAATCCTTTAAAGGAAATTAGTTCTAAATTTCGACAAGTAAAACAATGATTGGAACACGTAGACGATTGAAATCTATGTATATATTGCTTCTATATAGTCTAAGAAACATATATGCAAAGCATCCAAACAGTACAATTCGCCAATTTTTTGTTCTTCAAGTTTAAGTGAACTACGAGCCCCATTGTTAATCCTTTAAAGGATATTATTTGTAAATTTCGACAAGTAGAACAATGAATGGATCAGGTAGACGGTTGAAATCATTGTATACATGGCTTCTATATAATCTACGAAACATATATGCAAAGCATCCAAACAGTACAATTCGCCAATTTTTTGTTCTTCAAGTTTAAGTGAACAACGAGGCCCATTGATAATCATGAAACGGAAATTATTTGGAACTTTCGACAAGAAGAACAATGAATAGAACAGGTAGACGGTTGAAATCATTGTATATATTGCTTCTATATAGTCTAATAAACATATATGCAAAGCATCCAAACAGTACAATTCGACAATTTTTTGTTCTTCAAGTATAGTGAACAATGAGCCCCAATGGTTAATCCTTTATCGGAAATTATTTGTAATTTTCGACAAGTAGAACAATGAATGGAACAGGTAGACGGTTGAAATATTTGTATATATTGCTTCTATATAATGTAAGAAATATATATTCAAAGCATCCAAAGAGTACCATCTGCCAATTTTTTGTTCTTCAAGTTTAAGTAAACTACGAGCCCCATTGTTAATCCTTTAAAGGAAATTATTTGTAAATTTCGGCAAGTAGAAAAATGAATGGAATAGGTAGACGGTTGAAATCATTGTATATATTGCTACTATATAGTCTAAGAAACATATATGTAAAGCATCCAAACAGTACCATTCGCCAATTTCTTGTTCTTTAAGTTTAAGTGAACAATGAGCCCCATTGTTAATCCTTTATCGGAAATTATTTGTAACTTTCGACAAGTAGAACAATGAATGGAACTGGTAGACGTTGAAATCTTTGTATATATTGCTTCCATATAGTCTAAGAAACATATATGCAAAGCATCCAAACAGTACAATTCGCCAATTTATTGTTCTTCAAGTTTAAGTGAACAACGAGCCCCATTGTTAATCCTTTAAAGGAAATTATTTGTAAATTTCGACAAGTAGAACAATGAATGGAAAAGGTAGACGGTTGAAATCTTTGTATATATTGCTTCTATATAGTCTAAGAAACATATATGCAAAGCATCCAAACAGTACAATTCGACAATTTTTTGTTCTTCAAGTATAGTGAACAATGAGCCCCAATGGTTAATCCTTTATCGGAAATTATTTGTAATTTTCGTCAAGTAGAACAATGAATGGAACTGGTAGACGTTGAAATCTTTGTATATATTGCTTCCATATAGTCTAAGAAACATATATGCAAAGCATCCAAACAGTACAATTCGCCAATTTTTTGTTCTTCAAGTTTAAGTGAACAATGAGCCCCAATGGTTAATCCTTTATCGGAAATTATTTGTAAATTTCGACAAGTAGAACAATGAATGGAAAAGGTAGACGGTTGAAATCTTTGTATATATTGCTTCTATATAGTCTAAGAAACATATATGCAAAGCATCCAAACAGTACAATTCGCCAATTTTTTGTTCTTCAAGTTTAAGTGTTCAATGAGCCCCAATGGTTAATCCTTTATCGGAAATTATTTGTAACTTTCGACAAGTAGAACAATAAATGGAACAGGTAGACGGTTGAAATATTTGTATATATTGCTTCCGTATAGTCTAAGAAACCTATATGCAAAGCATCTAAACAGTAAAATTCGCCAATTTTTTGATCTTCAAGTTTAAGTGAACAATGAGCCACATTGTTAATCCTTTATCGGAAATTATTTGTAACTTTCGACAAGTAGAACAATGAATGGAAAAGGTAGACGGTTGAAATCTTTGTATATATTGCTTCTATATAGTCTAAGAAACATATATGCAAAGCATCCAAACAGTACAATTCGCCAATTTTTTGTTCTTCAAGTTTAAGTGAACTACGAGCCCCATTGTTAATCCTTTAAAGGATATTATTTGTAAATTTCGACAAGTAGAACAATGAATGGATCAGGTAGACGGTTGAAATCATTGTATACATGGCTTCTATATAATCTACGAAACATATATGCAAAGCATCCAAACAGTACAATTCGCCAATTTTTTGTTCTTCAAGTTTAAGTGAACAACGAGGCCCATTGATAATCATGAAACGGAAATTATTTGGAACTTTCGACAAGAAGAACAATGAATAGAACAGGTAGACGGTTGAAATCATTGTATATATTGCTTCTATATAGTCTAATAAACATATATGCAAAGCATCCAAACAGTACAATTCGACAATTTTTTGTTCTTCAAGTATAGTGAACAATGAGCCCCAATGGTTAATCCTTTATCGGAAATTATTTGTAATTTTCGACAAGTAGAACAATGAATGGAACAGGTAGACGGTTGAAATATTTGTATATATTGCTTCTATATAATGTAAGAAATATATATTCAAAGCATCCAAAGAGTACCATCTGCCAATTTTTTGTTCTTCAAGTTTAAGTAAACTACGAGCCCCATTGTTAATCCTTTAAAGGAAATTATTTGTAAATTTCGGCAAGTAGAAAAATGAATGGAATAGGTAGACGGTTGAAATCATTGTATATATTGCTACTATATAGTCTAAGAAACATATATGTAAAGCATCCAAACAGTACCATTCGCCAATTTCTTGTTCTTTAAGTTTAAGTGAACAATGAGCCCCAATGGTTAATCCTTTATCGGAAATTATTTGTAATTTTCGACAAGTAGAACAATGATTGGAACACGTAGACGGTTGAAATCTTTGTATATATTGCTTCCATATAGTCTAAGAAACATGTACGCAAAGCATCCAAACAGTACCATTAGCCAATTTTTTGTTCTTCAAGTTTAAGTGAACGACGAGCCCCATTGTTAATCATGAAACGGAAATTATTTGTAACTTTCTACAAGTAGAACAATGAATGGAACAGGTAGACGGTTGAAATCATTGTATATATTGCTTCTATATAATCTGAGAAACATATATGCAAAGCATCCAAACAGTACCATTCGCCAATTTTTTGTACTTCATGTTTAAGTGAACTACGAGCCCCATTGTTAATCCTTTAACGGAAATTAATTGTAACTTTCTACAAGTAGAACAATGATTGGAACACGTAGACGGATGAAATCTTTGTATATATTGCTTCCATATAGTCTAAGAAACATATATGCAAAGCATCCAAACAGTACCATTCGCCAATTTTTTGTTCTTCAAGTTTAAGTGAACAATGAGACCCATTGTTAATCCTTTATCAGAAATTATTTGTAACTTTCGACAAGTAGATCAATGAATGGAACAGGTAGACGGTTGAAATCTTTGTATATATTGCTTCTATATAGTCTAAGAAACATATATGCAAATCATCCAAACAGTACAATTCGCCAATTATTTGATCTTCAAGTTTAACTGAACTACGAGCCCCATTGTTAATACTTTAACGGAAATTATTTGTAAATTTCGACAAGTAGAACAATGAATGGAACAGGTAGCCGGTTGAAATCAATGTATATATTGCTTCTATATAGTCTACGAAACATATATGCAAAGCATCCAAACAGTACAATTCGCCAATTTTTTGTACTTCAAGTTTAAGTGAACTACGAGCCCCATTGTTAATCCTTTAACGGAAATTAATTGTAACTTTCTACAAGTAGAACAATGATTGGAACACGTAGACGGATGAAATCTTTGTATATATTGCTTCCATATAGTCTAGGAAACATATATGCAAAGCATCCAAACAGTACCATTCGCCAATTTTTTGTTCTTCAAGTTTAAGTGAACAATGAGACCCATTGTTAATCCTTTATCAGAAATTATTTGTAACTTTCGACAAGTAGATCAATGAATGGAACAGGTAGACGGTTGAAATCTTTGTATATATTGCTTCTATATAGTCTAAGAAACATATATGCAAATCATCCAAACAGTACAATTCGCCAATTATTTGATCTTCAAGTTTAACTGAACTACGAGCCCCATTGTTAATACTTTAACGGAAATTATTTGTAAATTTCGACAAGTAGAACAATGAATGGAACAGGTAGCCGGTTGAAATCAATGTATATATTGCTTCAATATAGTCTACGAAACATATATGCAAATCATCCAAACAGTACAATTCGCCAATTATTTGAACTTCAAGTTTAAGTGAACTACGAGCCCCATTGTTAATACTTTAACGGAAATTATTTGTAACTTGCGACAAGTAGAACAATGAATGGTACAGGTAGACGGATGAAATCAATGTATATATTGCTTCTATATAGTCTAAGAAACATATATGTAAAGCATCCAAACAGTACCATTCGCCAATTTTTTGTTCTTCAAGTTTAAGTTAACAACGAGCCCCTTTGTTAATCCTTTAAAGGAAATTATTTGTAAATTTCGACAAGTAGAACAATGATTGGAACACGTAGACGGTTGAAATCTTTGTATATATTGCTTCCATATAGTCTAAGAAACATGTACGCAAAGCATCCAAACAGTACCATTCGCCAATTTTTTGTTCTTCAAGTTTAAGTGAAGTACGAGCCCCATTGTTAATCCTTTAAAGGAAATTATTTGTAAATTTCGACAAGTAGAACAATGAATGGAACAGGTGGACTGTTGAAATCATTGTATATATTGCTTCTATATAGTCTAAGAAACATATATGCAAAGCGTCCAAACAGTACAATTCGCCAATTATTTGATCTTCAAGTTTAAGTGAACTACGAGCCCCATTGTTAACACTTTAACGGAAATTATTTGTAACTTGCGACAAGTAGAACAATGAATGGAACAGGTAGCCGGTTGAAATCAATGTATATATTGCTTCTATATAGTCTAAGAAACATATATGCAAAGCATCCAAACAGTACCATTCGCAATTTTTTGTTCTTCAAGTTTAAGTGAACAACGAGCCCCATTGTTAATCCTTCAAAGGACATTATTTGTAAATTTCGACAAGTAGAACAATGAATGGAACAGGTAGACTGTTGAAATCATTGTATATATTGCTTCTATATAGTCTAAGAAACATATATGCAAAGCATCCAAACAGTACAATTCGCCAATTTTTTGTTCTTCAAGTTTAAGTAAACTACGATCCCCATTGTTAATCCCTTAACGGAAATTATTTGTAACTTTCGACAAGTAGAACAATGAATGGAACAGGTAGACGGTTGAAATCATTGTATATATTGCTTCTATATAGTCTAAGAAACATATCTGCAGATCATCCAAACAGTACAATCCGCCAATTATTTGATCTTCAAGTTTAAGTGAACTACGAGCCCCATTGTTAATACTTTAACGGAAATTATTTGTAACTTGCGACAAGTAGAACAATGAATGGAACAGGTAGACTGTTGAAATCAATGTATATATTGCTTCCATATAGTGTAAGAAAGATGTACGCAAAGCATCCAAACAGTACCATTCGCCAATTTTTTGTTCTTCAAGTTTAAGTGAACTACGAGTCCCATTGTTAATACTTTAACGGAAATTATTTGTAACTTGCGACAAGTAGAACAATGAATGGAACAGGTAGACTGCTGAAATCAATGTATATATTGCTTCCATATAGTCTAAGAAACATATATGCAAAGCATCCAAACAGAACCATTCGCCAATTTTTTGTTCTTCAAATTTAAGGGAACAACGAGCCCCATTGATAATCATGAAACGGAAATTATTTGTAACTTTCTACAAGTAGAACAATGAATAGAACAGGTAGACGGTTGAAATCTTTGTATATGTTGCGTCTATATATTCTAAGAAACCTATATGCAAAGCATCTAAACAGTAACAATCGCCAATTTTTTGATCTTCAAGTTTAAGTGAACATAGAGCCCCATTGATAATCATGAAATGGAAATTATTTGTAACTTTCTACAAGTAGAACAATGAATAGTACAGGTAGCCGGTTGAAATCTTTCTATATATTACTTCTAAATAGTCTAAGAAACATATATGCTAAGCATCCAAACAGTACAATTCGCCAATTTTTTGTTCTTCAAGTTTAAGTGAATTACGAGCCCCATTGTTAATCCTTTATCGGAAATTATTTGTAATTTTCGACAAGTAGAACAATGTATGAAACAGGTAGACGGTCGAAATCTTTGTATATATTGCTTCCATATAGTGTAAGAAAGATGTACGCAAAGCATCCAAACAATACCATTCGCCAATTTTTTGTTCTTCAAGTTTAAGTGAACAATGAGCCCCAATGGTTAATCCTTTATCGGAAATTATTTGTAATTTTCGACAAGTAGAACAATGAATGAAACAGGTAGACGGTCGAAATCTTTGTATATATTGCTTCTATATAATCTATGAAACATATATGCAAAGCATCCAAACAGTACCATTCGCCAATTTTTTGTTCTTCAAGTTTAAGTGAACAACGAGCCCCATTGATAATCATGAAACGGAAATTATTTGTAACTTTCTACAAGTAGAACAATGATTGGAACACGTAGACGGTTGAAATCTTTGTATATATTGCTTCTATATAATCTAAGAAACATATATGCAAAGCATCCAAACAGTACAATTCGCCAATTTTTTGTTCTTCAAGTTTAAGTAAACTACGATCCCCATTGTTAATCCCTTAACGGAAATTATTTGTAACTTTCGACAAGTAGAACAATGAATGGAACAGGTAGACGGTTGAAATCATTGTATATATTGCTTCTATATAGTCTAAGAAACATATCTGCAGATCATCCAAACAGTACAATCCGCCAATTATTTGATCTTCAAGTTTAAGTGAACTACGAGCCCCATTGTTAATACTTTAACGGAAATTATTTGTAACTTGCGACAAGTAGAACAATGAATGGAACAGGTAGATGGTTGAAATCAATGTATATATTGCTTCTATATAGTCTAAGAAACATATATGCAAAGCATCCCTAACAGTACCATTCGCCAATTTTTTGTTCTTCAAGTTTAAGTGAACAACGAGCCGCATTGTTAATCCTTTAAAGGAAATTATTTGTAAATTTCGACAAGTAGAAGAATGTATGGAACAGGTAGACTGTTGAAATCATTGTATATATTGCTTCTATATAGTCCAAGAAACTTATATGCAAAGCGTCCAAACAGTACAATTCGCCAATTATTTGATCTTCAAGTTTAAGTGAACTACGAGCCCCATTGTTAATACTTTAACGGAAATTATTTGTAACTTTCGACAAGTAGAACATTGAATGGAACAGGTAGACGGTTGAAATCTTTGTATATATTGCTTCTATATAGTATAAGAAACATATATGCAAAGCATCCAAACAGTACCATTCGCCAATTTTTTGTTCTTCAAGTTTAAGTGAACTACGAGCCCCATTGTTAATACTTTAACGGAAATTATTTGTAACTTGCGACAAGTAGAACAATGAATGGAACAGGTATCCGGTTGAAATCTTTGTATATACTGCTTCTATATAATCTAAGAAACATATATGCAAAGCATCCAAACAGTACAATTCGCCAATTTCTTGTACTTCAAGTTTAAGTGAACAATGAGCCCCAATGGTTTATCCATTATCGGTAATTATTTGTAACTTTCGACAAGTAGAACAATGAATGGAACAGGTAGACGGTTGAAATCCTTGTATATATTGCGTCTATATAATCTAAGAAACATATATGCAAAGCATCCAAACAGTACCATTCGCCAATTTTTTGTTCTTCAAGTTTAAGTGAAGTACGAGCCCCATTGTTAATCCTTTAAAGGAAATTATTTGTAAATTTCGACAAGTAGAACAATGAATGGAACAGGTAGACTGTTGAAATCATTGTATATATTGCTTCTGTATAGTCTAAGAAACATATATGCAAAGCGTCCAAACAGTACAATTCGCCAATTATTTGATCTTCAAGTTTAAGTGAACTACGAGCCCCATTGTTAATCCTTTAACGGAAATTAATTGTAACTTTCTACAAGTAGAACAATGATTGGAACACGTAGACGGTTGAAATCTTTGTATATATTACTTCCATATAGTCTAAGAAACATATATGCAAAGCATCCAAACAGTACCATTCGCCAATTTTTTGTTCTTCAAGTTTAAGTGAACAATGAGCCTCATTGTTAATCCTTTAACGGAAATTAATTGTAACTTTCTACAAGTAGAACAATGATTGGAACACGTAGACGGTTGAAATCTTTGTATATATTGCTTCCATATAGTCTAAGAAACATATATGCAAAGCATCCAAACAGTACCATTCGCCAATTTTTTGTTCTTCAAGTTTAAGTGAACAATGAGCCTCATTGTTAATCGTTTATCGGAAATTATTTGTAAATTTCGACAAGTAGAACAATGTATGGAACAGGTAGACTGTTGAAATCATTGTATATATTGCTTCTATATAGTCCAAGAAACTTATATGCAAAGCGTCCAAACAGTACAATTCGCCAATTTTTTGCTCTTCAAGTTTAAGTGAACTACGAGCCCCATTGTTAATCCTTTAAAGGAAATTAATTGTAAATTTCGGCAAGTAGAACAATGAATGGAATAGGTAGACGGTTGTAATCATTGTATATATTGCTTCTATATAGTCTAAGAAACATATATGAAAAGCATCCAAACAGTACAATTCGCTAATTTTTTGTTCTTCAAGTTTAAGTGAACTACGAGCCCCATTGTTAATCCTTTAAAGGAAATGAATTGTAAATTTCGGCAAGTAGAACAATGATTGGGACACGTAGACGGTTGAAATCTTTGTATATATTGCTTCCATATAGTCTAAGAAACATGTACGCAAAGCATCCAAATAGTACCATTCGCCAATTTTTTGTTCTTCAAGTTTAAGTGAACTACGAGCCCCATTGTTAATCCTTTAAATGAAATTATTTGTAAATTTCGACAAGTAAAACAATGAATGGATCAGGTAGACGGTTGAAATCATTGCATATATTGCTTCTATATAATCTAAGAAACATATATGCAAAGCATCCAAACAGAACAATTCACGAATTTTCTGTTCTTCAAGTTTAAGTGAACTACGAGCCCCATTGTTAATCCTTTAACGGAAATTAATTGTAACTTTCTACAAGTAGAACATTGAATGGAACAGGTAGACGGTTGAAATCTTTGTATATATTGCTTCTATATAGTATAAGAAACATATAAGCAAAGCATCCAAACAGTACCATTCGCCAATTTTTTGTTCTTCAAGTTTAAGTGAACTACGAGCCCCATTGTTAATACTTTAACGGAAATTATTTGTAACTTGCGACAAGTAGAACAATGAATGGAACAGGTAGCCAGTTGAAATCAATGTATATATTGCTTCTATATAGTCTAAGAAACATATATGCAAAGCATCCAAACAGTAACATTCGCAATTTTTTCGTTCTTCAAGTTTAAGTGAACAACGAGCCCCATTGTTAATCCTTTAAAGGAAATTATTTGTAAATTTCGACAAGTAGAACAATGATTGGAACACGTAGACGGTTGAAATCTATGTATATATTGCTTCCATACAGTGTAAGAAACATGTACGCAAAGCATCCAAACAGTACCATTCGCCAATTTTTTGTTCTTCAAGTTTAAGTGAACAATGAGCCCCAATGGTTAATCCTTTAACGGTAATTGTTTGTAAATTTCGGCAAGTAGAACAATGAATGGAACAGGTAGACGGTTGAAATCATTGTATATATTGCTTCTATATAGTCTAAGAAACATATCTGCAGATCATCCAAACAGTACAATCCGCCAATTATTTGATCTTCAAGTTTAAGTGAACTACGAGCCCCATTGTTAATACTTTAACGGAAATTATTTGTAACTTGCGACAAGTAGAACAATGAATGGAACAGGTAGCCGGTTGAAATCAATGTATATATTGCTTCTATATAGTCTAAGAAACATATATGCAAAGCATCGAAACAGTACCATTCGCCAATTATTTGATCTTCAAGTTTAAGTGAACTACGAGCCCCATTGTTAATACTTTAACGGAAATTATTTGTAAATTTCGACAAGTAGAACAATGATTGGAACACGTAGACGGTTGAAATCTTTGTATATATTGCTTCCATATAGTCTAAGAAACATGTACGCAAAGCATCCAAACAGTACCATTCGCCAATTTTTTGTTCTTCAAGTTTAAGTGAACAATGAGCACCAAAGGTTAATCCTTTATCGGAAATTATTTGTAACTTTCGGCAAGTAGAACAATGAATGGAGCAGGTAGACGGTTGAAATCTTTGTATATATTGCTTCTATATAGTCTAAGAAACATATCTGCAGATCATCCAAACAGTACAATCCGCCAATTATTTGATCTTCAAGTTTAAGTGAACTACGAGCCCCATTGTTAATACTTTAACGGAAATTATTTGTAACTTGCGACAAGTAGAACAATGAATGGAACAGGTAGCCGGTTGAAATCAATGTATATATTGCTTCTATATAGTCTAAGAAACATATATGCAAAGCATCCAAACAGTACCATTCGCCAATTATTTGATCTTCAAGTTTAAGTGAACTACGAGCCCCATTGTTAATCCTTCAAAGGAAATAATTTGTAAATTTCGACAAGTAGAACAATGAATGGAACAGGTAGACTGTTGAAATCATTGTATATATTGCTTCTATATAGTCTAAGAAACATATATGCAAAGCATCCAAACAGTACAATTCGCCAATTTTTTGTTCTTCAAGTTTAAGTAAACTACGATCCCCATTGTTAATCCCTTAACGGAAATTATTTGTAACTTTCGACAAGTAGAACAATGAATGGAACAGGTAGACGGTTGAAATCATTGTATATATTGCTTCTATATAGTCTAAGAAACATATCTGCAGATCATCCAAACAGTACAATCCGCCAATTATTTGATCTTCAAGTTTAAGTGAACTACGAGCCCCATTGTTAATACTTTAACGGAAATTATTTGTAACTTGCGACAAGTAGAACAATGAATGGAACAGGTAGATGGTTGAAATCAATGTATATATTGCTTCTATATAGTATAAGAAACATATATGCAAAGCATCCAAACAGTACCATTCGCCAATTATTTGATCTTCAAGTTTAACTGAACTACGAGCCCCATTGTTAATACTTTAACGGAAATTATTTGTAAATTTCGACAAGTAGAACAATGAATGGAACAGGTAGCCGGTTGAAATCAATGTATATATTGCTTCTATATAGTCTACGAAACATATATGCAAAGCATCCAAACAGTACAATTCGCCAATTTTTTGTACTTCAAGTTTAAGTGAACTACGAGCCCCATTGTTAATCCTTTAACGGAAATTAATTGTAACTTTCTACAAGTAGAACAATGATTGGAACACGTAGACGGATGAAATCTTTGTATATATTGCTTCCATATAGTCTAGGAAACATATATGCAAAGCATCCAAACAGTACCATTCGCCAATTTTTTGTTCTTCAAGTTTAAGTGAACAATGAGACCCATTGTTAATCCTTTATCAGAAATTATTTGTAACTTTCGACAAGTAGATCAATGAATGGAACAGGTAGACGGTTGAAATCTTTGTATATATTGCTTCTATATAGTCTAAGAAACATATATGCAAATCATCCAAACAGTACAATTCGCCAATTATTTGATCTTCAAGTTTAACTGAACTACGAGCCCCATTGTTAATACTTTAACGGAAATTATTTGTAAATTTCGACAAGTAGAACAATGAATGGAACAGGTAGCCGGTTGAAATCAATGTATATATTGCTTCTATATAGTCTACGAAACATATATGCAAATCATCCAAACAGTACAATTCGCCAATTATTTGAACTTCAAGTTTAAGTGAACTACGAGCCCCATTGTTAATACTTTAACGGAAATTATTTGTAACTTGCGACAAGTAGAACAATGAATGGTACAGGTAGACGGATGAAATCAATGTATATATTGCTTCTATATAGTCTAAGAAACATATATGTAAAGCATCCAAACAGTACCATTCGCCAATTTTTTGTTCTTCAAGTTTAAGTTAACAACGAGCCCCTTTGTTAATCCTTTAAAGGAAATTATTTGTAAATTTCGACAAGTAGAACAATGATTGGAACACGTAGACGGTTGAAATCTTTGTATATATTGCTTCCATATAGTCTAAGAAACATGTACGCAAAGCATCCAAACAGTACCATTCGCCAATTTTTTGTTCTTCAAGTTTAAGTGAAGTACGAGCCCCATTGTTAATCCTTTAAAGGAAATTATTTGTAAATTTCGACAAGTAGAACAATGAATGGAACAGGTGGACTGTTGAAATCAATGTATATATTGCTTCTATATAGTATAAGAAACATATATGCAAAGCATCCAAACAGTACCATTCGCCAATTTTTTGTTCTTCAAGTTTAAGTGAACTACGAGCCCCATTGTTAATACTTTAACGGAAATTATTTGTAACTTGCGACAAGTAGAACAATGAATGGAACAGGTAGCCGGTTGAAATCAATGTATATATTGCTTCTATATAGTCTAAGAAACATATATGCAAAGCATCCAAACAGTACCATTCGCAATTTTTTGTTCTTCAAGTTTAAGTGAACAACGAGCCCCATTGTTTATCCTTTAAAGGAAATTATTTGTAAATTTCGACAAGTAGAACAATGATTGGAACACGTAGACGGTTGAAATCTTTGTATATATTGCTTCTATATAATCTAAGAAATATATATGCAAAGCATCCAAACAGTACAATTCGCCAATTTTTTGTTCTTCAAGTTTAAGTAAACCACGATCCCCATTGTTAATCCCTTAACGGAAATTATTTGTAAATTTCGACAAGTAGAACAATGAATGGAACAGGTAGACGGTTGAAATCATTGTATATATTGCTTCTATATAGTCTAAGAAACATATCTGCAGATCATCCAAACAGTACAATCCGCCAATTATTTGATCTTCAAGTTTAAGTGAACTACGAGCCCCATTGTTAATACTTTAACGGAAATTATTTGTAACTTGCGACAAGTAGAACAATGAATGGAACAGGTAGATGGTTGAAATCAATGTATATATTGCTTCTATATAGTCTAAGAAACATATATGCAAAGCATCCAAACAGTACCATTCGCCAATTTTTTGTTCTTCAAGTTTAAGTGAACAACGAGCCGCATTGTTAATCCTTTAAAGGAAATTATTTGTAAATTTCGACAAGTAGAAGAATGTATGGAACAGGTAGACTGTTGAAATCATTGTATATATTGCTTCTATATAGTCCAAGAAACTTATATGCAAAGCGTCCAAACAGTACAATTCGCCAATTATTTGATCTTCAAGTTTAAGTGAACTACGAGCCCCATTGTTAATACTTTAACGGAAATTATTTGTAACTTTCGACAAGTAGAACATTGAATGGAACAGGTAGACGGTTGAAATCTTTGTATATATTGCTTCTATATAGTATAAGAAACATATATGCAAAGCATCCAAACAGTACCATTCGCCAATTTTTTGTTCTTCAAGTTTAAGTGAACTACGAGCCCCATTGTTAATACTTTAACGGAAATTATTTGTAACTTGCGACAAGTAGAACAATGAATGGAACAGGTAGCCGGTTGAAATCTTTGTATATACTGCTTCTATATAATCTAAGAAACATATATGCAAAGCATCCAAACAGTACAATTCGCCAATTTCTTGTACTTCAAGTTTAAGTGAACAATGAGCCCCAATGGTTTATCCATTATCGGTAATTATTTGTAACTTTCGACAAGTAGAACAATGAATGGAACAGGTAGACGGTTGAAATCCTTGTATATATTGCGTCTATATAATCTAAGAAACATATATGCAAAGCATCCAAACAGTACCATTCGCCAATTTTTTGTTCTTCAAGTTTAAGTGAAGTACGAGCCCCATTGTTAATCCTTTAAAGGAAATTAATTGTAAATTTCGGCAAGTAGAACAATGATTGGGACACGTAGACGGTTGAAATCTTTGTATATATTGCTTCCATATAGTCTAAGAAACATGTACGCATAGCATCCAAATAGTACCATTCGCCAATTTTTTGTTCTTCAAGTTTAAGTGAACTACGAGCCCCATTGTTAATCCTTTAAAGGAAATTATTTGTAAATTTCGACAAGTAAAACAATGAATGGATCAGGTAGACGGTTGAAATCATTGCATATATTGCTTCTATATAATCTAAGAAACATATATGCAAAGCATCCAAACAGAACAATTCACGAATTTTCTGTTCTTCAAGTTTAAGTGAACTACGAGCCCCATTGTTAATCCTTTAACGGAAATTAATTGTAACTTTCTACAAGTAGAACATTGAATGGAACAGGTAGACGGTTGAAATCTTTGTATATATTGCTTCTATATAGTATAAGAAACATATAAGCAAAGCATCCAAACAGTACCATTCGCCAATTTTTTGTTCTTCAAGTTTAAGTGAACTACGAGCCCCATTGTTAATACTTTAACGGAAATTATTTGTAACTTGCGACAAGTAGAGCAATGAATGGAACAGGTAGCCGGTTGAAATCAATGTATATATTGCTTCTATATAGTCTAAGAAACATATATGCAAAGCATCCAAACAGTAACATTCGCAATTTTTTCGTTCTTCAAGTTTAAGTGAACAACGAGCCCCATTGTTAATCCTTTAAAGGAAATTATTTGTAAATTTCGACAAGTAGAACAATGATTGGAACACGTAGACGGTTGAAATCTTTGTATATATTGCTTCCATATAGTGTAAGAAACATGTACGCAAAGCATCCAAACAGTACCATTCGCCAATTTTTTGTTCTTCAAGTTTAAGTGAACAATGAGCCCCAATGGTTAATCCTTTATCGGAAATTATTTGTAATTTTCGACAAGTAGAACAATGAATGAAACAGGTAGACGGTCGAAATCTTTATATATATTGCTTCTATATAATCTAAGAAACATATATGCAAAGCATCCAAACAGTTACCATTCGCCAATTTTTTGTTCTTCAAGTTTAAGTGAACAAAGAGCCCCATTGATAATCATGAAACGGAAATTATTTGTAACTTTCTACAAGTAGAACAATGAATGGAACAGGTAGCCGGTTGAAATCAATGTATATATTGCTTCTATATAGTCTAAGAAACATATATGCAAAGCATCGAAACAGTACCATTCGCCAATTATTTGATCTTCAAGTTTAAGTGAACTACGAGCCCCATTGTTAATACTTTAACGGAAATTATTTGTAAATTTCGACAAGTAGAACAATGATTGGAACACGTAGACGGTTGAAATCTTTGTATATATTGCTTCCATATAGTCTAAGAAACATGTACGCAAAGCATCCAAACAGTACCATTCGCCAATTTTTTGTTCTTCAAGTTTAAGTGAACAATGAGCACCAAAGGTTAATCCTTTATCGGAAATTATTTGTAACTTTCGGCAAGTAGAACAATGAATGGAGCAGGTAGACGGTTGAAATCTTTGTATATATTGCTTCTATATAGTCTAAGAAACATATCTGCAGATCATCCAAACAGTACATTCCGCCAATTATTTGATCTTCAAGTTTAAGTGAACTACGAGCCCCATTGTTAATCCTTCAAAGGAAATAATTTGTAAATTTCGACAAGTAGAACAATGAATGGAACAGGTAGACTGTTGAAATCATTGTATATATTGCTTCTATATAGTCTAAGAAACATATATGCAAAGCATCCAAACAGTACAATTCGCCAATTTTTTGTTCTTCAAGTTTAAGTAAACTACGATCCCCATTGTTAATCCCTTAACGGAAATTATTTGTAACTTTCGACAAGTAGAACAATGAATGGAACAGGTAGACGGTTGAAATCATTGTATATATTGCTTCTATATAGTCTAAGAAATATATCTGCAGATCATCCAAACAGTACAATCCGCCAATTATTTGATCTTCAAGTTTAAGTGAACTACGAGCCCCATTGTTAATACTTTAACGGAAATTATTTGTAACTTGCGACAAGTAGAACAATGAATGGAACAGGTAGATGGTTGAAATCAATGTATATATTGCTTCTATATAGTATAAGAAACATATATGCAAAGCATCCAAACAGTACCATTCGCCAATTTTTTGTTCTTCAAGTTTAAGTGAACTACGAGCCCCATTGTTAATACTTGAACGGAAATTATTTGTAACTTGCGACAAGTAGAACAATGAATGGAACAGGTAGCCGGTTGAAATCTTTGTATATATTGCTTCTATATAGTCTAAGAAACATATATGCAAAGCATCCAAACAGTACAATTCGCCAATTTCTTGTACTTTAAGTTTAAGTGAACAATGAGCCCCAATGGTTTATCCATTATCGGTAATTATTTGTAACTTTCGACAAGTAGAACAATGAATGGAACAGGTAGACGGTTGAAATCCTTGTATATATTGCGTCTATATAATCTAAGAAACATATATGCAAAGCATCCAAACAGTACCATTCGCCAATTTTTTGTTCTTCAAGTTTAAGTGAAGTACGAGCCCCATTGTTAATCCTTTAAAGGAAATTATTTGTAAATTTCTACAAGTAGAACAATGAATGGAACAGGTAGACTGTTGAAATCATTGTATATATTGCTTCTATATAGTCTAAGAAACATATATGCAAAGCGTCCAAACAGTACAATTCGCCAATTATTTGATCTTCAAGTTTAAGTGAACCACGAGCCCCATTGTTAATCCTTTAACGGAAATTAATTGTAACTTTCTACAAGTAGAACAATCATTGGAACACGTAGACGGTTGAAATCTTTGTATATATTACTTCCATATAGTCTAAGAAACATATATGCAAAGCATCCAAACAGTTACCATTCGCCAATTTTTTGTTCTTCAAGTTTAAGTGAACAACGAGCCCCATTGATAATCATGAAACGGAAATTATTTGTAACTTTCTACAAGTAGAACAATGAATGGAACAGGTAGACTGTTGAAATCATTGTATATATTGCTTCTATATAGTCTAAGAAACATATATGCAAAGCGTCCAAACAGTACAATTCGCCAATTATTTGATCTTCAAGTTTAAGTAAAATACGATCCCCATTGTTAATACTTTAACGGAAATTATTTGTAACTTGCGACAAGTAGAACAATGAATGGAACAGGTAGCCGGTTGAAATCAATGTATATACTGCTTCTATATAGTCTAAGAAACATATATGCAAAGCATCCAAACAGTACCATTCGCCAATTATTTGATCTTCAAGTTTAAGTGAACTACGAGCCCCATTGTTAATACTTTAACGGAAATTATTTGTAAATTTCGACAAGTAGAACAATGATTGGAACACGTAGACGGTTGAAATCTTTGTATATATTGCTTCCATATAGTCTAAGAAACATGTACGCAAAGCATCCAAACAGTACCATTCGCCAATTTTTTGTTCTTCAAGTTTAAGTGAACAATGAGCCCCAAAGGTTAATCCTTTATCGGAAATTATTTGTAACTTTCGGCAAGTAGAACAATGAATGGAGCAGGTAGACGGTTGAAATCTTTGTATATATTGCTTCTATATAGTCTAAGAAACATATCTGCAGATCATCCAAACAGTACATTCCGCCAATTATTTGATCTTCAAGTTTAAGTGAACTACGAGCCCCATTGTTAATCCTTCAAAGGAAATAATTTGTAAATTTCGACAAGTAGAACAATGAATGGAACAGGTAGACTGTTGAAATCATTGTATATATTGCTTCTATATAGTCTAAGAAACATATATGCAAAGCATCCAAACAGTACAATTCGCCAATTTTTTGTTCTTCAAGTTTAAGTAAACTACGATCCCCATTGTTAATCCCTTAACGGAAATTATTTGTAACTTTCGACAAGTAGAACAATGAATGGAACAGGTAGACGGTTGAAATCATTGTATATATTGCTTCTATATAGTCTAAGAAATATATCTGCAGATCATCCAAACAGTACAATCCGCCAATTATTTGATCTTCAAGTTTAAGTGAACTACGAGCCCCATTGTTAATACTTTAACGGAAATTATTTGTAACTTGCGACAAGTAGAACAATGAATGGAACAGGTAGATGGTTGAAATCAATGTATATATTGCTTCTATATAGTATAAGAAACATATATGCAAAGCATCCAAACAGTACCATTCGCCAATTTTTTGTTCTTCAAGTTTAAGTGAACTACGAGCCCCATTGTTAATACTTGAACGGAAATTATTTGTAACTTGCGACAAGTAGAACAATGAATGGAACAGGTAGCCGGTTGAAATCTTTGTATATATTGCTTCTATATAGTCTAAGAAACATATATGCAAAGCATCCAAACAGTACAATTCGCCAATTTCTTGTACTTTAAGTTTAAGTGAACAATGAGCCCCAATGGTTTATCCATTATCGGTAATTATTTGTAACTTTCGACAAGTAGAACAATGAATGGAACAGGTAGACGGTTGAAATCCTTGTATATATTGCGTCTATATAATCTAAGAAACATATATGCAAAGCATCCAAACAGTACCATTCGCCAATTTTTTGTTCTTCAAGTTTAAGTGAAGTACGAGCCCCATTGTTAATCCTTTAAAGGAAATTATTTGTAAATTTCTACAAGTAGAACAATGAATGGAACAGGTAGACTGTTGAAATCATTGTATATATTGCTTCTATATAGTCTAAGAAACATATATGCAAAGCGTCCAAACAGTACAATTCGCCAATTATTTGATCTTCAAGTTTAAGTGAACCACGAGCCCCATTGTTAATCCTTTAACGGAAATTAATTGTAACTTTCTACAAGTAGAACAATCATTGGAACACGTAGACGGTTGAAATCTTTGTATATATTACTTCCATATAGTCTAAGAAACATATATGCAAAGCATCCAAACAGTTACCATTCGCCAATTTTTTGTTCTTCAAGTTTAAGTGAACAACGAGCCCCATTGATAATCATGAAACGGAAATTATTTGTAACTTTCTACAAGTAGAACAATGAATGGAACAGGTAGACTGTTGAAATCATTGTATATATTGCTTCTATATAGTCTAAGAAACATATATGCAAAGCGTCCAAACAGTACAATTCGCCAATTATTTGATCTTCAAGTTTAAGTAAAATACGATCCCCATTGTTAATACTTTAACGGAAATTATTTGTAACTTGCGACAAGTAGAACAATGAATGGAACAGGTAGCCGGTTGAAATCAATGTATATACTGCTTCTATATAGTCTAAGAAACATATATGCAAAGCATCCAAACAGTACCATTCGCCAATTATTTGATCTTCAAGTTTAAGTGAACTACGAGCCCCATTGTTAATACTTTAACGGAAATTATTTGTAAATTTCGACAAGTAGAACAATGATTGGAACACGTAGACGGTTGAAATCTTTGTATATATTGCTTCCATATAGTCTAAGAAACATGTACGCAAAGCATCCAAACAGTACCATTCGCCAATTTTTTGTTCTTCAAGTTTAAGTGAACAATGAGCCCCAAAGGTTAATCCTTTATCGGAAATTATTTGTAACTTTCGGCAAGTAGAACAATGAATGGAGCAGGTAGACGGTTGAAATCTTTGTATATATTGCTTCTATATAGTCTAAGAAACATATCTGCAGATCATCCAAACAGTACAATCCGTCAATTATTTGATCTTCAAGTTTAAGTGAACTACGAGCCCCATTGTTAATACTTTAACGGAAATTATTTGTAACTTGCGACAAGTAGAACAATGAATGGAACAGGTAGCCGGTTGAAATCAATGTATATATTGCTTCTATATAGTCTAAGAAACATATATGCAAAGCATCCAAACAGTACCATTCGCCAATTATTTGATCTTCAAGTTTAAGTGAACTACGAGCCCCATTGTTAATCCTTCAAAGGAAATAATTTGTAAATTTCGACAAGTAGAACAATGAATGGAACAGGTAGACTGTTGAAATCATTGTATATATTGCTTCTATATAGTCTAAGAAACATATATGCAAAGCATCCAAACAGAACAATTCACGAATTTTCTGTTCTTCAAGTTTAAGTGAACTACGAGCCCCATTGTTAATCCTTTAACGGAAATTAATTGTAACTTTCTACAAGTAGAACATTGAATGGAACAGGTAGACGGTTGAAATCTTTGTATATATTGCTTCTATATAGTATAAGAAACATATAAGCAAAGCATCCAAACAGTACCATTCGCCAATTTTTTGTTCTTCAAGTTTAAGTGAACTACGAGCCCCATTGTTAATACTTTAACGGAAATTATTTGTAACTTGCGACAAGTAGAACAATGAATGGAACAGGTAGCCGGTTGAAATCAATGTATATATTGCTTCTATATAGTCTAAGAAACATATATGCAAAGCATCCAAACAGTACCATTCGCCAATTTTTTGTTCTTCAAGTTTAAGTGAACTACGAGCCCCATTGTTAATCCTTTAACGGAAATTAATTGTAAATTTCTACAAGTAGAACAATGATTGGAACACGTAGACGGTTGAAATCTTTGTACATATTGCTTCCATATAGTCTAAGAAATATATATGCAAAGCATCCAAACAGTACAATTCGCCAATTTATTGTTCTTCAAGTTTAAGTGAACAACGAGCCCCATTGTTAATCCATTAAAGGAAATTATTTGTCAATTTCGACAAGTAGAACAATGATTGGAACACGTAGACGGTTGAAATCTTTGTATATATTATTTCCATATAGTCTAAGAAACATGTACGCAAAGCATCCAAAGAGTACCATTCGCCAATTTTTTGTTCTTCAAGTTTAAGTGAACAATGAGCCCCATTGTTAATCCTTTAAAGGAAATTATTTGTAAATTTCGACAAGTAAAACAATGAATGGATCAGGTAGACGGTTGAAATCATTGCATATATTGCTTCTATATAATCTAAGAAACATATATGCAAAGCATCCAAACAGAACAATTCACGAATTTTCTGTTCTTCAAGTTTAAGTGAACTACGAGCCCCATTGTTAATCCTTTAACGGAAATTAATTATAACTTTCTACAAGTAGAACATTGAATGGAACAGGTAGACGGTTGAAATCTTTGTATATATTGCTTCTATATAGTATAAGAAACATATAAGCAAAGCATCCAAACAGTACCATTCGCCAATTTTTTGTTCTTCAAGTTTAAGTGAACTACGAGCCCCATTGTTAATACTTTAACGGAAATTATTTGTAACTTGCGACAAGTAGAGCAATGAATGGAACAGGTAGCCGGTTGAAATCAATGTATATATTGCTTCTATATAGTCTAAGAAACATATATGCAAAGCATCCAAACAGTAACATTCGCAATTTTTTCGTTCTTCAAGTTTAAGTGAACAACGAGCCCCATTGTTAATCCTTTAAAGGAAATTATTTGTAAATTTCGACAAGTAGAACAATGAATGGAACAGGTAGCCGGTTGAAATCAATGTATATATTGCTTCTATATAGTCTAAGAAACATATATGCAAAGCATCCAAGCAGTACCATTCGCCAATTTTTTGTTCTTCAAGTTTAAGTGAACTACGAGCCCCATTGTTAATCCTTTAACGGAAATTAATTGTAACTTTCTACAAGTAGAACAATGATTGGAACACGTAGACGGTTGAAATCTTTGTACATATTGCTTCCATATAGTCTAAGAAATATATATGCAAAGCATCCACACAGTACAATTCGCCAATTTATTGTTCTTCAAGTTTAAGTGAACAACGAGCCCCATTGTTAATCCATTAAAGGAAATTATTTGTCAATTTCGACAAGTAGAACAATGATTGGAACACGTAGACGGTTGAAATCTTTGTATATATTATTTCCATATAGTCTAAGAAACATGTACGCAAAGCATCCAAAGAGTACCATTCGCCAATTTTTTGTTCTTCAAGTTTAAGTGAACAATGAGCCCCAATGGTTAATCCTTTATCGGTAATTATTTGTAAGTTTTGGCAAGTAGAACAATGAATGGAACAGGTAGACGGTTGAAATCCTTGTATATATTGCTTCTATATAGTCTAAGAAACATATATGCAAAGCATCCAAATAGTACCATTCGCCAATTTTTTGTTCTTCAAGTTTAAGTGAACTACGAGCCCCATTGTTAATCCTTTAACGGAAATTAATTGTAACTTTCGACAAGTAGAACAATTAATGGAACAGGTAGACGGTTGAAATCTTTGTATATATTGCTTCTATATAATCTAAGAAACATATATGCAAAGCATCCAAACAGTACAATTCGCCAATTTTTTGTTCTTCAAGTTTAAGTGAACAATGAGCCCCATTGTTAATCCTTTAAAGGAAATTATTTGTAACTTTCGACAAGTAGAACAATGAATGGAACAGTTAGACGGTTGAAATCTTTGTATATATTGCTTCTATATAGTCTAAGAATCATATCTGCAGATCATCCAAACAGTACAATCCGCCAATTATTTGATCTTCAAGTTTAAGTGAACTACGAGCCCCATTGTTAATACTTTAACGGAAATTATTTGTAACTTGCGACAAGTAGAACAATGAATGGAACAGGTAGATGGTTGAAATCAATGTATATATTGCTTCTATATAGTATAAGAAACATATATGCAAAGCATCCAAACAGTACCATTCGCCAATTTTTTGTTCTTCAAGTTTAAGTGAACTACGAGCCCCATTTTTAATACTTGAACGGAAATTATTTGTAACTTGCGACAAGTAGAACAATGAATGGAACAGGTAGCCGGTTGAAATCTTTGTATATATTGCTTCTATATAGTCTAAGAAACATATATGCAAAGCATCCAAACAGTACAATTCGCCAATTTCTTGTACTTCAAGTTTAAGTGAACAATGAGCCCCAATGGTTTATCAATTATCGGTAATTATTTGTAACTTTCGACAAGTAGAACAATGAATGGAACAGGTAGACGGTTGAAATCCTTGTATATATTGCGTCTATATAATCTAAGAAACATATATGCAAAGCATCCAAACAGTACCATTCGCCAATTTTTTGTTCTTCAAGTTTAAGTGAAGTACGAGCCCCATTGTTAATCCTTTAAAGGAAATTATTTGTAAATTTCGACAAGTAGAACAATGAATGGAACAGGTAGACTGTTGAAATCATTGTATATATTGCTTCTATATAGTCTAAGAAACATATATGCAAAGCGTCCAAACAGTACAATTCGCCAATTATTTGATCTTCAAGTTTAAGTGAACCACGAGCCCCATTGTTAATCCTTTAACGGAAATTAATTGTAACTTTCTACAAGTAGAACAATGATTGGAACACGTAGACGGTTGAAATCTTTGTATATATTACTTCCATATAGTCTAAGAAACATATATGCAAAGCATCCAAACAGTACCATTCGCCAATTTTTTGTTCTTCAAAGTTAAGTGAACAATGAGCCTCATTGTTAATCCTTTAACGGAAATTAATTGTAACTTTCTACAAGTAGAACAATGATTGGAACACGTAGACGGTTGAAATCTTTGTATATATTGCTTCCATATAGTGTAAGAAAGATGTACGCAAAGCATCCAAACAGTACCATTCGCCAATTTTTTGTTCTTCAAGTTTAAGTGAACTACGAGCCCCATTGTTAATCCTTCAAAGGACATTATTTGTAAATTTCGACAAGTAGAACAATGAATGGAACAGGTAGACTGTTGAAATCATTGTATATATTGCTTCTATATAGTCTAAGAAACATATATGCAAAGCATCCAAACAGTACAATTCGCTAATTTTTTGTTCTTCAAGTTTAAGTGAACTACGAGCCCCATTGTTAATCCTTTAAAGGAAATTAATTGTAAATTTCGGCAAGTAGAACAATGATTGGGACACGTAGACGGTTGAAATCTTTGTATATATTGCTTCCATATAGTCTAAGAAACATGTACGCATAGCATCCAAATAGTACCATTCGCCAATTTTTTGTTCTTCAAGTTTAAGTGAACTACGAGCCCCATTGTTAATCCTTTAAAGGAAATTATTTGTAAATTTCGACAAGTAAAACAATGAATGGATCAGGTAGACGGTTGAAATCATTGCATATATTGCTTCTATATAATCTAAGAAACATATATGCAAAGCATCCAAACAGAACAATTCACGAATTTTCTGTTCTTCAAGTTTAAGTGAACTACGAGCCCCATTGTTAATCCTTTAACGGAAATTAATTGTAACTTTCTACAAGTAGAACATTGAATGGAACAGGTAGACGGTTGAAATCTTTGTATATATTGCTTCTATATAGTATAAGAAACATATAAGCGAAGCATCCAAACAGTACCATTCGCCAATTTTTTGTTCTTCAAGTTTAAGTGAACTACGAGCCCCATTGTTAATACTTTAACGGAAATTATTTGTAACTTGCGACAAGTAGAGCAATGAATGGAACAGGTAGCCGGTTGAAATCAATGTATATATTGCTTCTATATAGTCTAAGAAACATATATGCAAAGCATCCAAACAGTAACATTCGCAATTTTTTCGTTCTTCAAGTTTAAGTGAACAACGAGCCCCATTGTTAATCCTTTAAAGGAAATTATTTGTAAATTTCGACAAGTAGAACAATGATTGGAACACGTAGACGGTTGAAATCTTTGTATATATTGCTTCCATATAGTGTAAGAAACATATATGCAAAGCGTCCAAACAGTACAATTCGCCAATTATTTGATCTTCAAGTTTAAGTGAACCACGAGCCCCATTGTTAATCCTTTAACGGAAATTAATTGTAACTTTCTACAAGTAGAACAATGATTGGAACACGTAGACGGTTGAAATCTTTGTATATATTACTTCCATATAGTCTAAGAAACATATATGCAAAGCATCCAAACAGTACCATTCGCCAATTTTTTGTTCTTCAAAGTTAAGTGAACAATGAGCCTCATTGTTAATCCTTTAACGGAAATTAATTTTAACTTTCTACAAGTAGAACAATGATTGGAACACGTAGACGGTTGAAATCTTTGTATATATTGCTTCCATATAGTGTAAGAAAGATGTACGCAAAGCATCCAAACAGTACCATTCGCCAATTTTTTGTTCTTCAAGTTTAAGTGAACTACGAGCCCCATTGTTAATCCTTCAAAGGACATTATTTGTAAATTTCGACAAGTAGAACAATGAATGGAACAGGTAGACTGTTGAAATCATTGTATATATTGCTTCTATATAGTCTAAGAAACATATATGCAAAGCATCCAAACAGTACAATTCGCTAATTTTTTGTTCTTCAAGTTTAAGTGAACTACGAGCCCCATTGTTAATCCTTTAAAGGAAATTAATTGTAAATTTCGGCAAGTAGAACAATGATTGGGACACGTAGACGGTTGAAATCTTTGTATATATTGCTTCCATATAGTCTAAGAAACATGTACGCATAGCATCCAAATAGTACCATTCGCCAATTTTTTGTTCTTCAAGTTTAAGTGAACTACGAGCCCCATTGTTAATCCTTTAAAGGAAATTATTTGTAAATTTCGACAAGTAAAACAATGAATGGATCAGGTAGACGGTTGAAATCATTGCATATATTGCTTCTATATAATCTAAGAAACATATATGCAAAGCATCCAAACAGAACAATTCACGAATTTTCTGTTCTTCAAGTTTAAGTGAACTACGAGCCCCATTGTTAATCCTTTAACGGAAATTAATTGTAACTTTCTACAAGTAGAACATTGAATGGAACAGGTAGACGGTTGAAATCTTTGTATATATTGCTTCTATATAGTATAAGAAACATATAAGCAAAGCATCCAAACAGTACCATTCGCCAATTTTTTGTTCTTCAAGTTTAAGTGAACTACGAGCCCCATTGTTAATACTTTAACGGAAATTATTTGTAACTTGCGACAAGTAGAGCAATGAATGGAACAGGTAGCCGGTTGAAATCAATGTATATATTGCTTCTATATAGTCTAAGAAACATATATGCAAAGCATCCAAACAGTAACATTCGCAATTTTTTCGTTCTTCAAGTTTAAGTGAACAACGAGCCCCATTGTTAATCCTTTAAAGGAAATTATTTGTAAATTTCGACAAGTAGAACAATGATTGGAACACGTAGACGGTTGAAATCTTTGTATATATTGCTTCCATATAGTGTAAGAAATATGTACGCAAAGCATCCAAACAGTACCATTCGCCAATTTTTTGTTCTTCAAGTTTAAGTGAACAATGAGCCCCAATGGTTAATCCTTTATCGGAAATTATTTGTAATTTTCGACAAGTAGAACAATGAATGAAACAGGTAGACGGTCGAAATCTTTGTATATATTGCTTCTATATAATCTAAGAAACATATATGCAAAGCATCCAAACAGTTACCATTCGCCAATTTTTTGTTCTTCAAGTTTAAGTGAACAACGAGCCCCATTGATAATCATGAAACGGAAATTATTTGTAACTTTCTACAAGTAGAACAATGAATGGAACAGGTAGACTGTTGAAATCATTGTATATATTGCTTCTATATAGTCTAAGAAACATATATGCAAAGCGTCCAAACAGTACAATTCGCCAATTATTTGATCTTCAAGTTTAAGTAAAATACGATCCCCATTGTTAATACTTTAACGGAAATTATTTGTAACTTGCGACAAGTAGAACAATGAATGGAACAGGTAGCCGGTTAAAATCAATGTATATATTGCTTCTATATAGTCTAAGAAACATATATGCAAAGCATCCAAACAGTACCATTCGCCAATTATTTGATCTTCAAGTTTAAGTGAACTACGAGCCCCATTGTTAATACTTTAACGGAAATTATTTGTAAATTTCGACAAGTAGAACAATGATTGGAACACGTAGACGGTTGAAATCTTTGTATATATTGCTTCCATATAGTCTAAGAAACATGTACGCAAAGCATCCAAACAGTACCATTCGCCAATTTTTTGTTCTTCAAGTTTAAGTGAACAATGAGCCCCAAAGGTTAATCCTTTATCGGAAATTATTTGTAACTTTCGGCAAGTAGAACAATGAATGGAGCAGGTAGACGGTTGAAATCTTTGTATATATTGCTTCTATATAGTCTAAGAAACATATCTGCAGATCATCCAAACAGTACAATCCGCCAATTATTTGATCTTCAAGTTTAAGTGAACTACGAGCCCCATTGTTAATACTTTAACGGAAATTATTTGTAACTTGCGACAAGTAGAACAATGAATGGAACAGGTAGCCGGTTGAAATCAATGTATATATTGCTTCTATATAGTCTAAGAAACATATATGCAAAGCATCCAAACAGTACCATTCGCCAATTATTTGATCTTCAAGTTTAAGTGAACTACGAGCCCCATTGTTAATCCTTCAAAGGAAATAATTTGTAAATTTCGACAAGTAGAACAATGAATGGAACAGGTAGGCTGTTGAAATCATTGTATATATTGCTTCTATATAGTCTAAGAAAGATATATGCAAAGCATCCAAACAGTACAATTCGCCAATTTTTTGTTCTTCAAGTTTAAGTAAACTACGATCCCCATTGTTAATCCCTTAACGGAAATTATTTGTAACTTTCGACAAGTAGAACAATGAATGGAACAGGTAGACGGTTGAAATCATTGTATATATTGCTTCTATATAGTCTAAGAAACATATCTGCAGATCATCCAAACAGTACAATCCGCCAATTATTTGATCTTCAAGTTTAAGTGAACTACGAGCCCCATTGTTAATACTTTAACGGAAATTATTTGTAACTTGCGACAAGTAGAACAATGAATGGAACAGGTAGATGGTTGAAATCAATGTATATATTGCTTCTATATAGTATAAGAAACATATATGCAAAGCGTCCAAACAGTACAATTCGCCAATTATTTGATCTTCAAGTTTAAGTGAACCACGAGCCCCATTGTTAATCCTTTAACGGAAATTAATTGTAACTTTCTACAAGTAGAACAATGATTGGAACACGTAGACGGTTGAAATCTTTGTATATATTACTTCCATATAGTCTAAGAAACATATATGCAAAGCATCCAAACAGTACCATTCGCCAATTTTTTGTTCTTCAAGTTTAAGTGAACTACGAGCCCCATTGTTAATCCTTCAAAGGACATTATTTGTAAATTTCGACAAGTAGAACAATGAATGGAACAGGTAGACTGTTGAAATCATTGTATATATTGCTTCTATATAGTCTAAGAAACATATATGCAAAGCATCCAAACAGTACAATTCGCTAATTTTTTGTTCTTCAAGTTTAAGTGAACTACGAGCCCCATTGTTAATCCTTTAAAGGAAATTAATTGTAAATTTCGGCAAGTAGAACAATGATTGGGACACGTAGACGGTTGAAATCTTTGTATATATTGCTTCCATATAGTCTAAGAAACATGTACGCAAAGCATCCAAATAGTACCATTCGCCAATTTTTTGTTCTCCAAGTTTAAGTGAACTACGAGCCCCATTGTTAATCCTTTAAAGGAAATTATTTGTAAATTTCGACAAGTAAAACAATGAATGGATCAGGTAGACGGTTGAAATCATTGCATATATTGCTTCTATATAATCTAAGAAACATATATGCAAAGCATCCAAACAGAACAATTCACGAATTTTCTGTTCTTCAAGTTTAAGTGAACTACGAGCCCCATTGTTAATCCTTTAACGGAAATTAATTGTAACTTTCTACAAGTAGAACATTGAATGGAACAGGTAGACGGTTGAAATCTTTGTATATATTGCTTCTATATAGTATAAGAAACATATAAGCAAAGCATCCAAACAGTACCATTCGCCAATTTTTCGTTCTTCAAGTTTAAGTGAACTACGAGCCCCATTGTTAATACTTTAACGGAAATTATTTGTAAATTTCGACAAGTAGAACAATGATTGGAACACGTAGACGGTTGAAATCTTTGTATATATTGCTTCCATATAGTCTAAGAAACATGTACGCAAAGCATCCAAACAGTACCATTCGCCAATTTTTTGTTCTTCAAGTTTAAGTGAACAATGAGCCCCAATGGTTAATCCTTTATCGGTAATTATTTGTAACTTTCGACAAGTAGAACAATGAATGGAACAGGTAGACGGTTGAAATCCTTGTATATATTGCTTCTATATAGTCTAAGAAACATATATGCAAAGCATCCAAACAGTACCATTCGCCAATTTTTTGTTCTTCAAGTTTAAGTGAACTACGAGCCCCATTGTTAATCCTTTAACGGAAATTAATTGTAACTTTCTACAAGTAGAACAATGATTGGAACACGTAGACGGTTGAAATCTTTGTACATATTGCTTCCATATAGTCTAAGAAATATATATGCAAAGCATCCAAACAGTACAATTCGCCAATTTATTGTTCTTCAAGTTTAAGTGAACAACGAGCCCCATTGTTAATCCATTATAGGAAATTATTTGTCAATTTCGACAAGTAGAACAATGATTGGAACACGTAGACGGTTGAAATCTTTGTATATATTATTTCCATATAGTCTAAGAAACATGTACGCAAAGCATCCAAACAGTACAATTCGCCAATTTTTTGTTCTTCAAGTTTAAGTGAACAATGAGCCCCAATGGTTAATCCTTTATCGGAAATTATTTGTAACTTTCGACAAGTAGAACAATGAATGGAACAGGTAGACGGTTGAAATCTTTGTATATATTGCTTCTATATAGTCTAAGAAACATATATGCAAAGCATCCAAACAGTACAATTCGCCAATTTATTGTTCTTCAAGTTTAAGTGTACAACGAGCCCCATTGTTAATCCTTTAAAGGAAATTATTTGTAAATTTCGACAAATAGAAAAATGAATGGAATAGGTAGACTGTTGAAATCATTGTATATATTGCTTCTACATAGTCTAAGAAACATATCTGCAAATCATCCAAACAGTACAATTCGCCAATTTTTTGTTCTTCAAGTTTAAGTGAACAATGAGCCCCAATGGTTAATCCTTTATCGGAAATTACTTGTAATTTTCGACAAGTAGAACAATGAATGGAACAGGTAGACGGTTGAAATCCTTGTATATATTGCTTCTATATAGTCTAAGAAACATATATGCAAAGCATCCAAACAGTACCATTCGCCAATTTTTTGTTCTTCAAGTTTAAGTGAACTACGAGCCCCATTGTTAATCCTTTAACGGAAATTAATTGTAACTTTCTACAAGTAGAACAATGATTGGAACACGTAGACGGTTGAAATCTTTGTATATATTGCTTCCATATAGTCTAAGAAACATGTACGCAAAGCATCCAAACAGTACCATTCGCCAATTTCTAGTTCTTCAAGTTTAAGTGAACAATAAGCCCCAATGGTTAATCCTTTATCGGAAATTACTTGTAATTTTCGACAAGTTGAACAATGAATGGAACAGGTAGACGGTTGAAATCTTTGTATATATTGCTTCTATATAGTCTACGAAACATATATGCAAAGCATCCAAACAGTACCATTCGCCAATTTTTTGTTCTTCAAGTTTAAGTGAACAACGAGCCCCATTGTTAATCCTTTAAAGGAAATTATTTGAAACTTTCGACAAGTAGAACAATGAATGGAACAGTTAGACGGTTGAAATCTTTGTATATATTGCTTCTATATAGTCTAAGAAACATATATGCAAAGCATCCAAACAGTACAATTCGCCAATTTTTTGTTCTTCAAGTTTAAGTGAACTACGAGCCCCATTGTTAATCCTTTAAAGGAAATTATTTGTAAATTTCGACAAGTAGAACAATGAATGGAACAGGTAGACGGTTGAAATCCTTGTATATATTGCTTCCATATAGTCTAAGAAACATGAACGCAAAGCATCCAAACAGTACCATTCGCCAATTTTTTGTCCTTCAAGTTTAAGTGAACAATGAGCCCCATTGTTAATCCTTTATCGGAAATTATTTGTAACTTTCGACAAGTAGAACAATTAATGGAACAGGTAGACGGTTGAAATCTTTGTATATATTGCTTCTATATAATCTATGAAACATATATGCAAAGCATCCAAACAGTACAATTCGCCAATTTTTTGTTCTTCAAGTTTAAGTGAACAATGAGCCCCATTGTTAATCATTTAAAGGAAATTATTTGTAACTTTCGACAAGTAGAACAATGAATGGAACAGTTAGACGGTTGAAATCTTTGTATATATTGCTTCTATATAGTCTAAGAAACATATATGCAAAGCATCCAAACAGTACAATTCGCCAATTTTTTGTTCATCAAGTTTAAGTGAACAATGAGCCCCATTGTTAATCCTTTAAAGGAAATTATTTGTAAATTTCGACAAATAGAAAAATGAATGGAATAGGTAGACTGTTGAAATCCTTGTATATATTGCTTCTACATAGTCTAAGAAACATATATGCAAAGCATCCAAACAGTACAATACGCCAATTTTTTGTTCTTCAAGTTTAAGGGAACTACGAGCCCCATTGTTAATCCTTTAAAGGAAATTATTTGTAACTTTCGACAAGTAGAACAATGAATGGAACAGTTAGACGGTTGAAATCTTTGTATATATTGCTTCTATATAGTCTAAGAAACATATATGCAAAGCATCCAAAGAGTACAATTCGCCAATTTTTTGTTCTTCAAGTTTAAGTGAACTACGAGCCCCATTGTTAATCCTTTAAAGGAAATTATTTGTAAATTTCGACAAGTAGAACAATGAATGGAACAGGTAGACGGTTGAAATCCTTGTATATATTGCTTCCATATAGTCTAAGAAACATGAACGCAAAGCATCCAAACAGTACCATTCGCCAATTTTTTGTCCTTCAAGTTTAAGTGAACAATGAGCCCCATTGTTAATCCTTTATCGGAAATTATTTGTAACTTTCGACAAGTAGAACAATTAATGGAACAGGTAGACGGTTGAAATCTTTGTATATATTGCTTCTATATAATCTATGAAACATATATGCAAAGCATCCAAACAGTACAATTCGCCAATTTTTTGTTCTTCAAGTTTAAGTGAACAATGAGCCCCATTGTTAATCCTTTAAAGGAAATTATTTGTAACTTTCGACAAGTAGAACAATGAATGGAACAGGTAGACGGTTGAAATCTTTGTATATATTGCTTCTATATAGTCTAAGAAATATATATGCAAAGCATCCAAACAGTACAATTCGCCAATTTATTGTTCTTCAAGTTTAAGTGAACAACGAGCCCCATTGTTAATCCATTAAAGGAAATTATTTGTCAATTTCGACAAGTAGAACAATGATTGGAACACGTAGACGGTTGAAATCTTTGTATATATTGCTTCCATATAGTCTAAGAAACATGTACGCAAAGCATCCAAACAGTACCATTCGCCAATTTTTTGTCCTTCAAGTTTAAGTGAACAATGAGCCCCATTGTTAATCCTTTAAAGGAAATTATTTGTAACTTTCGACAAGTAGAACAATGAATGGAAAAGTTAGACGGTTGAAATCTTTGTATATATTGCTTCTATATAGTCTAAGAAACATATATGCAAAGCATCCAAAGAGTACAATTCGCCAATTTTTTGTTCTTCAAGTTTAAGTGAACTACGAGCCCCATTGTTAATCCTTTAAAGGAAATTATTTGTAAATTTCGACAAGTAGAACAATGAATGGAACAGGTAGACGGTTGAAATCCTTGTATATATTGCTTCCATATAGTCTAAGAAACATGAACGCAAAGCATCCAAACAGTACCATTCGCCAATTTTTTGTCCTTCAAGTTTAAGTGAACAATGAGCCCCATTGTTAATCCTTTATCGGAAATTATTTGTAACTTTCGACAAGTAGAACAATTAATGGAACAGGTAGACGGTTGAAATCTTTGTATATATTGCTTCTATATAGTCTAAGAAACATATATGCAAAGCATCCAAACAGTACAATTCGCCAATTTTTTGTTCTTCAAGTTTAAGTGAACAATGAGCCCCAATGGTTAATCCTTTATCGGAAATTATTTGTAACTTTCGACAAGTAGAACAATGAATGGAACAGGTAGACGGTTGAAATCTTTGTATATATTGCTTCTATATAGTCTAAGAAATATATATGCAAAGCATCCAAACAGTACAATTCGCCAATTTATTGTTCTTCAAGTTTAAGTGAACAACGAGCCCCATTGTTAATCCATTAAAGGAAATTATTTGTCAATTTCGACAAGTAGAACAATGATTGGAACACGTAGACGGTTGAAATCTTTGTATATATTGCTTCCATATAGTCTAAGAAACATGTACGCAAAGCATCCAAACAGTACCATTCGCCAATTTTTTGTTCTTCAAGTTTAAGTGAACAATGAGCCCCAATGGTTAATCCTTTATCGGAAATTATTTGTAAGTTTTGGCAAGTAGAACAATGAATGGAACAGGTAGACTGTTGAAATATTTGTATATATTGCGTCTATATAGTATAAGAAACATATATGCAAAGCATCCAAACAGTACAATTCGCCAATTATTTGTTCTTCAAGTTTAAGTAAACTACGATCCCCATTGTTAATCCCTTAACGGAAATTATTTGTAACTTTCGATAAGTAGAACAGTGAATGGAACTGGTAGACGGTTGAAATCTTTGTATATATTGCTTGTATATAGTATAAGAAACATATATGCAAAGCATCCAAACAGTACAATTCGCAAATTTTTTGTTCTTCAAGTTTAAGTGAACAATGAGACCCAATGGTTAATCCGTTATCGGAAATTATTTGTAACATTCGACAAGTAGAACAATGATTGGAACAGGTAGACCGTTGAAATCTTTGTATATATTGCTTCTATATAGTCTAAGAAACAGATATGCAAAGCATCCAAACAGTACCATTCGCCAATTTTTTGTTCTTCAAGTTTAAGTGAACTACGAGCCCCATTGTTAATCCTTTAAAGGAAATTATTTGTAAATTTCGACAAGTAGAACAATGAATGGAACAGGTAGACGGTTGAAATCCTTGTATATATTGCTTCCATATAGTCTAAGAAACATGAACGCAAAGCATCCAAACAGTACCATTCGCCAATTTTTTGTCCTTCAAGTTTAAGTGAACAATGAGCCCCATTGTTAATCCTTTATCGGAAATTATTTGTAACTTTCGACAAGTAGAACAATTAATGGAACAGGTAGACGGTTGAAATCTTTGTATATATTGCTTCTATATAATCTATGAAACATATATGCAAAGCATCCAAACAGTACAATACGCCAATTTTTTGTTCTTCAAGTTTAAGGGAACTACGAGCCCCATTGTTAATCCTTTAAAGGAAATTATTTGTAACTTTCGACAAGTAGAACAATGAATGGAACAGTTAGACGGTTGAAATCTTTGTATATATTGCTTCTATATAGTCTAAGAAACATATATGCAAAGCATCCAAAGAGTACAATTCGCCAATTCTTTGTTCTTCAAGTTTAAGTGAACTACGAGCCCCAGTGTTAATCCTTTAAAGGAAATTATTTGTAAATTTCGACAAGTAGAACAATGAATGGATCATGTAGACTGTTGAAATCATTGTATATATTGCTTCCATATAGTCTAAGAAACATATATGCAAAGCATCCAAACAGTACCATTCACCAATTTTTTGTTCTTCAAGTTTAAGTGAACAACGAGCCCCATTGTTAATCCTTTAAAGGAAATTATTTGTAAATTTCGACAAGTAGAACAATGATTGGAACACGTAGACGGTTGAAATCTTTGTATATATTGCTTGCATATAGTCTAAGAAACATGTACGCAAAGCATCCAAATAGTGCCATTCGCCAATTTTTTGTTCTTCAAGTTTAAGTGAACTACGAGCCCCATTGTTAATCCTTTAAAGGAAATTATTTGTAAATTTCGACAAGTAGAACAATGATTGGATCACGTAGACGGTTGAAATCATTGTATATATTGCTTCTATATAGTCTAAGAAACATATATGCAAAGCATCCAAACAGTACAATTCGCCAATTTTTTGTTCTTCAAGTTTAAGTGAACAATGAGCCCCAATGGTTAATCCTTTATCGGAAATTATTTGTAACTTTCGACAAGTAGAACATTGAATGGAACAGGTAGACGGTTGAAATCTTTGTATATATTGCTTCTATATAGTCTAAGAAACATATATGCAAAGCATCCAAACAGTACCATTCGCCAATTTTTTGTTCTTCAAGTTTAAGTGAACAACGAGCCCCATTGTTAATCCTTTAAAGGAAATTATTTGTAAATTTCGACAAGTAGAACAATGATTGGAACACGTAGACGGTTGAAATCTTTGTATATATTGCTTGCATATAGTCTAAGAAACATGTACGCAAAGCATCCAAATAGTGCCATTCGCCAATTTTTTGTTCTTCAAGTTTAAGTGAACTACGAGCCCCATTGTTAATCCTTTAAAGGAAATTATTTGTAAATTTCGACAAGTAGAACAATGATTGGATCACGTAGACGGTTGAAATCATTGTATATATTGCTTCTATATAGTCTAAGAAACATATATGCAAAGCATCCAAACAGTACAATTCGCCAATTTTTTGTTCTTCAAGTTTAAGTGAACAATGAGCCCCAATGGTTAATCCTTTATCGGAAATTATTTGTAACTTTCGACAAGTAGAACAATGAATGGAACAGGTAGACTGTTGAAATCATTGTATATATTGCTTCTATATAGTCTAAGAAACATATATGCAAAGCATCCAAACAGTACCATTCGCCAATTTTTTGTTCTTCAAGTTTAAGTGAACTACGAGCCCCATTGTTATTCCTTTAAAGGAAATTATTTGTAAATTTCGACAAGTAGAACAATGAATGGATCATGTAGACGGTTGAAATCATTGTACATATTGCTTCTATATAGCCTACGAAATATATATGCAAAGCATCCAAACAGTACAATTCGCCAATTTTTTGTTCTTCAAGTTTAAGTGAACTACGAGCCCCATTGTTAATCTTTAACGGAAATTAATTGTAACTTTCTACAAGTAGAACAATGATTGGAACACACAGACGGTTGAAATCTTTGTATACATTGCTTCCATATAGTCTAAGAAACATATATGCAAAGCATCCAAACAGTACCATTCGCCAATTTTTTGTTCTTCAAGTTTAAGTGAACAATGAGCCCCATTGTTAATCCTTTATCGGAAATTATTTGTAACTTTCGACAAGTAGAACATTGAATGGAACAGGTAGATGGTTGAAATCTTTGTATCTGTTGCTTCTATATAGTATAAGAAACATATATGCAAAGCATCCAAACAGTACCATTCGCCACTTTTTTGTTCTTCAAGTTTAAGTGAACTACGAGCCCCATTGTTAATCTTTAACGGAAATTAATTGTAACTTTCTACAAGTAGAACAATGATTGGAACACACAGACGGTTGAAATCTTTGTATACATTGCTTTCATATAGTCTAAGAAACATATATGCAAAGCATCCAAACAGTACCATTCGCCAATTTTTTGTTCTTCAAGTTTAAGTGAACAATGAGCCCCATTGTTAATCCTTTATCGGAAATTATTTGTAACTTTCGACAAGTAGAACATTGAATGGAACAGGTAGACGGTTGAAATCTTTGTATCTGCTGCTTCTATATAGTATAAGAAACATATATGCAAAGCATCCAAACAGTACCATTCGCCACTTTTTTGTTCTTCAAGTTTAAGTGAACAATGAGCCCCATTGTTAATCCTTTATCGGAAATTATTTGTAACTTTCGACAAGTAGAACATTGAATGGAACAGGTAGACGGTTGAAATCTTTGTATCTGTTGCTTCTATATAGTATAATAAACATATATGCAAAGCATCCAAACAGTACCATTCGCCACTTTTTTGTTCTTCAAGTTTAAGTGAACAGCGAGCCCCATTGTTAATCCTTTAAAGGAAATTATTTGTAAATTTCGACAAGTAGAACAATGATTGGATCACGTAGACGGTTGAAATCATTGTATATATTGCTTCTATATAGTCTAAGAAACATATATGCAGAGCATCCAAACAGTACAATTCGCCAATTTTTTGTTCTTCAAGTTTAAGTGAACAATGAGCCCCAATGGTTAATCCTTTATCGGAAATTATTTGTAATTTTCGACAAGTAGAACAATGAATGGAACAGGTAGACGGTTGAAATATTTGTATATATTGCTTCCAAATAATCTAAGAAACATATATGCAAAGCATCCAAACAGTACCATTCGCCAATTTTTTGTTCTTCAAGTTTAAGTGAACAACGAGCCCCATTGATAATCATGAAACGGAAATTATTTGTAACTTTCTACAAGTAGAACAATGAATAGAACAGGTAGACGGTTGAAATCTTTGTATCTGCTGCTTCTATATAGTATAAGAAACATATATGCAAAGCATCCAAACAGTACTATTCGCCAATTATTTCATCTTCATGTTTAAGTGATCTACGAGCCCCATTGTTAATCCTTTATCGGAAATTATTTGTAAATTTCGACAAGTAGAACAATGATTGGATCACGTAGACGGTTGAAATCATTGTATATATTGCTTCTATATAGTCTAAGAAACATATATGCAAAGCATCCAAACAGTAACATTCGCCAATTTTTTGTTCTTCAAGTTTAAGTGGACAATGAGCCCCAATGGTTAATCCTTTATCGGAAATTATTTGTAACTTTCGACAAGTAGAACAATGAATGGAACAGGTAGACGGTTGAAATCATTGTATATATTGCTTTTATATAGTCTAAGAAACATATATGCAAAGCATCCAAACAGTACAATTCGACAATTTTTTGTTCTTCAAGTTTAGTGAACAATGAGCCCCAATGGTTAATCCTTTATTGGAAATTATTTGTAATTTTCGACAAGTAGAACAATGAATGGAACAGGTAGACGGTTGAAATCTTTGTATATATTGTTTCTATATAATCTAAGAAACATATATGCAAAGCATGCAAACAGTACAATTCGCCAATTATTTCATCTTCATGTTTAAGTGATCTACGAGCCCCATTGTTAATCCTTTATCGGAAATTATTTGTAAATTTCGACAAGTAGAACAATGAATGGAACAGGTACACTGTTGAAATCATTGTATATGTTGCTTCTATATAGTCCAAGAAACATATATGCAAAGCGTCCAAACAGTACAATTCGCCAATTTTTTGTTCTTCAAGTTTAAGTGATCAATGAGCCCCATTGTTAATCCTTTATCGGAAATTATTTGTAACTTTCGACGAGTAGAACATTGAATGGAACAGGTAGACGGTTGAAATCTTTGTATATATTGCTTCTATATAGTATAAGAAACATATATGCAAAGCATCCAAACAGTACCATTCGCCAATTTTTTGTTCTTCAAGTTTAAGTGAACAATGAGCCCCAATGGTTAATCCTTTATCGGAAATTATTTGTAAATTTCGACAAGTAGAACAAAGAATGGAACAGGTAGACGGTTGAAATCTTTTTATATATTGCTTCTATATAGTCTAAGAAACATATATGCAAAGCATCCAAACAGTACCAGTCGCCAATTTTTTGATCTTCAAGATTAAGTGAACAGCGAGCCCCATTGATAATCATGAAATGGTAATTATTTGTAACTTTCTACAAGTAGAACAATGAATAGTACAGGTAGACGGGTGAAATCTTTCTATATATTGCTTCTAAATAGTCTAAGAAACACATATGCAAAGCATCCAAACAGCACAATCCGCCAATTCTTTGTTCTTCAAGTTTAAGTGAACTACGAGCCCCAGTGTTAATCCTTTAAAGGAAATTATTTGTAAATTTCGACAAGTAGAACAATGAATGGATCATGTAGACTGTTGAAATCATTGTATATATTGCTTCCATATAGTCTAAGAAACATATATGCAAAGCATCCAAACAGTACCATTCGCCAATTTTTTGTTCTTCAAGTTTAAGTGAACAACGAGCCCCATTGTTAATCCTTTAAAGGAAATTATTTGTAAATTTCGACAAGTAGAACAATGATTGGAACACGTAGACGGTTGAAATCTTTGTATATATTGCTTGCATATAGTCTAAGAAACATGTACGCAAAGCATCCAAATAGTGCCATTCGCCAATTTTTTGTTCTTCAAGTTTAAGTGAACTACGAGCCCCATTGTTAATCCTTTAAAGGAAATTAATTGTAACTTTCTACAAGTAGAACAATGATTGGAACACACAGACGGTTGAAATCTTTATATACATTGCTTCCATATAGTCTAAGAAACATATATGCAAAGCATCCAAACAGTAACATTCGCCAATTTTTTGTTCTTCAAGTTTAAGTGAACAATGAGCCCCATTGTTAATCCTTTATCGGAAATTATTTGTAACTTTCGACAAGTAGAACATTGAATGGAACAGGTAGACGGTTGAAATCTTTGTATCTGCTGCTTCTATATAGTATAAGAAACATATATGCAAAGCATCCAAACAGTACCATTCGCCACTTTTTTGTTCTTCAAGTTTAAGTGAACTACGAGCCCCATTGTTAATCCTTTAAAGGAAATTATTTGTAAATTTCGGCAAGTAGAACAATGAATGGAATAGGTAGACGGTTGAAATCATTGTATATATTCCTTCTATATAGTCTAAGAAACATATATGCAAAGCATCCAAACAGTAACAATCGCCAATTTTTTGATCTTCAAGTTTAAGTGAACAGCGAGCCCCATTGATAATCATGAAACGGAAATGATTTGTAACTTTCTACAAGTAGAACAATGAATAGTACAGGTAGACGGGTGAAATCTTTCTATATATTGCTTCTAAATAGTCTAAGAAACATCTATGCAAAGCATCCAAACAGTACCATTCGCCAATTTTTCGTTCTTCAAGTTTAAGTGAACAATGAGCCCCATTGTTAATCCTTTAAAGGAAATTATTTGTAAATTTCGGCAAGTAGAACAATGAATGGAATAGGTAGACGGTTGAAATCATTGTATATATTCCTTCTATATAGTCTAAGAAACATATATGCAAAGCATCCAAACAGTACAATTCGCCAATTTTTTGTTCTTCAAGTTTAAGTAAACTACGATCCCCATTGTTAATCCCTTAACGGAAATTATTTGTAACTTTCGACAAGTAGAACAATGAATGGAACAGGTAGACGGTTGAAATCATTGTATATATTGCTTTTATATAGTCTAAGAAACATATATGCAAAGCATCCAAACAGTACAATTCGACAATTTTTTGTTCTTCAAGTTTAGTGAACAATGAGCCCCAATGGTTAATCCTTTATTGGAAATTATTTGTAATTTTCGACAAGTAGAACAATGAATGGAACAGGTAGACGGTTGAAATCTTTGTATATATTGTTTCTATATAATCTAAGAAACATATATGCAAAGCATCCAAACAGTACAATTCGCCAATTATTTCATCTTCATGTTTAAGTGATCTACGAGCCCCATTGTTAATCCTTTATCGGAAATTATTTGTAAATTTCGACAAGTAGAACAATGAATGGAACAGGTACACTGTTGAAATCATTGTATATGTTGCTTCTATATAGTCCAAGAAACATATCTGCAAAGCGTCCAAACAGTACAATTCGCCAATTTTTTGTTCTTCAAGTTTAAGTGAACAATGAGCCCCATTGTTAATCCTTTATCGGAAATTATTTGTAACTTTCGACAAGTAGAACATTGAATGGAACAGGTAGACGGTTGAAATCTTTGTATATATTGCTTCTATATAGTATAAGAAACATATATGCAAAGCATCCAAACAGTACCATTCGCCAATTTTTTGTTCTTCAAGTTTAAGTGAACAATGAGCCCCAATGGTTAATCCTTTATCGGAAATTATTTGTAAATTTCGACAAGTAGAACAATGAATGGAACAGGTAGACGGTTGAAATCTTTTTATATATTGCTTCTATATAGTCTAAGAAACATATATGCAAAGCATCCAAACAGTACCAGTCGCCAATTTTTTGATCTTCAAGATTAAGTGAACAGCGAGCCCCATTGATAATCATGAAATGGTAATTATTTGTAACTTTCTACAAGTAGAACAATGAATAGTACAGGTAGACGGGTGAAATCTTTCTATATATTGCTTCTAAATAGTCTAAGAAACACATATGCAAAGCATCCAAACAGCACAATCCGCCAATTCTTTGTTCTTCAAGTTTAAGTGAACTACGAGCCCCAGTGTTAATCCTTTAAAGGAAATTATTTGTAAATTTCGACAAGTAGAACAATGAATGGATCATGTAGACTGTTGAAATCATTGTATATATTGCTTCCATATAGTCTAAGAAACATATATGCAAAGCATCCAAACAGTACCATTCGCCAATTTTTTGTTCTTCAAGTTTAAGTAAACTACGATCCCCATCGTTAATCCATTAACGGAAATTATTTGTAACTTTCGACAAGTAGAACAATGAATGGAACAGGTAGACGGTTGAAATCATTGTATATATTGCTTCTATATAGTCTAAGAAACATATATGCAAAGCATCCAAACAGAACAATTCGACAATTTTTTGCTCTTCAAGTTTTAGTGAACTACGAGCCCCATTGTTAATACTTTAAAGGAAATTATTTGTAAATTTCGGCAAGTAGAACAATGAATGGAATAGGTAGACGGTTGAAATCATTGTATATATTGCTTCTAAATAGTCTAAGAAACATATATGCAAAGCATCCAAACAGTACAATTCGCCAATTTTTTGTTCTTCAAGTTTAAGTAAACTACGATCCCCATTGTTAATCCCTTAACGGAAATTATTTGTAACTTTCGACAAGTAGAACAATGAATGGAATAGGTAGACGGTTGAAATCATTGTATATATTGCTTCTATATAATCTAAGAAACATATATGCAAAGCATCTAAACAGTAACAATCGCCAATTTTTTGATCTTCAAGTTTAAGTGAACAACGAGCCCCATTGTTAATCTTTTAAAGGAAATTATTTGTAAATTTCGACAAGTAGAACAATGAATGGAACAGGTAGACGGTTGAAATCTTTGTATATATTGCTTCTATATAATCTAAGAATCATATATGCAAAGCATCCAAACAGTACCATTCGCCAATTTTTTGTTCTTCAAGTTTAAGTGAACAGCGAGCCCCATTGATAATCATGAAATGGAAATTATTTGTAACTTTCTACAAGTAGAACAATGAATGGAACAGGTAGACGGTTGAATTCTTTGTATATATTGCTTCTATATAGTCTAAGAAACATATATGCAAAGCATCCAAACAGTACAATTCGCCAATTTTTTGTTCTTCAAGTTTAAGTAAACTACGATCCCCATCGTTAATCCATTAACGGAAATTATTTGTAACTTTCGACAAGTAGAACAATGAATGGAACAGGTAGACGGTTGAAATCATTGTATATATTGCTTCTATATAGTCTAAGAAACATATATGCAAAGCATCCAAACAGTACAATTCGACAATTTTTTGCTCTTCAAGTTTTAGTGAACTACGAGCCCCATTGTTAATACTTTAAAGGAAATTATTTGTAAATTTCGGCAAGTAGAACAATGAATGGAATAGGTAGACGGTTGAAATCATTGTATATATTGCTTCTAAATAGTCTAAGAAACATATATGCAAAGCATCCAAACAGTACAATTCGCCAATTTTTTGTTCTTCAAGTTTAAGTAAACTACGATCCCCATTGTTAATCCCTTAACGGAAATTATTTGTAACTTTCGACAAGTAGAACAATGAATGGAATAGGTAGACGGTTGAAATCATTGTATATATTGCTTCTATATAATCTAAGAAACATATATGCAAAGCATCTAAACAGTAACAATCGCCAATTTTTTGATCTTCAAGTTTAAGTGAACAACGAGCCCCATTGTTAATCCTTTAAAGGAAATTATTTGTAAATTTCGACAAGTAGAACAATGAATGGAACAGGTAGACGGTTGAAATCTTTGTATATATTGCTTCTATATAATCTAAGAATCATATATGCAAAGCATCCAAACAGTACCATTCGCCAATTTTTTGTTCTTCAAGTTTAAGTGAACAGCGAGCCCCATTGATAATCATGAAATGGAAATTATTTGTAACTTTCTACAAGTAGAACAATGAATGGAACAGGTAGACGGTTGAATTCTTTGTATATATTGCTTCTATATAGTCTAAGAAACCTATATGCAAAGCATCTAAACAGTAACAATCGCCAATTTTTTGACCTTCAAGTTTAAGTGACCAGCGAGCCCCATTGATAATCATGAAATGGAAATTATTTGTAACTTTCTACAAGTAGAACAATGAATGGAACAGGTAGACGGTTGAATTCTTTGTATATATTGCTTCTATATAGTCTAAGAAACCTATATGCAAAGCATCTAAACAGTAACAATCGCCAATTTTTTGATCTTCAAGTTTAAGTGAACAGCGAGCCCCATTGATAATCATGAAATGGAAATTATTTGTAACTTTCTACAAGTAGAACAATGAATAGTACAGGTAGACGGTTGAAATCTTTGTATATATTGCTTCTATATAATCTAAGAAACATATATGCAAAGCATCCAAACAGTACAATTCGCCAATTTTTTGTTCTTCAAGTTTAAGTGAACTACGAGCCCCATTGTTAATCCTTTAACGGAAATTAATTGTAACTTTCTACAAGTAGAACAATGATTGGAACACGTAGACGGTTGAAATCTTTGTATATATTGCTTCCATATAGTCTAAGAAACATATATGCAAAGCATCCAAACAGTACCATTCGCCAATTTTTTGTTCTTCAAGTTTAAGTGAACAATGAGCCCCAATGCTTAATCCTTTATCGGAAATTATTTGTGACTTTCGACAAGTCGAACAATGAATGGAACAGGTAGACGGTTGAAATATTTGTATATATTGCTTCTATATAATATAAGAAATATATATTCAAAGCATCCAAATAGTACCATTCGCCAATTTTTTGTTCTTCAAGTTTAAGTGAACTACGCGCGCCATTGTTAATCCTTTAAAGGAAATTATTTGTAAATTTCGGCAAGTAGAACAATGAATGGAATAGGTAGACGGTTGAAATCATTGTATATTTTGCTTCTATATAGTCTAAGAAACATATATGCAAAGCATCCAAACAGTACAATTCGCCTATTTCTTGTTCTTCAAGTTTAAGTAAACTACGATCCCCATTGTTAATCCCTTAACGGAAATTATTTGTAACTTTCGATAAGTAGAACAATGAATGGAACAGGTAGACGGTTGAAATCTTTGTATATATTGCTTCTATAAAGTCTAAGAAACATATATGCAAATCATCCAAACAGTACAATTCGCCAATTATTTGTTCTTCAAGTTTAAGTGAACAGCGAGCCCCACTGTTAATCCTTTAACGGAAATTAATTGTAACTTTCGACAAGTAGAACAATGAATGGAACAGGTAGACGGTTGAAATCATTGTATATATTGCTTCCATATAGTTTAAGAAACATGTACGCAAAGCATCCAAACAGTACCATTCGCCAATTTTTTGTCCTTCAAGTTTAAGTGAACAATGAGCCCCATTGTTAATGCTTTATCGGAAATTATTTGTAACTTTCGACAAGTAGAACAATGAATGGAACAGGTAGACGGTTGAAATCTTTATATATATTCCTTCTATATAGTCTAAGAAACATATATGCAAAGCGTCCAAACAGTACAATTCGCCAATTATTTGATCTTCAATTTTAAGTGAACTACGAGCCCCATTGTTAATACTTTAACGGAAATTATTTGTAACTTGCGACAAGTAGAACAATGAATGGAACAGGTAGCCGGTTGAAATCAATGTATATATTGCTTCCATATAGTTTAAGAAACATGTACGCAAAGCATCCAAACAGTACCATTCGCCAATTTTTTGTCCTTCAAGTTTAAGTGAACAATGAGCCCCATTGTTAATGCTTTATCGGAAATTATTTGTAACTTTCGACAAGTAGAACAATGAATGGAACAGGTAGACGGTTGAAATCTTTATATATATTGCTTCTATATAGTCTAAGAAACATATATGCAAAGCATCCAAACAGTACAATTCGCCAATTTTTTGTTCTTCAAGTTTAAGTGAACAATGAGCCCCAATGGTTAATCCGTTATCGGAAATTATTTGTAACTTTCGACAAGTAGAACAATGAATGGAACAGGTAGACGGTTGAAATCTTTGTATATATTGTTTCCATATAGTCTAAGAAACATGTACGCAAAGTATCCAAACAGCACAATTCGCCAATATTTGTTCTTCAAGTTTAAGTGAACTACGAGCCCCATTGTTAATCCTATAAAGGAAATTATTTGTAAATTTCGATAAGTAGAACAATGAATGGAACAGGTAGACGGTTGAAATCTTTGTATATATTGCTTCTATATAGCCTACGAAACATATATGCAAATCATCCAAACAGTACACTTCGCCAATTTTTTGTTCTTCAAGTTTAAGTGAACTACGAGCCCCATTGTTAATCCTTTAACGGAAATTAATTGTAACTTTCTACAAGTAGAACAATGATTGGAACACGCAGACGGTTGAAATCTTTGTATATATTGCTTCCATATAGTCTAAGAAACATATATGCAAAGCATCCAAACAGTACCATTCGCCAATTTTTTGTTCTTCAAGTTTAAGTGAACAATGAGCCCCATTGTTATTCCTTTAACGGAAATTAATTGTAACTTTCTACAAGTAGAACAATGATTGGAACACGCAGACGGTTGAAATCTTTGTATATATTGCTTCCATATAGTCTAAGAAACATATATGCAAAGCATCCAAACAGTACCATTCGCCAATTTTTTGTTCTTCAAGTTTAAGTGAACAATGAGCCCCATTGTTAATCCCTTAACGGAAATTATTTGTAATTTTCGACAAGTAGAAGAATGAATGGAACAGGTAGACGGTTGAAATCTTTGTATATATTGCTTCTATATAATCTAAGAAACATATATGCAAAGCATCCTAACAGTACCATTCGCCAATTTTTTGTTCTTCAAGTTTAAGTGAACTACGAGCCCCATTGTTAATACTTTAACGGAAATTATTTGTAACTTGCGAGAAGTAGAACAATGAATGGAACTGGTAGCCGGTTGAAATCAATGTATATATTGCTTCTATATAGTCTAAGAAACATATATGCAAAGCATCCAAACAGTACCATTCGCCAATTTTTTGTTCTTCAAGTTTAAGTGAACGACGAGCCCCATTGTTAATCCTTTATAGGAAATTATTTGTAAATTTCGACAAGTAGGACAATGATTGGAACACATAGACGGTTGAAATCTTTGTATATATTGCTTCCATATAGTCTAAGAAACATGTACGCAAAGCATCCAAACAGTAACATTCGCCAATTTTTTTTCCTTCAAGTTTAAGTGAACAATGAGCCCCATTGTTAATGCTTTATCGGAAATTATTTGTAACTTTCGACAAGTAGAACAATGAATGGAACAGGTAGACGGTTGAAATCTTTATATATATTGCTTCTATATAGTCTAAGAAACATATATGCAAAGCGTCCAAACAGTACAATTCGCCAATTATTTGATCTTCAATTTTAAGTGAACTACGAGCCCCATTGTTAATACTTTAACGGAAATTATTTGTAACTTGCGACAAGTAGAACAATGAATGGAACAGGTAGCCGGTTGAAATCAATGTATATATTGCTTCTATATAGTCTAAGAAACATATATGCAAAGCATCCAAACAGTACCAATCGCCAATTTTTTGTTCTTCAAGTTTAAGTGAACGACGAGCCCCATTGTTAATCCTTTAAAGGGAATTATTTGTAAATTTCGACAAGTAGAACAATGATTGGAACACGTAGACGGTTGAAATCTTTGTATATATTGGTTCCATATAGTCTAAGAAACATGTACGCAAAGCATCCAAACAATACCATTCGCCAATTTTTTGTTCTTCAAGTTTAAGTGAACAATGAGCCCCATGGTTAATCCTTTATCGGAAATTATCTGTAATTTTCGACAAGTAGAACAATGAATGGAACTGGTAGACGGTTGAAATCTTTGTATATATTGCTTCTATATAATCTAAGAAACATATATGCAAAGCATCCAAACAGTACCATTCGCCAATTTTTTGTTCTTCAAGTTTAAGTGAACTACGAGCCCCATTGTTAATCCTTTAAAGGAAATTATTTGTAAATTTCGACAAGTAGAACAATGAATGGAACAGGTAGACTGTTGAAATCATTGTATATATTGCTTCTATATAGTCTAAGAAACATATATGCAAAGCATCCAAACAGTACCATTCGCCAATTTTTTGTTCTTCAAGTTTAAGTGAACTACGAGCCCCATTGTTATTCCTTTAAAGGAAATTATTTGTAAATTTCGACAAGTAGAACAATGAATGGATCATGTAGACGGTTGAAATCATTGTACATATTGCTTCTATATAGCCTACGAAATATATATGCAAAGCATCCAAACAGTACAATTCGCCAATTTTTTGTTCTTCAAGTTTAAGTGAACTACGAGCCCCATTGTTAATCTTTAACGGAAATTAATTGTAACTTTCTACAAGTAGAACAATGATTGGAACACACAGACGGTTGAAATCTTTGTATACATTGCTTCCATATAGTCTAAGAAACATATATGCAAAGCATCCAAACAGTACCATTCGCCAATTTTTTGTTCTTCAAGTTTAAGTGAACAATGAGCCCCATTGTTAATCCTTTATCGGAAATTATTTGTAACTTTCGACAAGTAGAACATTGAATGGAACAGGTAGATGGTTGAAATCTTTGTATCTGTTGCTTCTATATAGTATAAGAAACATATATGCAAAGCATCCAAACAGTACCATTCGCCACTTTTTTGTTCTTCAAGTTTAAGTGAACTACGAGCCCCATTGTTAATCTTTAACGGAAATTAATTGTAACTTTCTACAAGTAGAACAATGATTGGAACACACAGACGGTTGAAATCTTTGTATACATTGCTTCCATATAGTCTAAGAAACATATATGCAAAGCATCCAAACAGTACCATTCGCCAATTTTTTGTTCTTCAAGTTTAAGTGAACAATGAGCCCCATTGTTAATCCTTTATCGGAAATTATTTGTAACTTTCGACAAGTAGAACATTGAATGGAACAGGTAGACGGTTGAAATCTTTGTATCTGCTGCTTCTATATAGTATAAGAAACATATATGCAAAGCATCCAAACAGTACCATTCGCCACTTTTTTGTTCTTCAAGTTTAAGTGAACAATGAGCCCCATTGTTAATCCTTTATCGGAAATTATTTGTAACTTTCGACAAGTAGAACATTGAATGGAACAGGTAGACGGTTGAAATCTTTGTATCTGTTGCTTCTATATAGTATAATAAACATATATGCAAAGCATCCAAACAGTACCATTCGCCACTTTTTTGTTCTTCAAGTTTAAGTGAACAGCGAGCCCCATTGTTAATCCTTTAAAGGAAATTATTTGTAAATTTCGACAAGTAGAACAATGATTGGATCACGTAGACGGTTGAAATCATTGTATATATTGCTTCTATATAGTCTAAGAAACATATATGCAAAGCATCCAAACAGTACCATTCGCCACTTTTTTGTTCTTCAAGTTTAAGTGAACAATGAGCCCCATTGTTAATCCTTTATCGGAAATTATTTGTAACTTTCGACAAGTAGAACATTGAATGGAACAGGTAGACGGTTGAAATCTTTGTATCTGTTGCTTCTATATAGTATAATAAACATATATGCAAAGCATCCAAACAGTACCATTCGCCACTTTTTTGTTCTTCAAGTTTAAGTGAACAGCGAGCCCCATTGTTAATCCTTTAAAGGAAATTATTTGTAAATTTCGACAAGTAGAACAATGATTGGATCACGTAGACGGTTGAAATCATTGTATATATTGCTTCTATATAGTCTAAGAAACATATATGCAAAGCATCCAAACAGTACAATTCGCCAATTTTTTGTTCTTCAAGTTTAAGTGAACAATGAGCCCCAATGGTTAATCCTTTATCGGAAATTATTTGTAACTTTCGACAAGTAGAACAATGAATGGAACAGGTAGACTGTTGAAATCATTGTATATATTGCTTCTATATAGTCTAAGAAACATATATGCAAAGCATCCAAACAGTACCATTCGCCAATTTTTTGTTCTTCAAGTTTAAGTGAACTACGAGCCCCATTGTTATTCCTTTAAAGGAAATTATTTGTAAATTTCGACAAGTAGAACAATGAATGGATCATGTAGACGGTTGAAATCATTGTACATATTGCTTCTATATAGCCTACGAAATATATATGCAAAGCATCCAAACAGTACAATTCGCCAATTTTTTGTTCTTCAAGTTTAAGTGAACTACGAGCCCCATTGTTAATCTTTAACGGAAATTAATTGTAACTTTCTACAAGTAGAACAATGATTGGAACACACAGACGGTTGAAATCTTTGTATACATTGCTTCCATATAGTCTAAGAAACATATATGCAAAGCATCCAAACAGTACCATTCGCCAATTTTTTGTTCTTCAAGTTTAAGTGAACAATGAGCCCCATTGTTAATCCTTTATCGGAAATTATTTGTAACTTTCGACAAGTAGAACATTGAATGGAACAGGTAGATGGTTGAAATCTTTGTATCTGTTGCTTCTATATAGTATAAGAAACATATATGCAAAGCATCCAAACAGTACCATTCGCCACTTTTTTGTTCTTCAAGTTTAAGTGAACTACGAGCCCCATTGTTAATCTTTAACGGAAATTAATTGTAACTTTCTACAAGTAGAACAATGATTGGAACACACAGACGGTTGAAATCTTTGTATACATTGCTTTCATATAGTCTAAGAAACATATATGCAAAGCATCCAAACAGTACCATTCGCCAATTTTTTGTTCTTCAAGTTTAAGTGAACAATGAGCCCCATTGTTAATCCTTTATCGGAAATTATTTGTAACTTTCGACAAGTAGAACATTGAATGGAACAGGTAGACGGTTGAAATCTTTGTATCTGCTGCTTCTATATAGTATAAGAAACATATATGCAAAGCATCCAAACAGTACCATTCGCCACTTTTTTGTTCTTCAAGTTTAAGTGAACAATGAGCCCCATTGTTAATCCTTTATCGGAAATTATTTGTAACTTTCGACAAGTAGAACATTGAATGGAACAGGTAGACGGTTGAAATCTTTGTATCTGTTGCTTCTATATAGTATAATAAACATATATGCAAAGCATCCAAACAGTACCATTCGCCACTTTTTTGTTCTTCAAGTTTAAGTGAACAGCGAGCCCCATTGTTAATCCTTTAAAGGAAATTATTTGTAAATTTCGACAAGTAGAACAATGATTGGATCACGTAGACGGTTGAAATCATTGTATATATTGCTTCTATATAGTCTAAGAAACATATATGCAGAGCATCCAAACAGTACAATTCGCCAATTTTTTGTTCTTCAAGTTTAAGTGAACAATGAGCCCCAATGGTTAATCCTTTATCGGAAATTATTTGTAATTTTCGACAAGTAGAACAATGAATGGAACAGGTAGACGGTTGAAATATTTGTATATATTGCTTCCAAATAATCTAAGAAACATATATGCAAAGCATCCAAACAGTACCGTTCGCCAATTTTTTGTTCTTCAAGTTTAAGTGAACAACGAGCCCCATTGATAATCATGAAACGGAAATTATTTGTAACTTTCTACAAGTAGAACAATGAATAGAACAGGTAGACGGTTGAAATCTTTGTATCTGCTGCTTCTATATAGTATAAGAAACATATATGCAAAGCATCCAAACAGTACTATTCGCCACTTTTTTGTTCTTCAAGTTTAAGTGAACAATGAGCCCCATTGTTAATCCTTTATCGGAAATTATTTGTAACTTTCGACAAGTAGAACATTGAATGGAACAGGTAGACGGTTGAAATCTTTGTATCTGTTGCTTCTATATAGTATAATAAACATATATGCAAAGCATCCAAACAGTACCATTCGCCACTTTTTTGTTCTTCAAGTTTAAGTGAACAACGAGCCCCATTGTTAATCCTTTAAAGGAAATTATTTGTAAATTTCGACAAGTAGAACAATGATTGGATCACGTAGACGGTTGAAATCATTGTATATATTGCTTCTATATAGTCTAAGAAACATATATGCAAAGCATCCAAACAGTAACATTCGCCAATTTTTTGTTCTTCAAGTTTAAGTGGACAATGAGCCCCAATGGTTAATCCTTTATCGGAAATTATTTGTAACTTTCGACAAGTAGAACAATGAATGGAACAGGTAGACGGTTGAAATCATTGTATATATTGCTTTTATATAGTCTAAGAAACATATATGCAAAGCATCCAAACAGTACAATTCGACAATTTTTTGTTCTTCAAGTTTAGTGAACAATGAGCCCCAATGGTTAATCCTTTATTGGAAATTATTTGTAATTTTCGACAAGTAGAACAATGAATGGAACAGGTAGACGGTTGAAATCTTTGTATATATTGTTTCTATATAATCTAAGAAACATATATGCAAAGCATGCAAACAGTACAATTCGCCAATTATTTCATCTTCATGTTTAAGTGATCTACGAGCCCCATTGTTAATCCTTTATCGGAAATTATTTGTAAATTTCGACAAGTAGAACAATGAATGGAACAGGTACACTGTTGAAATCATTGTATATGTTGCTTCTATATAGTCCAAGAAACATATATGCAAAGCGTCCATCAGTACAATTCGCCAATTTTTTGTTCTTCAAGTTTAAGTGATCAATGAGCCCCATTGTTAATCCTTTATCGGAAATTATTTGTAACTTTCGACGAGTAGAACATTGAATGGAACAGGTAGACGGTTGAAATCTTTGTATATATTGCTTCTATATAGTATAAGAAACATATATGCAAAGCATCCAAACAGTACCATTCGCCAATTTTTTGTTCTTCAAGTTTAAGTGAACAATGAGCCCCAATGGTTAATCCTTTATCGGAAATTATTTGTAAATTTCGACAAGTAGAACAAAGAATGGAACAGGTAGACGGTTGAAATCTTTTTATATATTGCTTCTATATAGTCTAAGAAACATATATGCAAAGCATCCAAACAGTACCAGTCGCCAATTTTTTGATCTTCAAGATTAAGTGAACAGCGAGCCCCATTGATAATCATGAAATGGTAATTATTTGTAACTTTCTACAAGTAGAACAATGAATAGTACAGGTAGACGGGTGAAATCTTTCTATATATTGCTTCTAAATAGTCTAAGAAACACATATGCAAAGCATCCAAACAGCACAATCCGCCAATTCTTTGTTCTTCAAGTTTAAGTGAACTACGAGCCCCAGTGTTAATCCTTTAAAGGAAATTATTTGTAAATTTCGACAAGTAGAACAATGAATGGATCATGTAGACTGTTGAAATCATTGTATATATTGCTTCCATATAGTCTAAGAAACATATATGCAAAGCATCCAAACAGTACCATTCGCCAATTTTTTGTTCTTCAAGTTTAAGTGAACAACGAGCCCCATTGTTAATCCTTTAAAGGAAATTATTTGTAAATTTCGACAAGTAGAACAATGATTGGAACACGTAGACGGTTGAAATCTTTGTATATATTGCTTGCATATAGTCTAAGAAACATGTACGCAAAGCATCCAAATAGTGCCATTCGCCAATTTTTTGTTCTTCAAGTTTAAGTGAACTACGAGCCCCATTGTTAATCCTTTAAAGGAAATTAATTGTAACTTTCTACAAGTAGAACAATGATTGGAACACACAGACGGTTGAAATCTTTATATACATTGCTTCCATATAGTCTAAGAAACATATATGCAAAGCATCCAAACAGTAACATTCGCCAATTTTTTGTTCTTCAAGTTTAAGTGAACAATGAGCCCCATTGTTAATCCTTTATCGGAAATTATTTGTAACTTTCGACAAGTAGAACATTGAATGGAACAGGTAGACGGTTGAAATCTTTGTATCTGCTGCTTCTATATAGTATAAGAAACATATATGCAAAGCATCCAAACAGTACCATTCGCCACTTTTTTGTTCTTCAAGTTTAAGTGAACTACGAGCCCCATTGTTAATCCTTTAAAGGAAATTATTTGTAAATTTCGGCAAGTAGAACAATGAATGGAATAGGTAGACGGTTGAAATCATTGTATATATTCCTTCTATATAGTCTAAGAAACATATATGCAAAGCATCCAAACAGTAACAATCGCCAATTTTTTGATCTTCAAGTTTAAGTGAACAGCGAGCCCCATTGATAATCATGAAACGGAAATGATTTGTAACTTTCTACAAGTAGAACAATGAATAGTACAGGTAGACGGGTGAAATCTTTCTATATATTGCTTCTAAATAGTCTAAGAAACATCTATGCAAAGCATCCAAACAGTACCATTCGCCAATTTTTCGTTCTTCAAGTTTAAGTGAACAATGAGCCCCATTGTTAATCCTTTAAAGGAAATTATTTGTAAATTTCGGCAAGTAGAACAATGAATGGAATAGGTAGACGGTTGAAATCATTGTATATATTCCTTCTATATAGTCTAAGAAACATATATGCAAAGCATCCAAACAGTACAATTCGCCAATTTTTTGTTCTTCAAGTTTAAGTAAACTACGATCCCCATTGTTAATCCCTTAACGGAAATTATTTGTAACTTTCGACAAGTAGAACAATGAATGGAACAGGTAGACGGTTGAAATCATTGTATATATTGCTTTTATATAGTCTAAGAAACATATATGCAAAGCATCCAAACAGTACAATTCGACAATTTTTTGTTCTTCAAGTTTAGTGAACAATGAGCCCCAATGGTTAATCCTTTATTGGAAATTATTTGTAATTTTCGACAAGTAGAACAATGAATGGAACAGGTAGACGGTTGAAATCTTTGTATATATTGTTTCTATATAATCTAAGAAACATATATGCAAAGCATCCAAACAGTACAATTCGCCAATTATTTCATCTTCATGTTTAAGTGATCTACGAGCCCCATTGTTAATCCTTTATCGGAAATTATTTGTAACTTTCGACAAGTAGAACATTGAATGGAACAGGTAGACGGTTGAAATCTTTGTATATATTGCTTCTATATAGTCTAAGAAACATATATGCAAAGCATCCAAACAGTAACATTCGCCAATTTTTTGTTCTTCAAGTTTAAGTGGACAATGAGCCCCAATGGTTAATCCTTTATCGGAAATTATTTGTAACTTTCGACAAGTAGAACAATGAATGGAACAGGTAGACGGTTGAAATCATTGTATATATTGCTTTTATATAGTCTAAGAAACATATATGCAAAGCATCCAAACAGTACAATTCGACAATTTTTTGTTCTTCAAGTTTAGTGAACAATGAGCCCCAATGGTTAATCCTTTATTGGAAATTATTTGTAATTTTCGACAAGTAGAACAATGAATGGAACAGGTAGACGGTTGAAATCTTTGTATATATTGTTTCTATATAATCTAAGAAACATATATGCAAAGCATGCAAACAGTACAATTCGCCAATTATTTCATCTTCATGTTTAAGTGATCTACGAGCCCCATTGTTAATCCTTTATCGGAAATTATTTGTAAATTTCGACAAGTAGAACAATGAATGGAACAGGTACACTGTTGAAATCATTGTATATGTTGCTTCTATATAGTCCAAGAAACATATATGCAAAGCGTCCATCAGTACAATTCGCCAATTTTTTGTTCTTCAAGTTTAAGTGATCAATGAGCCCCATTGTTAATCCTTTATCGGAAATTATTTGTAACTTTCGACGAGTAGAACATTGAATGGAACAGGTAGACGGTTGAAATCTTTGTATATATTGCTTCTATATAGTATAAGAAACATATATGCAAAGCATCCAAACAGTACCATTCGCCAATTTTTTGTTCTTCAAGTTTAAGTGAACAATGAGCCCCAATGGTTAATCCTTTATCGGAAATTATTTGTAAATTTCGACAAGTAGAACAAAGAATGGAACAGGTAGACGGTTGAAATCTTTTTATATATTGCTTCTATATAGTCTAAGAAACATATATGCAAAGCATCCAAACAGTACCAGTCGCCAATTTTTTGATCTTCAAGATTAAGTGAACAGCGAGCCCCATTGATAATCATGAAATGGTAATTATTTGTAACTTTCTACAAGTAGAACAATGAATAGTACAGGTAGACGGGTGAAATCTTTCTATATATTGCTTCTAAATAGTCTAAGAAACACATATGCAAAGCATCCAAACAGCACAATCCGCCAATTCTTTGTTCTTCAAGTTTAAGTGAACTACGAGCCCCAGTGTTAATCCTTTAAAGGAAATTATTTGTAAATTTCGACAAGTAGAACAATGAATGGATCATGTAGACTGTTGAAATCATTGTATATATTGCTTCCATATAGTCTAAGAAACATATATGCAAAGCATCCAAACAGTACCATTCGCCAATTTTTTGTTCTTCAAGTTTAAGTGAACAACGAGCCCCATTGTTAATCCTTTAAAGGAAATTATTTGTAAATTTCGACAAGTAGAACAATGATTGGAACACGTAGACGGTTGAAATCTTTGTATATATTGCTTGCATATAGTCTAAGAAACATGTACGCAAAGCATCCAAATAGTGCCATTCGCCAATTTTTTGTTCTTCAAGTTTAAGTGAACTACGAGCCCCATTGTTAATCCTTTAAAGGAAATTAATTGTAACTTTCTACAAGTAGAACAATGATTGGAACACACAGACGGTTGAAATCTTTATATACATTGCTTCCATATAGTCTAAGAAACATATATGCAAAGCATCCAAACAGTAACATTCGCCAATTTTTTGTTCTTCAAGTTTAAGTGAACAATGAGCCCCATTGTTAATCCTTTATCGGAAATTATTTGTAACTTTCGACAAGTAGAACATTGAATGGAACAGGTAGACGGTTGAAATCTTTGTATCTGCTGCTTCTATATAGTATAAGAAACATATATGCAAAGCATCCAAACAGTACCATTCGCCACTTTTTTGTTCTTCAAGTTTAAGTGAACTACGAGCCCCATTGTTAATCCTTTAAAGGAAATTATTTGTAAATTTCGGCAAGTAGAACAATGAATGGAATAGGTAGACGGTTGAAATCATTGTATATATTCCTTCTATATAGTCTAAGAAACATATATGCAAAGCATCCAAACAGTAACAATCGCCAATTTTTTGATCTTCAAGTTTAAGTGAACAGCGAGCCCCATTGATAATCATGAAACGGAAATGATTTGTAACTTTCTACAAGTAGAACAATGAATAGTACAGGTAGACGGGTGAAATCTTTCTATATATTGCTTCTAAATAGTCTAAGAAACATCTATGCAAAGCATCCAAACAGTACCATTCGCCAATTTTTCGTTCTTCAAGTTTAAGTGAACAATGAGCCCCATTGTTAATCCTTTAAAGGAAATTATTTGTAAATTTCGGCAAGTAGAACAATGAATGGAATAGGTAGACGGTTGAAATCATTGTATATATTCCTTCTATATAGTCTAAGAAACATATATGCAAAGCATCCAAACAGTACAATTCGCCAATTTTTTGTTCTTCAAGTTTAAGTAAACTACGATCCCCATTGTTAATCCCTTAACGGAAATTATTTGTAACTTTCGACAAGTAGAACAATGAATGGAACAGGTAGACGGTTGAAATCATTGTATATATTGCTTTTATATAGTCTAAGAAACATATATGCAAAGCATCCAAACAGTACAATTCGACAATTTTTTGTTCTTCAAGTTTAGTGAACAATGAGCCCCAATGGTTAATCCTTTATTGGAAATTATTTGTAATTTTCGACAAGTAGAACAATGAATGGAACAGGTAGACGGTTGAAATCTTTGTATATATTGTTTCTATATAATCTAAGAAACATATATGCAAAGCATCCAAACAGTACAATTCGCCAATTATTTCATCTTCATGTTTAAGTGATCTACGAGCCCCATTGTTAATCCTTTATCGGAAATTATTTGTAAATTTCGACAAGTAGAACAATGAATGGAACAGGTACACTGTTGAAATCATTGTATATGTTGCTTCTATATAGTCCAAGAAACATATATGCAAAGCGTCCAAACAGTACAATTCGCCAATTTTTTGTTCTTCAAGTTTAAGTGAACAATGAGCCCCATTGTTAATCCTTTATCGGAAATTATTTGTAACTTTCGACAAGTAGAACATTGAATGGAACAGGTAGACGGTTGAAATCTTTGTATATATTGCTTCTATATAGTCTAAGAAACATATATGCAAAGCATCCAAACAGTACCAGTCGCCAATTTTTTGATCTTCAAGATTAAGTGAACAGCGAGCCCCATTGATAATCATGAAATGGTAATTATTTGTAACTTTCTACAAGTAGAACAATGAATAGTACAGGTAGACGGGTGAAATCTTTCTATATATTGCTTCTAAATAGTCTAAGAAACACATATGCAAAGCATCCAAACAGCACAATCCGCCAATTCTTTGTTCTTCAAGTTTAAGTGAACTACGAGCCCCAGTGTTAATCCTTTAAAGGAAATTATTTGTAAATTTCGACAAGTAGAACAATGAATGGATCATGTAGACTGTTGAAATCATTGTATATATTGCTTCCATATAGTCTAAGAAACATATATGCAAAGCATCCAAACAGTACCATTCGCCAATTTTTTGTTCTTCAAGTTTAAGTGAACAACGAGCCCCATTGTTAATCCTTTAAAGGAAATTATTTGTAAATTTCGACAAGTAGAACAATGATTGGAACACGTAGACGGTTGAAATCTTTGTATATATTGCTTGCATATAGTCTAAGAAACATGTACGCAAAGCATCCAAATAGTGCCATTCGCCAATTTTTTGTTCTTCAAGTTTAAGTGAACTACGAGCCCCATTGTTAATCCTTTAAAGGAAATTAATTGTAACTTTCTACAAGTAGAACAATGATTGGAACACACAGACGGTTGAAATCTTTATATACATTGCTTCCATATAGTCTAAGAAACATATATGCAAAGCATCCAAACAGTAACATTCGCCAATTTTTTGTTTTTCAAGTTTAAGTGAACAATGAGCCCCATTGTTAATCCTTTATCGGAAATTATTTGTAACTTTCGACAAGTAGAACATTGAATGGAACAGGTAGACGGTTGAAATCTTTGTATCTGCTGCTTCTATATAGTATAAGAAACATATATGCAAAGCATCCAAACAGTACCATTCGCCACTTTTTTGTTCTTCAAGTTTAAGTGAACTACGAGCCCCATTGTTAATCCTTTAAAGGAAATTATTTGTAAATTTCGGCAAGTAGAACAATGAATGGAATAGGTAGACGGTTGAAATCATTGTATATATTCCTTCTATATAGTCTAAGAAACATATATGCAAAGCATCCAAACAGTAACAATCGCCAATTTTTTGATCTTCAAGTTTAAGTGAACAGCGAGCCCCATTGATAATCATGAAACGGAAATTATTTGTAACTTTCTACAAGTAGAACAATGAATAGTACAGGTAGACGGGTGAAATCTTTCTATATATTGCTTCTAAATAGTCTAAGAAACATCTATGCAAAGCATCCAAACAGTACCATTCGCCAATTTTTCGTTCTTCAAGTTTAAGTGAACAATGAGCCCCATTGTTAATCCTTTAAAGGAAATTATTTGTAAATTTCGGCAAGTAGAACAATGAATGGAATAGGTAGACGGTTGAAATCATTGTATATATTCCTTCTATATAGTCTAAGAAACATATATGCAAAGCATCCAAACAGTACAATTCGCCAATTTTTTGTTCTTCAAGTTTAAGTAAACTACGATCCCCATTGTTAATCCCTTAACGGAAATTATTTGTAACTTTCGACAAGTAGAACAATGAATGGAACAGGTAGACGGTTGAAATCATTGTATATATTGCTTTTATATAGTCTAAGAAACATATATGCAAAGCATCCAAACAGTACAATTCGACAATTTTTTGTTCTTCAAGTTTAGTGAACAATGAGCCCCAATGGTTAATCCTTTATTGGAAATTATTTGTAATTTTCGACAAGTAGAACAATGAATGGAACAGGTAGACGGTTGAAATCTTTGTATATATTGTTTTTATATAATCTAAGAAACATATATGCAAAGCATCCAAACAGTACAATTCGCCAATTATTTCATCTTCATGTTTAAGTGATCTACGAGCCCCATTGTTAATCCTTTATCGGAAATTATTTGTAAACTTCGACAAGTAGAACAATGAATGGAACAGGTACACTGTTGAAATCATTGTATATGTTGCTTCTATATAGTCCAAGAAACATATATGCAAAGCGTCCAAACAGTACAATTCGCCAATTTTTTGTTCTTCAAGTTTAAGTGAACAATGAGCCCCATTGTTAATCCTTTATCGGAAATTATTTGTAACTTTCGACAAGTAGAACATTGAATGGAACAGGTAGACGGTTGAAATCTTTGTATATATTGCTTCTATATAGTATAAGAAACATATATGCAAAGCATCCAAACAGTACCATTCGCCAATTTTTTGTTCTTCAAGTTTAAGTGAACAATGAGCCCCAATGGTTAATCCTTTATCGGAAATTATTTGTAAATTTCGACAAGTAGAACAATGAATGGAACAGGTAGACGGTTGAAATCTTTTTATATATTGCTTCTATATAGTCTAAGAAACATATATGCAAAGCATCCAAACAGTACCAGTCGCCAATTTTTTGATCTTCAAGATTAAGTGAACAGCGAGCCCCATTGATAATCATGAAATGGTAATTATTTGTAACTTTCTACAAGTAGAACAATGAATAGTACAGGTAGACGGGTGAAATCTTTCTATATATTGCTTCTAAATAGTCTAAGAAACACATATGCAAAGCATCCAAACAGCACAATCCGCCAATTCTTTGTTCTTCAAGTTTAAGTGAACTACGAGCCCCAGTGTTAATCCTTTAAAGGAAATTATTTGTAAATTTCGACAAGTAGAACAATGAATGGATCATGTAGACTGTTGAAATCATTGTATATATTGCTTCCATATAGTCTAAGAAACATATATGCAAAGCATCCAAACAGTACCATTCGCCAATTTTTTGTTCTTCAAGTTTAAGTGAACAACGAGCCCCATTGCTAATCCTTTAAAGGAAATTATTTGTAAATTTCGACAAGTAGAACAATGATTGGAACACGTAGACGGTTGAAATCTTTGTATATATTGCTTCCATATAGTCTAAGAAACATATATGCAAAGCGTCCAAACAGTACCATTCGCCAATTTTTTGTTCTTCAAGTTTAAGTGAACAACGAGGCCCATTGGTAATCATGAAACGGAAATTATTTGTAACTTTCGACAAGATGAACAATGAATAGACCTTTGATCTTTCTTTAACGTGCGGTACCTGCTATGAAGCACACCCACACGGCCCCCATGGGCGCGGGATTGAGATACGCCCAATCAACGCACATGTGCATTAACAAGCACATGCTACTAGTTACCTACTAGTGGAGGCGAGACCTTTCTAAATCTCTACTGGCTCTGCAGTGTCAGTGCCCGAGCTGAATTAGCGCAGCTCACCCGCCGAGGTAGCCACCTCTCCCCCTGCGATTTGGGGTTACTACATGCCCCCACGAGGCCAACCCTAATGACCAGGTCAGGGCGAAGAATCTGCCCTGGGGCTCAACCTGGTCCCCGTGGCACCAACTTTCCCCTTGGTGAGGGGGTAGTCTCGGACATCCGGCACTACTACCAATCAACCTTGGTGAGGTACACGGACTCGGGTAACCCCGGGTGTGTCAATACACGTGCCTGCCTTCGCAGCGCGATAGACAGGCCCCTGAGGAGGAACAATGAATAGAACAGGTAGACGGTTGAAATCTTTGTATATGTTGCTTCTATATAGTCTAAGAAACCTATATACGAAGCATCTAAACAGTAACATTCGCCAATTTATTGATCTTCAAGTTTAAGTGAACAGCGAGCCCCATTGACAATCATGAAATGGAAATTATTT
>CAXDIW010000139.1:600000-902000 GCA_963989415.1 Cerceris ruficornis | reverse complement strand
ATTTTTTGTTCTTCAAGTTTAAGTGCACTACGAGCCCCATTGTTAATCTTTAACGGAAATTAATTGTAACTTTCTACACGTAGAACAATGATTGGAACACACAGACGGTTGAAATCTTTGTATATATTGCTTCCATATAGTCTAAGAAACATATATGCAAAGCATCCAAACAGTACCATTCGCCAATTTTTTGTTCTTCAAGTTTAAGTGAACAACCAGCCCCATTGTTAATCCTTTAAAGTAAATTATTTGTAAATTTCGACAAGTAGAACATTGAATGGAACAGGTAGACGGTTGAAATCTTTGTATATATTGCTTCTATATAGTATAAGAAACATATATGCAAAGCATCCAAACAGTACAATTCGCCAATTTTTTGTTCTTCAAGTTTAAGTGAACAATGAGCCCCAATGGTCAATCCGTTATCGGAAATTATTTGTAACTTCCGACAAGTAGAACAATGAATGGAACAGGTAGACGGTTGAAATCATTGTATATATTGCTTCTATATAGTCTAAGAAACATATATGCAAAGCATCCAAACAGTACCATTCGCCAATTTTTTTTTCTTCAAGTTTAAGTGAACTACGAGCCCCATTGTTAATCCTTTAAAGGAAATTATTTGTAATTTTCGACAAGCAGAACAATGAATGGAACAGGTAGACGGTTGAAATCCTTGTATATATTGCGTCTATATAGTCTAAGAAACATATATGCAAAGCATCCAAACAGTACAATTCGCCAATTTATTGTTCTTCAAGTTTAAGTGAACAACCAGCCCCATTGTTAATCCTTTAAAGGAAATTATTTGTAAATTTCGACAAGTAGAACATTGAATGGAACAGGTAGACGGTTGAAATCTTTGTATATATTGCTTCTATATAGTCTAAGAAACATGTACGCAAAGCATCCAAACAGTACCATTCGCCAATTTTTTGTTCTTCAAGTTTAAGTGAACAATGAGCCCCAATGGTTAATCCTTTATCGGAAATTACTTGTAATTTTCGACAAGTAGAACAATGAATGGAACAGGTAAACGGTTGAAATCTTTGTATATATTGCGTCTATATAATCTAAGAAACATATATGCAAAGCATCTAAACAGTACAATTCGCCAATTTATTGTTCTTCAAGTTTAAGTGAACAACGAGCCCCATTGTTAATCCTTTAAAGGAAATTATTTGTAAATTTCGGCAAGTAGAACAATGAATGGAACAGGTAGACGGTTGAAATCTTTGTATATATTGCTTCTATATAATCTAAGAAACATATATGCAAAGCATCTAAACAGTAACAATCGCCAATCTTTTGTTCTTCAAGTTTAAGTGAACTACGAGCCCCATTGTTAATCCTTTAACGGAAATTAATTCTAACTTTCTACAAGTAGAACAATGCTTGGAACACGTAGACGGATGAAATCTTTGTATATATTGCTTCCATATAGTCTAAGAAACATGTACGCAAAGCATCCAAACAGTATCATTCGCCAATTTTTTGTTCTTCAAGTTTAAGTGAACTACGAGCCCCATTGTTAATCCTTTAAAGGAAATTATTTGTAAATTTCGACAAGTAGAACAATGAATGGAACAGGTAGACGGTTAAATCATTATATATATTGCTTCTATATAGTCTAAGAAACATATATGCAAAGCATCCAAACAGTACAACTCGCCAATTTATTGTTCTTCAAGTTTAAGTGAACAACGAGCCCCATTGTTAATCCTTTAAAGGAAATTATTTGTAAATTTCCACAAGTAGAACAATGATTGGAACACGTAGACGGTTGAAATCTTTGTATATATTGCTTCTATATAGTCTAAGAAACATATGTGCAAAGCATCCAAACAGTACCATTGGCCAATTTTTTGTTCTTCAAGTTTAAGTGAACAATGAGCTCCAATGGTTAATCCTTTATCGGAAATTATTTGTAACTTTCGACAAGTAGAACAATGAATGGAACAGGTAGACGGTTGAAATCATTGTATATATTGCTTCTATATAGTCTAAGAAACATATCTGCATATCATCCAAACAGTACAATTCGCCAATTATTTGATCTTCAAGTTTAAGTGTACTACGAGCCCCTTTGTTAATACTTTAACGGAAATTATTTGTAACTTGCGACAAGTAGAACAATGAATGGAACAGGTAGACGGTTGAAATCACTGTGTATATTGCTTCTATATAGTCTAAGACACATATATGCAAAGCATCCAAAGAGTACCATTCGCCAATTTTTTGTTCTTCAAGTTTAAGAGAACAACGAGACCCATTGTTAATCCTTTAAAGGAAATTATTTGTAAATTTCGACTAGTAGAACAATGATTGGAACACGTAGACGGTTGAAATATTTGTATATATTGCTTCCATATAGTCTAAGAAACATGTACGCAAAGCATCCAAACAGTACCATTCGCCAATTTTTTGTTCTTCAAGTTTAAGTGAACAATGAGCCCCAATGGTTAATCCTTTATCGGAAATTATTTGTAATTTTCGACAAGTAGAACAATGATTGGAACACGTAGACGGTTGAAATCTTTGTATATATTGCTTCCATATAGTCTAAGAAACATATATGCAAAGCATCCAAACAGTACCATTCGCCAATTTTTTGTTCTTCATATTTAAGTGAACAATGAGCCCCATTGTTAATCCTTTATCGGAAATTATTTGTAAATTTCGACAAGTAGAACAATGAATGGAACTGGTAGACGGTTGAAATCATTGTATATATTGCTTCTATATAGTCTAAGAAACATATGTGCAAAGCATCCAAACAGTACCATTCGCCAATTTTTTGTTCTTCAAGTTTAACTGAACAACGAGCCCCATTGATAATCATGAAACGGAAATTATTTGTAACTTTCTACAAGTAGAACAATGAATAGAACAGGTAGACGGTTGAAATCTTTGTATATGTGGCTTCTATATAGTCTAAGAAACCTATATGAAAAGCATCTAAACAGTAACAATCGCCAATTTTCAGATCTTCAAGTTTAAGTGAACAGCGAGCCCCATTGATAATCATGAAACGGTAATTATTTGTAACTTTCTACAAGTAGAACAATGAATAGAACAGGTAGACGGTTGAAATCTTTGTATATGATGCTTCTATATAGTCTAAGAAACCTATATGCAAAGCATCTAAACAGTAACAATCGCCAATTTTTTGATCTTCAAGTTTAAGTGAACAGCGAGCCCCATTGATAATCATGAAACGGAGATTATTTGTAACTTTCTACAAGTAGAATAATGAATAGAACAGGTAGACGGTTGAAATCTTTGTATATATTGCTTCCATATAGTCTAAGAAACATGTACGCAAAGCATCCAAACAGTACCATTCGCAATTTTTTTGTTCTTCAAGTTTAAGTGAACTACGAGCCCCATTGTTAATCCTTTAAAGGAAATTATTTGTAACTTTCGACAAGTAGAACAATGAATGGAACTTGTAGACTGTTGAAATCTTTGTATATATTGCTTCTATATAGTCTAAGAAACATATATGCAAAGCATCCAAACAGTACCAGTCGCCAATTTTTTGTTCTTCAAGTTTAAGTGAACAACGAGCCCCATTGATAATCATGAAACGGAGATTATTTGTAACTTTCTACAAGTAGAACAATGAATAGAACAGGTAGACGGTTGAAATCTTTGTATATGTTGCTTCTATATAGTCTAAGAAACCTATATGAAAAGTGTTGGAGTACAACGATGAAATGCTCAACGGCCGCTGAGCAAACGATAACGGCGACTTTCAAAACATTGTTTGACACCAAAGCAGAGCCGTCTTCGTGCTGTAAAACCGTTTCAAGTTCAGTTCCAAAGTCAAAGCCGCAGAGAGCAGATTAAACGTTATTTTTCTCTATTTCTTATTCTTTTCTTTATATTTCTAAGCAGCTTAATATAATTGTATCTAAATTAATAAAACCATTTTAAACAAAATTCCATCAGGTTATGGGCCCAGATCACAATAAAACAATAAAGTGAATATAAAACAAAGGACTTTAAATAAATTTTTTTAAATATACAATTAAATCGAAATGGCAAACGGTGGAAGTACGCATTTTGTTATTCAAAAATTGAACAATGAAAATTATTCAGTGTGGAGTTACAAATTGGAAATGCTCCTAATTAAAGAAAAATTGTGGATTGTAATAAACGACAGAAAACCTGATCCAATGAATTCATCATGGACGCAGATGGATAGCGAGGCACGTGCTACCATTGGATTATTGGTAGAAGATAATCAATTACAGCACATAAGAAACGCTAAATCTGCACGTGAAGCATGGGATTGTTTGAAAGGATATCACCAAAAGGCAACTTTAACCAGTAAGGTACTTTTATTAAAACGGTTATGTAGAACAGTGCTAAAAGAAGATGGTGATATGGAAGAACACATCACAAAAATTGCAAATTATTTCGAAGAACTCACAGCTCTCGGACAAGAATTGCCAGATAATCTCAAAGCAGCAATGTTGCTCGGAAGTCTTCCACAATCGTACGAAACGCTTGTAACGGCTTTGGAAAGTAGACCCGAAAGCGATTTGACGTTAAATCTCGTCAAAGGGAAATTAATAGACGAATACAAAAGGCGTAAAGGGGCAAAAGATACGAGGCAACATATTTCAGAATGCGAAGCGGCTATGAAAACGGAACTCAAACATACAGCTGGCGCACTGCCTGGAAAAACATGTTTCTTCTGCAAAGAAGCCGGTCATTTCAAGAGTGACTGTTCAAAGTACAAATCATGGAAGTTGAAAAGAGAAAAGGCTAATGCAGTTATAGAAGACAAATCGTCGTCTTCTAACGATTTCTGTTTTCATGCGATAGCCACAAAAGGAACTTCGAAAGAAGCATGTTTTGTTATTAAAGAAAAGAAACATAATTTATGGATTGTCGACTCGGGTGCAACAAGCCACATGGCAACGTCGAGGATTTTTTTCGACAATTTTAATCCCGAAAGAAAAGGCCAAGTAGGTCTCGCAGACGAAGGGAAGACGGCTGAGGTGCAAGGGATTGGCTCAGGAGTGCTAAACTGTGGGATAGGCCCGCGAGAGGTCGCCCAAATTAAATTGAACAATGTACTTTACGTTCCTACGTTCAGATCGAATTTACTGTCGGTAAAGAGGTTAGTGAGTGATGGCTATAAACTAATTTTCGAAAAAGACAACTGCACAATTTCAAAGAACGGAGAATTAAAGGCAATAGCGAAATTATCCTCGGAACTGTTCGAACTGACCACAATTGAAAAAGCCTGCACAGTAAGTAATACTATATATTTAAATCATACTGAAAATTGTCAGCATGCATGGCATAGACGTTTTGGACATCGAGACCCTACCGCAGTCAAAGATTTAATTGAAAAGAATTTAGCGACAGGAATTAAAATAAAAGATTTTGGACAACGAGTAACTTGCGAATGCTGCGTAATAGGTAAGATGGCACGTGTACCTTTCCCAAAAGAATCAGAAAACAGAAGCAATGCAATTCTCGATCTAATTCATACGGATGTTTGTGGGCCAATGCAAACAATCACGCCAGGTAATAAAAGATATATTTTAACAATCATTGATGATTTTTCACGATACACAAGGATTTATCTTATGAGTCACAAAAGCAAAGCAGCGTCACATATTAAAGAATTCGTAGAGATGATGAAAACACAATATTCCAAGAAACCAAAGAAGATAAGATCCGATCGAGGAAGGGAATATATAAATGAAAATTTGCAAAATTATCTGAAACAGGAAGGGATTCAGGTCCAGTATACAGCGCCTTACTCTCCACAGCAGAACGGAATTGCGGAGCGGAAGAACAGATCCCTACTCGAGATGGCAAGATGTATGTTACTTGATGCACATATGGAAAAAAGGTATTGGGGGGAAGCAGTTAATACTGCAAACTATTTACAAAACAGGTTACCTTCAAGAGCAATTCGAAAAACCCCTTACGAATTATGGCACTCAAGAAAGCCAGACGTCAGAAATCTACATACTTTTGGATGCGACGCGTATGTCTACGTTCATAAAGAACAAAGAAAAAAATTAGACGATAAAGCCGAAAAATTCAGTTTTGTTGGGTATTCAGAGGAGTCAAAGGCTTTTCGGTTGTTGGATACTAAAACAAATAAAATAAAGATTAGCCGCGATGTAGTTTTCTGCGAAAAATTTAATGAAAACAAGCCAATTAATGGAATCGTAATTCCAGTTACTAGAAACCAAAATGCAGAAAATCAAGACACCGCCGAAGACGATGGGTCTGAGGGAGAATCAACCATAACTGAAGACAGTTCCATCTATGAAACGGACCATGCGGATAGCGACTTTGCGCAAGATTCTAGACATGAAGAAATGAGGCCAGAACAATACAGGCGATCAGAGAGATCGAATAGAGGGGTTCCACCCGATAGATACGCTGCATCTCTGCATATGGCTGTGGATGAAAATAATGAACCCAGAAGTGCAAAGGAAGCATTATCAGGACCCAATAAGGATGAGTGGAAAAAGGCTATGGACGAAGAGATGAAATCTTTAAGGGAAAATGGTACATGGGATCTTGTACCCAAACCGAAAGATAGAGATGCTGTTACCTGTGAGTGGGTTTTTAAATTAAAGAAAAATGAAGGAAACGTTAATAAGTTTAAGGCCAGGCTTGTCGCTCGAGGTTTTTCACAGAAATGTGGAACAGACTACGATAAAGTTTTTGCACCTGTAGTGCGACAAACCACATTCAGGACTTTCTTGACGCTAGCCGGACAGAAACGCATGCAGGTAAAACATTTTGATGTGAAAACGGCTTTTCTAAATGGAATACTCACAGAAACCATTTTTATGAGACAGCTAGAAACATATATCGTGCCCGGTAAAGAAGACTATGTGTGTAGTTTGAAAAGAGGCATCTATGGCTTAAAACAAGCTGCAAAAGTATGGAATGACCAATTAACCGATTTATTAAAGCAGTATGGTTTCAGACAGAGTCAAGTGGACCAATGTTTATATATAAAGGGCGAAGAGAATGAGGAACAAGTTTATCTCATTGTATATGTCGGTGACATTTTAATCGCTGCTAAAGAAATGGACAAGATCGATGAAGCGGCTGTTTTTCTAAAAAGGCATTTCCAACTCAGCGATCTCGGACTCTTGAAACAGTATTTAGGTATGGAGATTAGAAGAAACGAAGAGGGATTTTTCTGCATTAAGCAAGAAAAATATATAGAAAAAATTTTACATAGATTTTGTCTCCAGGACGCAAAGGCTTCTAGTATACCGTTAATTGAAGGTTATATAAAGCACAGAAACGGCGAACCAGAAATGCCAGAAAACTCAAAATATCAGCAATTGATCGGTGCACTGTTATATTTGGCAGTAAATACAAGGCCCGACATAGCAGCGAGCGTTGGAATTTTGAGCCAGTACAATAAACGACCCACAACAGGTGACTGGACTGAAGTAAAAAGGATTGCTCGCTATTTAAAAGGAACAATAGGATATGAATTAAGACTTGGCAAACGGAACAGCGAAAAAGGGCTAATTGGTTTCGCGGATGCTGACTGGGCACAGGACAAGACCGACAGAAAGTCGCACAGTGGGTACCTATTCCAAGTAATGGAAGCACCTATAAGTTGGAACTGCCGGAAACAAACGTGTGTCGCACTCTCTTCAACGGAAGCAGAATATATAGCTCTTGCTGAAGCAACACAAGAAGGATTATGGATTCGTCGCTTGCTGGAAGATTTCGGTGAAACGGTCCAAAATGAAACAGTCATTTTTGAGGACAATCAGAGTTGCCTCAAGATTGCCTCGAATAATAGATTCAGCAACAGGACAAAGCACATCGACACCAAGTTCCATTTCATAAAGGATATAAAAAATCAGGGAATTATAAATTATAAATACTGTCCTACAGACGAAATGCTCGCATACATGCTGACAAAACCACTTGGAAGGATAAAGTTAAAACGCATGGCTGAAAAGTGTGGCCTATTCAATCGCTAAATTTTTCTGTTTTTTTGTTTTTTTCAGTATCTTCATCGTTGAGAAAGGGTGTTGGAGTACAACGATGAAATGCTCAACGGCCGCTGAGCAAACGATAACGGCGACTTTCAAAACATTGTTTGACACCAAAGCAGAGCCGACTTCGTGCTGTAAAACCGTTTCAAGTTCAGTTCCAAAGTCAAAGCCGCAGAGAGCAGATTAAACGTTATTTTTCACTATTTCTTATTCTTTTCTTTATATTTCTAAGCAGCTTAATATAATTGTATCTAAATTAATAAAACCATTTTAAACAAAATTCCATCAAAAAGCATCTAAACAGTAACAATCGCCAATTTTTTGATCTTCAAGTTTAAGTGAACAGCGAGCCCCAATGATAATCATGAAATGGAAATTATTTGTAACTTTCTACAAGTAGAACAATGAATTGTACAGGTAGACGGGTGAAGTCTTTCTATATATTGCTTCTATATATTCTAAGAAACATATATGCAAAGCATCCAAACAGTACATTTCGCCAATTTTTTATTCTTCAAGTTTAAGTGAACTACGAGCCCCATTGTTAATCCTTTAAAGGAAATTATTTGTAATTTTCTACAATTAGAACAATGAATGGAACAGGTAGACGGTTGAAAACTTTGTATATATTGCTTCCATATAGTCTAAGAAACATGTACGCAAAGCATCACAACAGTACCATTCGCCAATTTTTTGTTCCTCAAGTTTAAGTGAACAATGAGCCCCAATGTTAATCCTTTAACGGAAATTGTTTGTAAATTTCGACAAGTAGAACAATGAATGGAAAAGGTAGACTGTTGAAATCATTGTATATATTGCTTCTATATAGTCTAAGAAACATATATGCAAAGCATCCAAACAGTACAATTCGCCAATTTTTTGATCTTCAAGTTTAAGTGAACAGCGAGCTCCATTGATAATCATGAAATGGAAATTATTTGTAACTTTCTACAAGTAGAACAATGAATAGTACAGGTAGACGGGTGAAGTCTTTATATATATTGCTTCTATATAGTCTAAGAAACATATATGCAAAGCATCCAAACAGTACAATTCGCCAATTTTTTGTTCTTCAAGTTTAAGTGAACAACGAGCCCCATTGTTAATCCTGTATCGGTAATTATTTGTAACTTTCGACAAGTAGAACAAAGAATGGAACAGGTAGACGGTTGAAATCCTTGTATATATTGCGTCTATATAATCTACGAAACATATATGCAAAGCATCCAAACAGTACCAGTCGCCAATTTTTTGTTCTTCAAGTTTAAGTGAACTACGAGCCCCATTGTTAATCCTTTAAAGGATATTATTTGTAAATTTCGGCAAGTAGAACAATGAATGGAACAGGTAGACTGTTGAAATCATTGTATATATTGCTTCTAAATAGTCTAAGAAACATATATGCGAAGCGTCCAAATAGTACAATTCGCCAATTATTTGATCTTCAAGTTTAAGTGAACTACGAGCCCCATTGTTAATACTTTAACGGAAATTATTTGTAACTTGCGACAAGTAGAATAATGAATAGAACAGGTAGCAGGTTGAAATCAATGTATATATTGCTTCTATATAGTCTAAGAAACATATATGCAAAGCATCCAAACAGTACCATTCGCCAATTTTTTGTTCTTAAAGTTTAAGTGAACTACGAGCCCCATTGTTAATCCTTTAACGGAAATTAATTGTAATTTTCTACAATTAGAACAATGAATGGAACAGGTAGACGGTTGAAATCATTGTATATATTACATCTATATAGTCTAATAAACATATATGCAAAGCACCCAAACAGTACCATTCGCCAATTTTTTGTTCTTCAAGTTTAAGTGAACAACGAGCCCCATTGATAATCATGAAAGGGAAATTATTTGTAACTTTCTTCAAATAGAACAATGAATAGAACAGTTAGACTGTTGAAATCTTTGTATATATTGCTTCTATATAGTCTAAGAAACATATATGCAAAGCATCCAAACAGTACGATTCGCCAATTTTTTGTTCTTCAAGTTTAAGTGAACAACGAGCCCCATTGATAATCATGAAAAGGAAATTATTTGTAACTTTCTACAAGTATAACAATGAATAGAGCAGGTAGACGGTTGAAATCTTTCTATATATTGCTTCTATATAGTCTAAGAAACATATATGCAAAGCATCCAAACAGTACAATTCGACAATTTTTTGTTTTTCAAGTTTAAGTGAACAACGAGCCCCATTGATAATCATGAAAAGGAAATTATTTGTAACTTTCTACAAGTATAACAATGAATAGAACAGGTAGACGGTTGAAATCTTTCTATATATTGCTTCTATATAGTCTAAGAAACATATATGCAAAGCATCCAAACAGTACAATTCGCCAATTTATTGTTCTTCAAGTTTAAGTGAAAAACGAGCCCCATTGTTAATCCTTTAAAGGAAATTATTTGTAAATATCGACAAGTAGAACAATGAATGGAACAGGTAGACGGTTGAAATCATTGTATATATTGCTTCTATATAGTCTAAGAAACATATATGCAAAGCATCCAAACAGTACCATTCGCGAATTTATTGTTCTTCAAGTTTAAGTGAACAACGAGCCCCATTGATAACCATGAAAGGGAAATTATTTCTAAATTTCGACAAGTAGAACAATGATTGGAACAGGTAGACGGGTGAAATCCTTCTATATATTGCTTCTATATAGTCTAAGAAACATATATGCAAAGCATCCAAACAGTACCATTCGCCAATTTTTTGTTCCTCAAGTTTAAGTGAACAATGAGCCCCATTGTTAATCCTTTATCGGAAATTATTTGTATCTTTCGACAAGTAGAACAATGAATGGAAAAGGTAGACGGTTGAAATCATTGTAAATATTGCTTCTATATAGTCTAAGAAACATATATGCAAAGCATCCAAACAGTACCATTCGCCAATTTTTTGTTCTTCAAGTTTAAGTGAACTACGAGCCCCATTGTTAATACTTTAACGGAAATTATTTGTAACTTGCGACAAGTAGAACAATGATTGGAAGAGGTAGACGGTTGAAATCAATGTATATATTGCTTCTATATAGTCTAAGAAACATATATGCAAAGCATCCAAACAGTACCATTCGCCAATTTTTTGTTCTTCAAGTTTAAGTGAACAATGAGCCCCATTGTTAAACATTTAAAGGAAATTATTTGTAACTTTCGACAAGTAGAACAATGAATGGAACAGGTAGACGGTTGAAATCATTGTATATATTGCTTCTATATAGTCTAAGAAACATATATGCAAAGCATCCAAACAGTACCATTCGCCAATTTTTTGTTCTTCAAGTTTAAGTGAACTACGAGCCCCATTGTTAATCCTTTAAAGGAAATTATTTGTAATTTTCGACAAGCAGAACAATGAATGGAACAGGTAGACGGTTGAAAACTTTGTATATATTGCTTCTATATAGTCTAAGAAACATGTACGCAAAGCATCCAAACAGTACCATTCGCCAATTTTTTGTTCCTCAAGTTTAAGTAAACAATGAGCCCCATTGTTAATCCTTTATCGGAAATTATTTGTAACTTTCGACAAGTAGAACAATGAATGGAACAGGTAGACGGTTGAAATCTTTGTAAATATTGCTTCTATATAGTCTAAGAAACATATATGCAAAGCATCCAAACAGTACCATTCGCCAATTTTTTATTCTTCAAGTTTAAGTGAACTACGAGCCCCATTGATAATCATGAAACGGAAATTATTTGTAACTTTCTACAAGTAGAACAATGAATAGAACAGGTAGACGGTTGAAATCTTTGTATATGTTGCTTCTATATAGTCTAAGAAATCTATATGCAAAGCATCTAAACAGTACCATTCGCCAATTTTTTGTTCTTCAAGTTTAAGTGAACTACGAGCCCCATTGATAATCATGAAACGGAAATTATTTGTAACTTTCTACAAGTAGAACAATGAATAGTACAGGTAGACGGGTGAAATCTTTCTATATATTGCTTCTAAATAGTCTAAGAAACATATATGCAAAGCATCCAAACAGTACAATTCGCCAATTTTTTGTTCTTCAAGTTTATGTGAATTACGAGCCCCATTGTTAATCATTAAAGGAAATTATTTGTAAATTTCGACAAATAGAACAATGAATGGATCAGGTAGACGGTTGAAATCATTGTATATATTGCTTCTATATAATCTACGAAACAAATCTGCAAAGCATCCAAACAGTACAATTCGCCAATTTTTTGTTTTTCAAGTTTAAGTGAACTACGAGCCCCATTGTTAATCCTTTAACGGAAATTATTTGTAACTTTCAACAAGTAGAACAATGAATGGAACAGGTAGACGGTTGAAATCTTTGTATATATTGCTTCTATATAGTCTAAGAAACATATATGCAAAGCATCCAAACAGTAAAATTCTCCAATTTTTTGTTCTTCAAGTTTAAGTGAACTACGAGCCCCATTGATAATCCTTTAAAGGAAATTATTTGTAAATTTCGACAAGTAGAACAATGAATGGAACAGGTAGACGGTTGAAATCTTTGTATATATTGCTTCTATATAGTCTAAGAAACATTTGTGCAAAGCATCCAAACAGTACAATTCGCCAATTTATTGTTCTTCAAGTTTAAGTGAACAACGAGCTCCATTGTTTACCCTTTAAAGGAAATTATTTGTATATTTCGACAAGTAGAACAATGAATGGAACAGGTAGACGGTTGAAATCTTTGTATATATTGCTTCTATATAGTCTAAGAAACATATATGCAAAGCATCCAAACAGTACAATTCGCCAATTTATTGTTCTTCAAGTTTAAGTGAACAACGAGCCCCATTGTTTACCCTTTAAAGGAAATTATTTGTAAATTTCGACAAGTAGAACAATGATTGGAACACGTAGACGGTTGAAATCTTTGTATATATTGCTTCCATATAGTCTAAGAAACATGTACGCAAAGCATCCAAACAGTACCATACGCCAATTTCTTGGTCTTCAAGTTTAAGTGAACAATGAGCCCCAATGGTTAATCCTTTAAAGGAAGTTATTTGTAATTTTCGACAAGTAGAACAATGAATGGAACAGGTAGACGGTTGAAATATTTGTATATATTGCTTCTATATAATATAAGAAACATATATTCAAAGCATCCAAACAGTACAATTCGCCAATTTCTTGTTCTTTAAGTTTAAGTAAACTACGATCCCCATTGTTAATCCCTTAACGGAAATTATTTGTAACTTTCGACAAGTAGACAAGTGAATGGAACAGGTAGACGGTTGAAATCATTGTATATATTGCTTCTATATAGTCTAAGAAGCATATATGCAAATCATCCAAACAGTACAATTCGCCAATTATTTGATCTTCAAGTTTAAGTGAACTACGAGCCCCATTGTTAATACTTTAACGGAAATTATTTGTAACTTTCGACAAGTAGAACAATGAATGGAACAGGTAGACGGTTGAAATATTTGTATATATTGCTTCTATATAATATAAGAAACATATATTCAAAGCATCCAAACAGTACAATTCGCCAATTTCTTGTTCTTTAAGTTTAAGTAAACTACGATCCCCATTGTTAATCCCTTAACGGAAATTATTTGTAACTTTCGACAAGTAGACAAGTGAATGGAACAGGTAGACGGTTGAAATCATTGTATATATTGCTTCTATATAGTCTAAGAAACATATTTGCAAAGCGTCCAAACAGTACAATTCGCAAATTTTTTGCTCTTCAAGTTTAAGTGAACTACGAGCCCCATTGTTAATCCTTTAAAGGAAATTATTTGTAAATTTCGACAAGTAGTGTAATGAATGGAACAGGTAGACGGTTGAAATCTTTGTATATATAGCTTCTATATAATCTAAGAAACATATATGCAAAGCATCTAAACAGTAACAATCGCCAATTTATTGTTCTTCAAGTTTAAGTGAACTACGAGCCCCATTGTTAATCCTTTAACGGAAATTAATTGTAACTTTCTACAAGTAGAACAATGCTTGGAACACGTAGACGGATGAAATCTTTGTATATATTGCTTCCATATAGTCTAAGAAACATGTACGCAAAGCATCCAAACAGTACCATTCGCCAATTTTTTGTTCTTCAAGTTTAAGTGAACAATGAGCCCCAATGGTTAATCCTTTATCGGAAATTACTTGTAATTTTCGACAAGTAGAACAATGAATGGAACAGGTAGACGGTTGAAATCTTTGTATATATTGCGTCTATATAATCTAAGAAACATATATGCAAAGCATCTAAACAGTACAATTCGCCAATTTATTGATCTTCAAGTTTAAGTGAACAGCGAGCCCCATTGATAATCATGAAATGGAAATTATTTGTAACTTTCTACAAGTAGAACAATGAATAGTACAGGTAGACGGGTGTAATCTTTCTATATATTGCTTCTAAATAGTCTAAGAAACATATATGCAAAGCATCCAAACAGTACAATTCGCCAATTTTTTGTTCTTCAAGTTTAAGTAAACTACGATCCCCATTGTTAATCCCTTAACGGAAATTATTTGTAACTTTCGACAAGTAGAACAATGAATGGAACAGGTAGACGGTTGAAATCTTTGTATATGTTGCTTCTATATAGCCTAAGAAACCTATATGCAAAGCATCTAAAGAGTAACAATCGCCAATTTTTTGATCTTCAAGTTTAAGTGAACAGCGAGCCCCATTGATAATCATGAAATGGAAATTATTTGTAACTTTCTACAAGTAGAACAATGAATAGTACAGGTAGACGGGTGTAATCTTTCTATATATTGCTTCTAAATAGTCTAAGAAACATATATGCAAAGCATCCAAACAGTACATTTTGCCAATTTTTTGTTCTTCAAGTTTAAGTGAACTATGAGCCCCATTGTTAATCCTTTAAAGGAAATTATTTGTAAATTTCGACAAGTAGAACAATGAATGGATCATGTAGACGGTTGAAATCATTGTATATATTGCTTCTATATAGCCTACGAAACATATATGCAAAGCATCCAAACAGTACAATTCGCCAATTTTTTGTTCTTCAAGTTTAAGTGAACTACGAGCCCCATTGTTAATCTTTAACGGAAATTAATTGTAACTTTCTACACGTAGAACAATGATTGGAACACACAGACGGTTGAAATCTTTGTATATATTGCTTCCATATAGTCTAAGAAACATATATGCAAAGCATCCAAACAGTACCATTCGCCAATTTTTTGTTCTTCAAGTTTAAGTGAACAATGAGCCCTATTGTTAATCCTTTATCGGAAATTATTTGTAACTTTCGACAAGTAGAACATTGAATGGAACAGGTAGACGGTTGAAATCTTTGTATATATTGCTTCTATATAGTCTAAGAAACATATATGCAAAGCATCCAAACAGTACAATTCGCCAATTTATTGTTCTTCAAGTTTAAGTGAACAACGAGCCCCATTGTTAATCCTTTAAAGGAAATTATTTGTAAATTTCGACAAGTAGAACAATGATTGGAACACGTAGACGGTTGAAATCTTTGTATATATTGCTTCTATATAGTCTAAGAAACATATATGCAAAGCATCCAAACAGGACCATTCGCCAATTTTTTGTTCTTCAAGTTTAAGTGAACAATGAGCCCCAATGGTTAATCCTTTATCGGAAATTATTTGTAATTTTCGGCAAGTAGAACAATGAATGGAACAGGTAGACGGTTGAAATCTTTGTATATATTGCTTCTATATAATCTAAGAAACATATATGCAAAGCATCTAAACAGTAACAATCGCCAATTTTTTGATCTTCAAGTTTAAGTGAACTGTTACGAACGGCGTATTATTCGAACGTCCCGTCCGTCGTCGAGCGGGTGCCGACGGATGGTAGATTCCGTGCGTAACGGCCAAGACGAAACGAATCGCGCGCGGGTTTCCGCGGTTGACTCTATTTGAAAATTTTGTAGCTCTCCCCAGCCTAAGGCGAGGAGAGGACAGGATGGATGGGTCGATCTGTTAAGACCTATACAGGTCTGGCTTAATCGAAATCTAAAGGATAAGGATATTGAATAATAGAACTGAATCTCACAATGTTATAATGGGTAAAAGCAATGTGTATTCAAATTTAAACAAAGAAACGTTACAAACGGTAATGAAATGGGTTATAATATCGGCTAAGTTGGATATAAAATAATTGATTTTGAATAGATATATGTACGTTAACAATTTATTGGTGGTGAAGCTGGCTCGAAATCGAGTGATTATGATCCAATCGAATCTATCTTTCGTTTCCGAAACAACCTCCCATTTACAGGCAAAATGTATATTTTAAAATAGTCCAACGGTAGAGAAACTCACTATTGAGACGGCGGTTTACAATAGAATATGACAAGATAATTATGGTAATGGAAAATTAGAACTCACCCTGGATTTTCTGACGATACAAGTATAAATGATAATTTCGGTTCTATCTCTATATCGGTTGTAGCGGTATTACAAGGTACTCTCGTTGAAGTTCAATTCGGAGTTCAAGTGGCTGAACAGAAGAGTGGATGGATTAGAACTGCACTTTTTCGAATTTACCTATTCTAATGATTCTATAGATCATGCAATAGTAAAATATACGGTTAACGAATTTTATAAGTAGGTTTTACAATACAATTCTCGCACGAAACTCTGAGTCTTTCGGAACTACAGCGTTACCGAACTACGCTCACGGAGAATCTAGGATTCTCTCACGGTTTCGCGGATTAACAATCACGCACCTCGCGACTTTACGATTGAAAACCAAGAGATTTATTTGTTTAACGAGGATTATAAAGTCCGTTACCGCGTATCGAACTATTGAAGTCATTCGCGTATAACCTAAGCTTAACTAAACCCTCGGACTATGCCTACGCACCTCGCGACTTTCCAGACGATAGTGACGAGTTGAGCTCGTCTTTGGCCTCACAAGGGTGGGCCCTAGGTAGAGGTGGTAGCCACGTTCCGTGGTCACGTTTTGCTAAGGTTAACAATTTTGGGTGCTAGTCTCCATCCTCCCTTCCGTCCGAGCCCCACACATCAGCCGCTGCTGATTTGCCTCGCAATTCCTGGGACCGGAGGGCGTACGTGACTCGAAGCGATCTTTGTCAGCAGGGCAGCCGGATGTACATATCTTTGTTATTGAATCTCAAACGATATCGTAATCCAGTTAGAGAGAACTCTGAATGCATAGGCATTCCTGCATCATCGGAATCGGAGAACAATTATTAACGTTCTGCGTATTTGCCGAAGGAATTTCAAACATTGGCAAATGCGCAGGCAATGATCTCAAAAGAAAAAGAATTTTAGTCCCCGGGACGTAACAGAACTACGAGCCCCATTGTTAATCCTTTAACGGAAATTAATTGTAACTTTCTACAAGTAGAACAATGATTGGAACACGTAGACGGTTGAAATCTTTGTATATATTGCTTCCATATAGTCTAAGAAACATATTTGCAAAGCGTCCAAACAGTACAATTCGCAAATTTTTTGCTCTTCAAGTTTAAGTGAACTACGAGCCCCATTGTTAATCCTTTAAAGGAAATTATTTGTAAATTTCGGCAAGTAGTGTAATGAATGGAACAGGTAGACGGTTGAAATCTTTGTATATATTGCTTCTATATAATCTAAGAAACATATATGCAAAGCATCTAAACAGTAACAATCGCCAATTTATTGGTCTTCAAGTTTAAGTGAACTACGAGCCCCATTGTTAATCCTTTAACGGAAATTAATTGTAATTTTCGACAAGTAGAACAATGAATGGAACAGGTAGACGGTTGAAATCTTTGTATATATTGCGTCTATATAATCTAAGAAACATATATGCAAAGCATCTAAACAGTACAATTCGCCAATTTATTGTTCTTCAAGTTTAAGTGAACAACGAGCCCCATTGTTAATCCATTAAAGGAAATTATTTGTAAATTTCGGCAAGTAGAACAATGAATGGAACAGGTAGACGGTTGAAATCTTTGTATATATTGCTTCTATATAATCTAAGAAACATATATGCAAAGCATCTAAACAGTAACAATCGCCAATCTTTTGTTCTTCAAGTTTAAGTGAACTACGAGCCCCATTGTTAATCCTTTAACGGAAATTAATTCTAACTTTCTACAAGTAGAACAATGCTTGGAACACGTAGACGGATGAAATCTTTGTATATATTGCTTCCATATAGTCTAAGAAACATGTACGCAAAGCATCCAAACAGTACCATTCGCCAATTTTTTGTTCTTCAAGTTTAAGTGAACTACGAGCCCCATTGTTAATCCTTTAAAGGAAATTATTTGTAAATTTCGACAAGAAGAACAATGAATGGAACAGGTAGACGGTTAAATCATTATATATATTGCTTCTATATAGTCTAAGAAACATATATGCAAAGCATCCAAACAGTACAACTCGCCAATTTATTGTTCTTCAAGTTTAAGTGAACAACGAGCCCCATTGTTAATCCTTTAAAGGAAATTATTTGTAAATTTCCACAAGTAGAACAATGATTGGAACACGTAGACGGTTGAAATCTTTGTATATATTGCTTCTATATAGTCTAAGAAACATATGTGCAAAGCATCCAAACTGTACCATTGGCCAATTTTTTGTTCTTCAAGTTTAAGTGAACAACGAGCCCCATTGATAATCATGAAACGGAAATTATTTGTAACTTTCGACATGTAGAACAATGAATGGAACAGGTAGACGGTTAAATCATTATATATATTGCTTCTATATAGTCTAAGAAACATATATGCAAAGCATCCAAACAGTACAACTCGCCAATTTATTGTTCTTCAAGTTTAAGTGAACAACGAGCCCCATTGTTAATCCTTTAAAGGAAATTATTTGTAAATTTCCACAAGTAGAACAATGATTGGAACACGTAGACGGTTGAAATCTTTGTATATATTGCTTCCATATAGTCTAAGAAACATATATGCAAAGCATCCAAACAGTACCATTCGCCAATTTTTTGTTCTTCAAGTTTAAGTGAACAATGAGCTCCAATGGTTAATCCTTTATCGGAAATTATTTGTAACTTTCGACAAGTAGAACAATGAAGGGAACAGGTAGACGGTTGAAATCATTGTATATATTGCTTCTATATAGTCTAAGAAACATATCTGCATATCATCCAAACAGTACAATTCGCCAATTATTTGATCTTCAAGTTTAAGTGTACTACGAGCCCCTTTGTTAATACTTTAACGGAATTTATTTGTAACTTGCGACAAGTAGAACAATGAATGGAACAGGTAGACGGTTGAAATCACTGTGTATATTGCTTCTATATAGTCTAAGACACATATATGCAAAGCATCCAAAGAGTACCATTCGCCAATTTTTTGTTCTTCAAGTTTAAGAGAACAACGAGACCCATTGTTAATCCTTTAAAGGAAATTATTTGTAAATTTCGACTAGTAGAACAATGATTGGAACACGTAGACGGTTGAAATATTTGTATATATTGCTTCCATATAGTCTAAGAAACATGTACGCAAAGCATCCAAACAGTACCATTCGCCAATTTTTTGTTCTTCAAGTTTAAGTGAACAACGAGCCCCATTGATAATCATGAAAGGGAAATTATTTCTAAATTTCGACAAGTAGAACAATGATTGGAACAGGTAGACGGGTGAAATCCTTCTATATATTGCTTCTATATAGTCTAAGAAACATATATGCAAAGCATCCAAACAGTACAATTCGCCAATTTTTTGTTCTTCAAGTTTAAGTAAACTACGATCCCCATTGTTAATCCCTTAACGAAAATTTTTTGTAAATTTCGACAAGTAGAACAATGAATGGAACAGGTAGACGGTTGAAATCTTTATATATATTGCTTCTATATAATCTAAGAAACATATATGCAAAGCATCCAAACAGTACCATTCGCCAATTTTTTGTTCTTCAAGTTTAAGTGAACAATGAGCCCTATTGTTAATCCTTTATCGGAAATTATTTGTAACTTTCGACAAGTAGAACATTGAATGGAACAGGTAGACGGTTGAAATCCTTGTATATATTGCGTCTATATAGTCTAAGAAACATATATGCAAAGCATCCAAACAGTACAATTCGCCAATTTTTTGTTCTTCAAGTTTAAGTGAACAACGAGCCCCATTGATAATCATGAAATGGAAATTATTTGTAACTTTCTACAAGTAGAACAATGAATAGTACAGGTAGACGGGTGAAATCTTTCTATATATTGCTTCTAAATAGGCTAAGAAACATATATGCAAAGCATCCAAACAGTACAATTCGCCAATTATTTGATCTTCAAGTTTAAGTGAACTACGAGCCCCATTGTTAATACTTTAACGGAAATTATTTGTAACTTCCGACAAGTAGAACAATGAATGGAACTGGTAGACGGTTGAAATCATTTTATATATTGCTTCTATATAGTCTAAGAAACATATATGCAAAGCATCTCAACAGTAACAATCGCCAATTTTTTTGCGACAAGGAGAACAATGAATGGAACATGTAGACGGTTGAAATCAATGTATATGTTGCTTCTATATAGTCTAAGAAACATATATGTAAAGCATCCAAACAGTACCATTCGCGAATTTTTTGTTCTTCAAGTTTAAGTGAACAACGAGCCCCATTGATAATCATGAAACGGAAATTATTTGTAACTTTCTACAAGTAGAACAATGAATAGAACAGGTAGACGGTTGAAATCTTTGTATATATTGCTTCTATATAGTCTAAGAAACATATATGCAAAGCATCCAAACAGTACAATTCGCCAATTTTTTGTTCTTCAAGTTTAAGTAAACTACGATCCCCATTGTTAATCCCTTAACGGAAATTATTTGTAAATTTCGACAAGTAGAACAATGAATGGAACAGGTAGACGGTTGAAATCTTTATATATATTGCTTCTATATAATCTAAGAAACATATATGCAAAGCATCCAAACAGTACCATTCGCCAATTTTTTGTTCTTCAAGTTTAAGTGAACTACGAGCCCCATTGTTAATCCTTTAAAGGAAATTATTTGTAATTTTCGACAAGCAGAACAATGAATGGTACAGGTAGACGGTTGAAATCTTTGTATATATTGCTTCTATATAATCTAAGAAACATATATGCAAAGCATCCAAACAGTACAATTCGCCAATTTATTGTTCTTCAAGTTTAAGTGTACAACGAGCCCCATTGTTAATCCTTTAAAGGAAATTATTTGTAAATTTCGACAAGTAGAACAATGAATGGATCATGTAGACGGTTGAAATCATTGTATATATTGCTTCTATATAGCCTACGAAACATATATGCAAAGCATCCAAACAGTACAATTCGCCAATTTTTTGTTCTTCAAGTTTAAGTGAACTACGAGCCCCATTGTTAATCTTTAACGGAAATTAATTGTAACTTTCTACACGTAGAACAATGCTTGGAACACGTAGACGGATGAAATCTTTGTATATATTGCTTCCATATAGTCTAAGAAACATGTACGCAAAGCATCCAAACAGTACCATTCGCCAATTTTTTGTTCTTCAAGTTTAAGTGAACTACGAGCCCCATTGTTAATCCTTTAAAGGAAATTATTTGTAAATTTCGACAAGTAGAACAATGAATGGAACAGGTAGACGGTTGAAATCTTTGTATATATTGCTTCTATATAGTCTAAGAAACATATATGCAAAGCATCCAAACAGTACAAATCGCCAATTTATTGTTCTTCAAGTTTAAGTGAACAACGAGCCCCATTGTTAATCCTTTAAAGGAAATTATTTGTAAATTTCGACAAGTAGAACAATGATTGGAACACGTAGACGGTTGAAATCTTTGTATATATTGCTTCTATATAGTCTAAGAAACATATATGCAAAGCATCCAAACAGGACCATTCGCCAATTTTTTGTTCTTCAAGTTTAAGTGAACAATGAGCCCCAATGGTTAATCCTTTATCGGAAATTATTTGTAATTTTCGGCAAGTAGAACAATGAATGGAACAGGTAGACGGTTGAAATCTTTGTATATATTGCTTCTATATAATCTAAGAAACATATATGCAAAGCATCTAAACAGTAACAATCGCCAATTTTTTGATCTTCAAGTTTAAGTGAACTGTTACGAACGGCGTATTATTCGAACGTCCCGTCCGTCGTCGAGCGGGTGCCGACGGATGGTAGATTCCTTGCGTAACGGCCAAGACGAAACGAATCGCGCGCGGGTTTCCGCGGTTGACTCTATTTGAAAATTTTGTAGCTCTCCCCAGCCTAAGGCGAGGAGAGGACAGGATGGATGGGTCGATCTGTTAAGACCTATACAGGTCTGGCTTAATCGAAATCTAAAGGATAAGGATATTGAATAATAGAACTGAATCTCACAATGTTATAATGGGTGAAAGCAATGTGTATTCAAATTTAAACAAAGAAACGTTACAAACGGTAATGAAATGGGTTATAATATCGGCTAAGTTGGATATAAAATAATTGATTTTGAATAGATATATGTACGTTAACAATTTATTGGTGGTGAAGCTGGCTCGAAATCGAGTGATTATGATCCAATCGAATCTATCTTTCGTTTCCGAAACAACCTCCCATTTACAGGCAAAATGTATATTTTAAAATAGTCCAACGGTAGAGAAACTCACTATTGAGACGGCGGTTTACAATAGAATATGACAAGATAATTATGGTAATGGAAAATTAGAACTCACCCTGGATTTTCTGACGATACAAGTATAAATGATAATTTCGGTTCTATCTCTATATCGGTTGTAGCGGTATTACAAGGTACTCTCGTTGAAGTTCAATTCGGAGTTCAAGTGGCTGAACAGAAGAGTGGATGGATTAGAACTGCACTTTTTCGAATTTACCTATTTTAATGATTCTATAGATCATGCAATAGTAAAATATACGGTTAACGAATTTTATAAGTAGGTTTTACAATACAATTCTCGCACGAAACTCTGAGTCTTTCGGAACTACAGCGTTACCGAACTACGCTCACGTAGAATCTAGGATTCTCTCACGGTTTCGCGGATTAACAATCACGCACCTCGCGACTTTACGATTGAAAACCAAGAGATTTATTTCTTTAACGAGGATTATAAAGTCCGTTACCGCGTATCGAACTATTGAAGTCATTCGCGTATAACCTAAGCTTAACTAAACCCTCGGACTATGCCTACGCACCTCGCGACTTTCCAGACGATAGTGACGAGTTGAGCTCGTCTTTGGCCTCACAAGGGTGGGCCCTAGGTAGAGGTGGTAGCCACGTTCCGTGGTCACGTTTTGCTAAGGTTAACACTTTTGGGTGCTAGTCTCCATCCTCCCTTCCGTCCGAGCCCCACACATCAGCCGCTGCTGATTTGCCTCGCAATTCCTGGGACCGGAGGGCGTACGTGACTCGAAGCGATCTTTGTCAGCAGGGCAGCCGGATGTACATATCTTTGTTATTGAATCTCAAACGATATCGTAATCCAGTTAGAGAGAACTCTGAATGCATAGGCATTCCTGCATCATCGGAATCGGAGAACAATTATTAACGTTCTGCGTATTTGCCGAAGGAATTTCAAACATTGGCAAATGCGCAGGCAATGATCTCAAAAGAAAAAGAATTTTAGTCCCCGGGACGTAACAGAACTACGAGCCCCATTGTTAATCCTTTAACGGAAATTAATTGTAACTTTCTACAAGTAGAACAATGATTGGAACACGTAGACGGTTGAAATCTTTGTATATATTGCTTCCATATAGTCTAAGAAACATATTTGCAAAGCGTCCAAACAGTACAATTCGCAAATTTTTTGCTCTTCAGGTTTAAGTGAACTACGAGCCCCATTGTTAATCCTTTAAAGGAAATTATTTGTAAATTTCGGCAAGTAGTGTAATGAATGGAACAGGTAGACGGTTGAAATCTTTGTATATATTGCTTCTATATAATCTAAGAAACATATATGCAAAGCATCTAAACAGTAACAATCGCCAATTTATTGTTCTTCAAGTTTAAGTGAACTACGAGCCCCATTGTTAATCCTTTAACGGAAATTAATTGTAACTTTCTACAAGTAGAACAATGCTTGGAACACGTAGACGGATGAAATCTTTGTATATATTGCTTCCATATAGTCTAAGAAACATGTACGCAAAGCATCCAAACAGTACCATTCGCCAATTTTTTGTTCTTCAAGTTTAAGTGAACAATGAGCCCCAATGGTTAATCCTTTATCGGAAATTACTTGTAATTTTCGACAAGTAGAACAATGAATGGAACAGGTAGACGGTTGAAATCTTTGTATATATTGCGTCTATATAATCTAAGAAACATATATGCAAAGCATCTAAACAGTACAATTCGCCAATTTATTGTTCTTCAAGTTTAAGTGAACAACGAGCCCCATTGTTAATCCTTTAAAGGAAATTATTTGTAAATTTCGGCAAGTAGAACAATGAATGGAACAGGTAGACGGTTGAAATCTTTGTATATATTGCTTCTATATAATCTAAGAAACATATATGCAAAGCATCTAAACAGTAACAATCGCCAATCTTTTGTTCTTCAAGTTTAAGTGAACTACGAGCCCCATTGTTAATCCTTTAACGGAAATTAATTCTAACTTTCTACAAGTAGAACAATGCTTGGAACACGTAGACGGATGAAATCTTTGTATATATTGCTTCCATATAGTCTAAGAAACATGTACGCAAAGCATCCAAACAGTACCATTCGCCAATTTTTTGTTCTTCAAGTTTAAGTGAACTACGAGCCCCATTGTTAATCCTTTAAAGGAAATTATTTGTAAATTTCGACAAGTAGAACAATGAATGGAACAGGTAGACGGTTAAATCATTATATATATTGCTTCTATATAGTCTAAGAAACATATATGCAAAGCATCCAAACAGTACAACTCGCCAATTTATTGTTCTTCAAGTTTAAGTGAACAACGAGCCCCATTGTTAATCCTTTAAAGGAAATTATTTGTAAATTTCCACAAGTAGAACAATGATTGGAACACGTAGACGGTTGAAATCTTTGTATATATTGCTTCTATATAGTCTAAGAAACATATGTGCAAAGCATCCAAACAGTACCATTGGCCAATTTTTTGTTCTTCAAGTTTAAGTGAACAACGAGCCCCATTGATAATCATGAAACGGAAATTATTTGTAACTTTCGACATGTAGAACAATGAATGGAACAGGTAGACGGTTAAATCATTATATATATTGCTTCTATATAGTCTAAGAAACATATATGCAAAGCATCCAAACAGTACAACTCGCCAATTTATTGTTCTTCAAGTTTAAGTGAACAACGAGCCCCATTGTTAATCCTTTAAAGGAAATTATTTGTAAATTTCCACAAGTAGAACAATGATTGGAACACGTAGACGGTTGAAATCTTTGTATATATTGCTTCCATATAGTCTAAGAAACATATATGCAAAGCATCCAAACAGTACCATTCGCCAATTTTTTGTTCTTCAAGTTTAAGTGAACAATGAGCTCCAATGGTTAATCCTTTATCGGAAATTATTTGTAACTTTCGACAAGTAGAACAATGAATGGAACAGGTAGACGGTTGAAATCATTGTATATATTGCTTCTATATAGTCTAAGAAACATATCTGCATATCATCCAAACAGTACAATTCGCCAATTATTTGATCTTCAAGTTTAAGTGTACTACGAGCCCCTTTGTTAATACTTTAACGGAAATTATTTGTAACTTGCGACAAGTAGAACAATGAATGGAACAGGTAGACGGTTGAAATCACTGTGTATATTGCTTCTATATAGTCTAAGACACATATATGCAAAGCATCCAAAGAGTACCATTCGCCAATTTTTTGTTCTTCAAGTTTAAGAGAACAACGAGACCCATTGTTAATCCTTTAAAGGAAATTATTTGTAAATTTCGACAAGTAGAACAATGATTGGAACACGTAGACGGTTGAAATATTTGTATATATTGCTTCCATATAGTCTAAGAAACATATATGCAAAGCATCCAAACAGTACCATTCGCCAATTTTTTGTTCTTCATATTTAAGTGAACAATGAGCCCCATTGTTAATCCTTTATCGGAAATTATTTGTAAATTTCGACAAGTAGAACAATGAATGGAACTGGTAGACGGTTGAAATCATTGTATATATTGCTTCTATATAGTCTAAGAAACATATGTGCAAAGCATCCAAACAGTACCATTCGCCAATTTTTTGTTCTTCAAGTTTAACTGAACAACGAGCCCCATTGATAATCATGAAACGGAAATTATTTGTAACTTTCTACAAGTAGAACAATGAATAGAACAGGTAGACGGTTGAAATCTTTGTATATGTGGCTTCTATATAGTCTAAGAAACCTATATGAAAAGCATCTAAACAGTAACAATCGCCAATTTTCAGATCTTCAAGTTTAAGTGAACAGCGAGCCCCATTGATAATCATGAAACGGTAATTATTTGTAACTTTCTACAAGTAGAACAATGAATAGAACAGGTAGACGGTTGAAATCTTTGTATATGATGCTTCTATATAGTCTAAGAAACCTATATGCAAAGCATCTAAACAGTAACAATCGCCAATTTTTTGATCTTCAAGTTTAAGTGAACAGCGAGCCCCATTGATAATCATGAAACGGAGATTATTTGTAACTTTCTACAAGTAGAATAATGAATAGAACAGGTAGACGGTTGAAATCTTTGTATATATTGCTTCCATATAGTCTAAGAAACATGTACGCAAAGCATCCAAACAGTACCATTCGCAATTTTTTTGTTCTTCAAGTTTAAGTGAACTACGAGCCCCATTGTTAATCCTTTAAAGGAAATTATTTGTAACTTTCGACAAGTAGAACAATGAATGGAACTTGTAGACTGTTGAAATCTTTGTATATATTGCTTCTATATAGTCTAAGAAACATATATGCAAAGCATCCAAACAGTACCAGTCGCCAATTTTTTGTTCTTCAAGTTTAAGTGAACAACGAGCCCCATTGATAATCATGAAACGGAGATTATTTGTAACTTTCTACAAGTAGAACAATGAATAGAACAGGTAGACGGTTGAAATCTTTGTATATGTTGCTTCTATATAGTCTAAGAAACCTATATGAAAAGTGTTGGAGTACAACGATGAAATGCTCAACGGCCGCTGAGCAAACGATAACGGCGACTTTCAAAACATTGTTTGACACCAAAGCAGAGCCGTCTTCGTGCTGTAAAACCGTTTCAAGTTCAGTTCCAAAGTCAAAGCCGCAGAGAGCAGATTAAACGTTATTTTTCTCTATTTCTTATTCTTTTCTTTATATTTCTAAGCAGCTTAATATAATTGTATCTAAATTAATAAAACCATTTTAAACAAAATTCCATCAGGTTATGGGCCCAGATCACAATAAAACAATAAAGTGAATATAAAACAAAGGACTTTAAATAAATTTTTTTAAATATACAATTAAATCGAAATGGCAAACGGTGGAAGTACGCATTTTGTTATTCAAAAATTGAACAATGAAAATTATTCAGTGTGGAGTTACAAATTGGAAATGCTCCTAATTAAAGAAAAATTGTGGATTGTAATAAACGACAGAAAACCTGATCCAATGAATTCATCATGGACGCAGATGGATAGCGAGGCACGTGCTACCATTGGATTATTGGTAGAAGATAATCAATTACAGCACATAAGAAACGCTAAATCTGCACGTGAAGCATGGGATTGTTTGAAAGGATATCACCAAAAGGCAACTTTAACCAGTAAGGTACTTTTATTAAAACGGTTATGTAGAACAGTGCTAAAAGAAGATGGTGATATGGAAGAACACATCACAAAAATTGCAAATTATTTCGAAGAACTCACAGCTCTCGGACAAGAATTGCCAGATAATCTCAAAGCAGCAATGTTGCTCGGAAGTCTTCCACAATCGTACGAAACGCTTGTAACGGCTTTGGAAAGTAGACCCGAAAGCGATTTGACGTTAAATCTCGTCAAAGGGAAATTAATAGACGAATACAAAAGGCGTAAAGGGGCAAAAGATACGAGGCAACATATTTCAGAATGCGAAGCGGCTATGAAAACGGAACTCAAACATACAGCTGGCGCACTGCCTGGAAAAACATGTTTCTTCTGCAAAGAAGCCGGTCATTTCAAGAGTGACTGTTCAAAGTACAAATCATGGAAGTTGAAAAGAGAAAAGGCTAATGCAGTTATAGAAGACAAATCGTCGTCTTCTAACGATTTCTGTTTTCATGCGATAGCCACAAAAGGAACTTCGAAAGAAGCATGTTTTGTTATTAAAGAAAAGAAACATAATTTATGGATTGTCGACTCGGGTGCAACAAGCCACATGGCAACGTCGAGGATTTTTTTCGACAATTTTAATCCCGAAAGAAAAGGCCAAGTAGGTCTCGCAGACGAAGGGAAGACGGCTGAGGTGCAAGGGATTGGCTCAGGAGTGCTAAACTGTGGGATAGGCCCGCGAGAGGTCGCCCAAATTAAATTGAACAATGTACTTTACGTTCCTACGTTCAGATCGAATTTACTGTCGGTAAAGAGGTTAGTGAGTGATGGCTATAAACTAATTTTCGAAAAAGACAACTGCACAATTTCAAAGAACGGAGAATTAAAGGCAATAGCGAAATTATCCTCGGAACTGTTCGAACTGACCACAATTGAAAAAGCCTGCACAGTAAGTAATACTATATATTTAAATCATACTGAAAATTGTCAGCATGCATGGCATAGACGTTTTGGACATCGAGACCCTACCGCAGTCAAAGATTTAATTGAAAAGAATTTAGCGACAGGAATTAAAATAAAAGATTTTGGACAACGAGTAACTTGCGAATGCTGCGTAATAGGTAAGATGGCACGTGTACCTTTCCCAAAAGAATCAGAAAACAGAAGCAATGCAATTCTCGATCTAATTCATACGGATGTTTGTGGGCCAATGCAAACAATCACGCCAGGTAATAAAAGATATATTTTAACAATCATTGATGATTTTTCACGATACACAAGGATTTATCTTATGAGTCACAAAAGCAAAGCAGCGTCACATATTAAAGAATTCGTAGAGATGATGAAAACACAATATTCCAAGAAACCAAAGAAGATAAGATCCGATCGAGGAAGGGAATATATAAATGAAAATTTGCAAAATTATCTGAAACAGGAAGGGATTCAGGTCCAGTATACAGCGCCTTACTCTCCACAGCAGAACGGAATTGCGGAGCGGAAGAACAGATCCCTACTCGAGATGGCAAGATGTATGTTACTTGATGCACATATGGAAAAAAGGTATTGGGGGGAAGCAGTTAATACTGCAAACTATTTACAAAACAGGTTACCTTCAAGAGCAATTCGAAAAACCCCTTACGAATTATGGCACTCAAGAAAGCCAGACGTCAGAAATCTACATACTTTTGGATGCGACGCGTATGTCTACGTTCATAAAGAACAAAGAAAAAAATTAGACGATAAAGCCGAAAAATTCAGTTTTGTTGGGTATTCAGAGGAGTCAAAGGCTTTTCGGTTGTTGGATACTAAAACAAATAAAATAAAGATTAGCCGCGATGTAGTTTTCTGCGAAAAATTTAATGAAAACAAGCCAATTAATGGAATCGTAATTCCAGTTACTAGAAACCAAAATGCAGAAAATCAAGACACCGCCGAAGACGATGGGTCTGAGGGAGAATCAACCATAACTGAAGACAGTTCCATCTATGAAACGGACCATGCGGATAGCGACTTTGCGCAAGATTCTAGACATGAAGAAATGAGGCCAGAACAATACAGGCGATCAGAGAGATCGAATAGAGGGGTTCCACCCGATAGATACGCTGCATCTCTGCATATGGCTGTGGATGAAAATAATGAACCCAGAAGTGCAAAGGAAGCATTATCAGGACCCAATAAGGATGAGTGGAAAAAGGCTATGGACGAAGAGATGAAATCTTTAAGGGAAAATGGTACATGGGATCTTGTACCCAAACCGAAAGATAGAGATGCTGTTACCTGTGAGTGGGTTTTTAAATTAAAGAAAAATGAAGGAAACGTTAATAAGTTTAAGGCCAGGCTTGTCGCTCGAGGTTTTTCACAGAAATGTGGAACAGACTACGATAAAGTTTTTGCACCTGTAGTGCGACAAACCACATTCAGGACTTTCTTGACGCTAGCCGGACAGAAACGCATGCAGGTAAAACATTTTGATGTGAAAACGGCTTTTCTAAATGGAATACTCACAGAAACCATTTTTATGAGACAGCTAGAAACATATATCGTGCCCGGTAAAGAAGACTATGTGTGTAGTTTGAAAAGAGGCATCTATGGCTTAAAACAAGCTGCAAAAGTATGGAATGACCAATTAACCGATTTATTAAAGCAGTATGGTTTCAGACAGAGTCAAGTGGACCAATGTTTATATATAAAGGGCGAAGAGAATGAGGAACAAGTTTATCTCATTGTATATGTCGGTGACATTTTAATCGCTGCTAAAGAAATGGACAAGATCGATGAAGCGGCTGTTTTTCTAAAAAGGCATTTCCAACTCAGCGATCTCGGACTCTTGAAACAGTATTTAGGTATGGAGATTAGAAGAAACGAAGAGGGATTTTTCTGCATTAAGCAAGAAAAATATATAGAAAAAATTTTACATAGATTTTGTCTCCAGGACGCAAAGGCTTCTAGTATACCGTTAATTGAAGGTTATATAAAGCACAGAAACGGCGAACCAGAAATGCCAGAAAACTCAAAATATCAGCAATTGATCGGTGCACTGTTATATTTGGCAGTAAATACAAGGCCCGACATAGCAGCGAGCGTTGGAATTTTGAGCCAGTACAATAAACGACCCACAACAGGTGACTGGACTGAAGTAAAAAGGATTGCTCGCTATTTAAAAGGAACAATAGGATATGAATTAAGACTTGGCAAACGGAACAGCGAAAAAGGGCTAATTGGTTTCGCGGATGCTGGCTGGGCACAGGACAAGACCGACAGAAAGTCGCACAGTGGGTACCTATTCCAAGTAATGGAAGCACCTATAAGTTGGAACTGCCGGAAACAAACGTGTGTCGCACTCTCTTCAACGGAAGCAGAATATATAGCTCTTGCTGAAGCAACACAAGAAGGATTATGGATTCGTCGCTTGCTGGAAGATTTCGGTGAAACGGTCCAAAATGAAACAGTCATTTTTGAGGACAATCAGAGTTGCCTCAAGATTGCCTCGAATAATAGATTCAGCAACAGGACAAAGCACATCGACACCAAGTTCCATTTCATAAAGGATATAAAAAATCAGGGAATTATAAATTATAAATACTGTCCTACAGACGAAATGCTCGCATACATGCTGACAAAACCACTTGGAAGGATAAAGTTAAAACGCATGGCTGAAAAGTGTGGCCTATTCAATCGCTAAATTTTTCTGTTTTTTTGTTTTTTTCAGTATCTTCATCGTTGAGAAAGGGTGTTGGAGTACAACGATGAAATGCTCAACGGCCGCTGAGCAAACGATAACGGCGACTTTCAAAACATTGTTTGACACCAAAGCAGAGCCGACTTCGTGCTGTAAAACCGTTTCAAGTTCAGTTCCAAAGTCAAAGCCGCAGAGAGCAGATTAAACGTTATTTTTCACTATTTCTTATTCTTTTCTTTATATTTCTAAGCAGCTTAATATAATTGTATCTAAATTAATAAAACCATTTTAAACAAAATTCCATCAAAAAGCATCTAAACAGTAACAATCGCCAATTTTTTGATCTTCAAGTTTAAGTGAACAGCGAGCCCCAATGATAATCATGAAATGGAAATTATTTGTAACTTTCTACAAGTAGAACAATGAATTGTACAGGTAGACGGGTGAAGTCTTTCTATATATTGCTTCTATATATTCTAAGAAACATATATGCAAAGCATCCAAACAGTACATTTCGCCAATTTTTTATTCTTCAAGTTTAAGTGAACTTGATGCCCCATTGTTAATCCTTTAAAGGAAATTATTTGTAATTTTCTACAATTAGAACAATGAATGGAACAGGTAGACGGTTGAAAACTTTGTATATATTGCTTCCATATAGTCTAAGAAACATGTACGCAAAGCATCAAAACAGTACCATTCGCCAATTTTTTGTTCCTCAAGTTTAAGTGAACAATGAGCCCCAATGTTAATCCTTTAACGGAAATTGTTTGTAAATTTCGACAAGTAGAACAATGAATGGAAAAGGTAGACTGTTGAAATCATTGTATATATTGCTTCTATATAGTCTAAGAAACATATATGCAAAGCATCCAAACAGTACAATTCGCCAATTTTTTGATCTTCAAGTTTAAGTGAACAGCGAGCTCCATTGATAATCATGAAATGGAAATTATTTGTAACTTTCTACAAGTAGAACAATGAATAGTACAGGTAGACGGGTGAAGTCTTTATATATATTGCTTCTATATAGTCTAAGAAACATATATGCAAAGCATCCAAACAGTACAATTCGCCAATTTTTTGTTCTTCAAGTTTAAGTGAACAACGAGCCCCATTGTTAATCCTGTATCGGTAATTATTTGTAACTTTCGACAAGTAGAACAAAGAATGGAACAGGTAGACGGTTGAAATCCTTGTATATATTGCGTCTATATAATCTACGAAACATATATGCAAAGCATCCAAACAGTACCAGTCGCCAATTTTTTGTTCTTCAAGTTTAAGTGAACTACGAGCCCCATTGTTAATCCTTTAAAGGATATTATTTGTAAATTTCGGCAAGTAGAACAATGAATGGAACAGGTAGACTGTTGAAATCATTGTATATATTGCTTCTAAATAGTCTAAGAAACATATATGCGAAGCGTCCAAATAGTACAATTCGCCAATTATTTGATCTTCAAGTTTAAGTGAACTACGAGCCCCATTGTTAATACTTTAACGGAAATTATTTGTAACTTGCGACAAGTAGAATAATGAATAGAACAGGTAGCAGGTTGAAATCAATGTATATATTGCTTCTATATAGTCTAAGAAACATATATGCAAAGCATCCAAACAGTACCATTCGCCAATTTTTTGTTCTTAAAGTTTAAGTGAACTACGAGCCCCATTGTTAATCCTTTAACGGAAATTAATTGTAATTTTCTACAATTAGAACAATGAATGGAACAGGTAGACGGTTGAAATCATTGTATATATTACATCTATATAGTCTAATAAACATATATGCAAAGCACCCAAACAGTACCATTCGCCAATTTTTTGTTCTTCAAGTTTAAGTGAACAACGAGCCCCATTGATAATCATGAAAGGGAAATTATTTGTAACTTTCTTCAAATAGAACAATGAATAGAACAGTTAGACTGTTGAAATCTTTGTATATATTGCTTCTATATAGTCTAAGAAACATATATGCAAAGCATCCAAACAGTACGATTCGCCAATTTTTTGTTCTTCAAGTTTAAGTGAACAACGAGCCCCATTGATAATCATGAAAAGGAAATTATTTGTAACTTTCTACAAGTATAACAATGAATAGAGCAGGTAGACGGTTGAAATCTTTCTATATATTGCTTCTATATAGTCTAAGAAACATATATGCAAAGCATCCAAACAGTACAATTCGACAATTTTTTGTTTTTCAAGTTTAAGTGAACAACGAGCCCCATTGATAATCATGAAAAGGAAATTATTTGTAACTTTCTACAAGTATAACAATGAATAGAACAGGTAGACGGTTGAAATCTTTCTATATATTGCTTCTATATAGTCTAAGAAACATATATGCAAAGCATCCAAACAGTACAATTCGCCAATTTATTGTTCTTCAAGTTTAAGTGAAAAACGAGCCCCATTGTTAATCCTTTAAAGGAAATTATTTGTAAATATCGACAAGTAGAACAATGAATGGAACAGGTAGACGGTTGAAATCATTGTATATATTGCTTCTATATAGTCTAAGAAACATATATGCAAAGCATCCAAACAGTACCATTCGCGAATTTATTGTTCTTCAAGTTTAAGTGAACAACGAGCCCCATTGATAACCATGAAAGGGAAATTATTTCTAAATTTCGACAAGTAGAACAATGATTGGAACAGGTAGACGGGTGAAATCCTTCTATATATTGCTTCTATATAGTCTAAGAAACATATATGCAAAGCATCCAAACAGTACCATTCGCCAATTTTTTGTTCCTCAAGTTTAAGTGAACAATGAGCCCCATTGTTAATCCTTTATCGGAAATTATTTGTAACTTGCGACAAGTAGAACAATGATTGGAAGAGGTAGACGGTTGAAATCAATGTATATATTGCTTCTATATAGTCTAAGAAACATATATGCAAAGCATCCAAACAGTACCATTCGCCAATTTTTTGTTCTTCAAGTTTAAGTGAACAATGAGCCCCATTGTTAAACATTTAAAGGAAATTATTTGTAACTTTCGACAAGTAGAACAATGAATGGAACAGGTAGACGGTTGAAATCATTGTATATATTGCTTCTATATAGTCTAAGAAACATATATGCAAAGCATCCAAACAGTACCATTCGCCAATTTTTTGTTCTTCAAGTTTAAGTGAACTACGAGCCCCATTGTTAATCCTTTAAAGGAAATTATTTGTAATTTTCGACAAGCAGAACAATGAATGGAACAGGTAGACGGTTGAAAACTTTGTATATATTGCTTCTATATAGTCTAAGAAACATGTACGCAAAGCATCCAAACAGTACCATTCGCCAATTTTTTGTTCCTCAAGTTTAAGTAAACAATGAGCCCCATTGTTAATCCTTTATCGGAAATTATTTGTAACTTTCGACAAGTAGAACAATGAATGGAACAGGTAGACGGTTGAAATCTTTGTAAATATTGCTTCTATATAGTCTAAGAAACATATATGCAAAGCATCCAAACAGTACCATTCGCCAATTTTTTATTCTTCAAGTTTAAGTGAACTACGAGCCCCATTGATAATCATGAAACGGAAATTATTTGTAACTTTCTACAAGTAGAACAATGTATAGAACAGGTAGACGGTTGAAATCTTTGTATATGTTGCTTCTATATAGTCTAAGAAATCTATATGCAAAGCATCTAAACAGTACCATTCGCCAATTTTTTGTTCTTCAAGTTTAAGTGAACTACGAGCCCCATTGATAATCATGAAACGGAAATTATTTGTAACTTTCTACAAGTAGAACAATGAATAGTACAGGTAGACGGGTGAAATCTTTCTATATATTGCTTCTAAATAGTCTAAGAAACATATATGCAAAGCATCCAAACAGTACAATTCGCCAATTTTTTGTTCTTCAAGTTTATGTGAATTACGAGCCCCATTGTTAATCATTAAAGGAAATTATTTGTAAATTTCGACAAATAGAACAATGAATGGATCAGGTAGACGGTTGAAATCATTGTATATATTGCTTCTATATAATCTACGAAACAAATCTGCAAAGCATCCAAACAGTACAATTCGCCAATTTTTTGTTTTTCAAGTTTAAGTGAACTACGAGCCCCATTGTTAATCCTTTAACGGAAATTATTTGTAACTTTCAACAAGTAGAACAATGAATGGAACAGGTAGACGGTTGAAATCTTTGTATATATTGCTTCTATATAGTCTAAGAAACATATATGCAAAGCATCCAAACAGTAAAATTCTCCAATTTTTTGTTCTTCAAGTTTAAGTGAACTACGAGCCCCATTGATAATCCTTTAAAGGAAATTATTTGTAAATTTCGACAAGTAGAACAATGAATGGAACAGGTAGACGGTTGAAATCTTTGTATATATTGCTTCTATATAGTCTAAGAAACATTTGTGCAAAGCATCCAAACAGTACAATTCGCCAATTTATTGTTCTTCAAGTTTAAGTGAACAACGAGCTCCATTGTTTACCCTTTAAAGGAAATTATTTGTATATTTCGACAAGTAGAACAATGAATGGAACAGGTAGACGGTTGAAATCTTTGTATATATTGCTTCTATATAGTCTAAGAAACATATATGCAAAGCATCCAAACAGTACAATTCGCCAATTTATTGTTCTTCAAGTTTAAGTGAACAACGAGCCCCATTGTTTACCCTTTAAAGGAAATTATTTGTAATTTTCGACAAGCAGAACAATGAATGGAACAGGTAGACGGTTGAAAACTTTGTATATATTGCTTCTATATAGTCTAAGAAACATGTACGCAAAGCATCCAAACAGTACCATTCGCCAATTTTTTGTTCCTCAAGTTTAAGTAAACAATGAGCCCCATTGTTAATCCTTTATCGGAAATTATTTGTAACTTTCGACAAGTAGAACAATGAATGGAACAGGTAGACGGTTGAAATCATTGTATATATTGCTTCTATATAGTCTAAGAAACATATATGCAAAGCATCCAAACAGTACCATTCGCCAATTTTTTGTTCTTCAAGTTTAAGTGAACTACGAGCCCCATTGTTAATCCTTTAAAGGAAATTATTTGTAATTTTCGACAAGCAGAACAATGAATGGAACAGGTAGACGGTTGAAAACTTTGTATATATTGCTTCTATATAGTCTAAGAAACATGTACGCAAAGCATCCAAACAGTACCATTCGCCAATTTTTTGTTCCTCAAGTTTAAGTAAACAATGAGCCCCATTGTTAATCCTTTATCGGAAATTATTTGTAACTTTCGACAAGTAGAACAATGAATGGAACAGGTAGACGGTTGAAATCTTTGTAAATATTGCTTCTATATAGTCTAAGAAACATATATGCAAAGCATCCAAACAGTACCATTCGCCAATTTTTTATTCTTCAAGTTTAAGTGAACTACGAGCCCCATTGATAATCATGAAACGGAAATTATTTGTAACTTTCTACAAGTAGAACAATGTATAGAACAGGTAGACGGTTGAAATCTTTGTATATGTTGCTTCTATATAGTCTAAGAAATCTATATGCAAAGCATCTAAACAGTACCATTCGCCAATTTTTTGTTCTTCAAGTTTAAGTGAACTACGAGCCCCATTGATAATCATGAAACGGAAATTATTTGTAACTTTCTACAAGTAGAACAATGAATAGTACAGGTAGACGGGTGAAATCTTTCTATATATTGCTTCTAAATAGTCTAAGAAACATATATGCAAAGCATCCAAACAGTACAATTCGCCAATTTTTTGTTCTTCAAGTTTATGTGAATTACGAGCCCCATTGTTAATCATTAAAGGAAATTATTTGTAAATTTCGACAAATAGAACAATGAATGGATCAGGTAGACGGTTGAAATCATTGTATATATTGCTTCTATATAATCTACGAAACAAATCTGCAAAGCATCCAAACAGTACAATTCGCCAATTTTTTGTTTTTCAAGTTTAAGTGAACTACGAGCCCCATTGTTAATCCTTTAACGGAAATTATTTGTAACTTTCAACAAGTAGAACAATGAATGGAACAGGTAGACGGTTGAAATCTTTGTATATATTGCTTCTATATAGTCTAAGAAACATATATGCAAAGCATCCAAACAGTAAAATTCTCCAATTTTTTGTTCTTCAAGTTTAAGTGAACTACGAGCCCCATTGATAATCCTTTAAAGGAAATTATTTGTAAATTTCGACAAGTAGAACAATGAATGGAACAGGTAGACGGTTGAAATCTTTGTATATATTGCTTCTATATAGTCTAAGAAACATTTGTGCAAAGCATCCAAACAGTACAATTCGCCAATTTATTGTTCTTCAAGTTTAAGTGAACAACGAGCTCCATTGTTTACCCTTTAAAGGAAATTATTTGTATATTTCGACAAGTAGAACAATGAATGGAACAGGTAGACGGTTGAAATCTTTGTATATATTGCTTCTATATAGTCTAAGAAACATATATGCAAAGCATCCAAACAGTACAATTCGCCAATTTATTGTTCTTCAAGTTTAAGTGAACAACGAGCCCCATTGTTTACCCTTTAAAGGAAATTATTTGTAAATTTCGACAAGTAGAACAATGATTGGAACACGTAGACGGTTGAAATCTTTGTATATATTGCTTCCATATAGTCTAAGAAACATGTACGCAAAGCATCCAAACAGTACCATACGCCAATTTCTTGGTCTTCAAGTTTAAGTGAACAATGAGCCCCAATGGTTAATCCTTTAAAGGAAGTTATTTGTAATTTTCGACAAGTAGAACAATGAATGGAACAGGTAGACGGTTGAAATATTTGTATATATTGCTTCTATATAATATAAGAAACATATATTCAAAGCATCCAAACAGTACAATTCGCCAATTTCTTGTTCTTTAAGTTTAAGTAAACTACGATCCCCATTGTTAATCCCTTAACGGAAATTATTTGTAACTTTCGACAAGTAGACAAGTGAATGGAACAGGTAGACGGTTGAAATCATTGTATATATTGCTTCTATATAGTCTAAGAAGCATATATGCAAATCATCCAAACAGTACAATTCGCCAATTATTTGATCTTCAAGTTTAAGTGAACTACGAGCCCCATTGTTAATACTTTAACGGAAATTATTTGTAACTTTCGACAAGTAGAACAATGAATGGAACAGGTAGACGGTTGAAATATTTGTATATATTGCTTCTATATAATATAAGAAACATATATTCAAAGCATCCAAACAGTACAATTCGCCAATTTCTTGTTCTTTAAGTTTAAGTAAACTACGATCCCCATTGTTAATCCCTTAACGGAAATTATTTGTAACTTTCGACAAGTAGACAAGTGAATGGAACAGGTAGACGGTTGAAATCATTGTATATATTGCTTCTATATAGTCTAAGAAACATATTTGCAAAGCGTCCAAACAGTACAATTCGCAAATTTTTTGCTCTTCAAGTTTAAGTGAACTACGAGCCCCATTGTTAATCCTTTAAAGGAAATTATTTGTAAATTTCGACAAGTAGTGTAATGAATGGAACAGGTAGACGGTTGAAATCTTTGTATATATTGCTTCTATATAATCTAAGAAACATATATGCAAAGCATCTAAACAGTAACAATCGCCAATTTATTGTTCTTCAAGTTTAAGTGAACTACGAGCCCCATTGTTAATCCTTTAACGGAAATTAATTGTAACTTTCTACAAGTAGAACAATGCTTGGAACACGTAGACGGATGAAATCTTTGTATATATTGCTTCCATATAGTCTAAGAAACATGTACGCAAAGCATCCAAACAGTACCATTCGCCAATTTTTTGTTCTTCAAGTTTAAGTGAACAATGAGCCCCAATGGTTAATCCTTTATCGGAAATTACTTGTAATTTTCGACAAGTAGAACAATGAATGGAACAGGTAGACGGTTGAAATCTTTGTATATATTGCGTCTATATAATCTAAGAAACATATATGCAAAGCATCTAAACAGTACAATTCGCCAATTTATTGATCTTCAAGTTTAAGTGAACAGCGAGCCCCATTGATAATCATGAAATGGAAATTATTTGTAACTTTCTACAAGTAGAACAATGAATAGTACAGGTAGACGGGTGTAATCTTTCTATATATTGCTTCTAAATAGTCTAAGAAACATATATGCAAAGCATCCAAACAGTACAATTCGCCAATTTTTTGTTCTTCAAGTTTAAGTAAACTACGATCCCCATTGTTAATCCCTTAACGGAAATTATTTGTAACTTTCGACAAGTAGAACAATGAATGGAACAGGTAGACGGTTGAAATCTTTGTATATGTTGCTTCTATATAGCCTAAGAAACCTATATGCAAAGCATCTAAAGAGTAACAATCGCCAATTTTTTGATCTTCAAGTTTAAGTGAACAGCGAGCCCCATTGATAATCATGAAATGGAAATTATTTGTAACTTTCTACAAGTAGAACAATGAATAGTACAGGTAGACGGGTGTAATCTTTCTATATATTGCTTCTAAATAGTCTAAGAAACATATATGCAAAGCATCCAAACAGTACATTTTGCCAATTTTTTGTTCTTCAAGTTTAAGTGAACTATGAGCCCCATTGTTAATCCTTTAAAGGAAATTATTTGTAAATTTCGACAAGTAGAACAATGAATGGATCATGTAGACGGTTGAAATCATTGTATATATTGCTTCTATATAGCCTACGAAACATATATGCAAAGCATCCAAACAGTACAATTCGCCAATTTTTTGTTCTTCAAGTTTAAGTGAACTACGAGCCCCATTGTTAATCTTTAACGGAAATTAATTGTAACTTTCTACACGTAGAACAATGATTGGAACACACAGACGGTTGAAATCTTTGTATATATTGCTTCCATATAGTCTAAGAAACATATATGCAAAGCATCCAAACAGTACCATTCGCCAATTTTTTGTTCTTCAAGTTTAAGTGAACAATGAGCCCTATTGTTAATCCTTTATCGGAAATTATTTGTAACTTTCGACAAGTAGAACATTGAATGGAACAGGTAGACGGTTGAAATCTTTGTATATATTGCTTCTATATAGTCTAAGAAACATATATGCAAAGCATCCAAACAGTACAATTCGCCAATTTATTGTTCTTCAAGTTTAAGTGAACAACGAGCCCCATTGTTAATCCTTTAAAGGAAATTATTTGTAAATTTCGACAAGTAGAACAATGATTGGAACACGTAGACGGTTGAAATCTTTGTATATATTGCTTCTATATAGTCTAAGAAACATATATGCAAAGCATCCAAACAGGACCATTCGCCAATTTTTTGTTCTTCAAGTTTAAGTGAACAATGAGCCCCAATGGTTAATCCTTTATCGGAAATTATTTGTAATTTTCGGCAAGTAGAACAATGAATGGAACAGGTAGACGGTTGAAATCTTTGTATATATTGCTTCTATATAATCTAAGAAACATATATGCAAAGCATCTAAACAGTAACAATCGCCAATTTTTTGATCTTCAAGTTTAAGTGAACTGTTACGAACGGCGTATTATTCGAACGTCCCGTCCGTCGTCGAGCGGGTGCCGACGGATGGTAGATTCCGTGCGTAACGGCCAAGACGAAACGAATCGCGCGCGGGTTTCCGCGGTTGACTCTATTTGAAAATTTTGTAGCTCTCCCCAGCCTAAGGCGAGGAGAGGACAGGATGGATGGGTCGATCTGTTAAGACCTATACAGGTCTGGCTTAATCGAAATCTAAAGGATAAGGATATTGAATAATAGAACTGAATCTCACAATGTTATAATGGGTAAAAGCAATGTGTATTCAAATTTAAACAAAGAAACGTTACAAACGGTAATGAAATGGGTTATAATATCGGCTAAGTTGGATATAAAATAATTGATTTTGAATAGATATATGTACGTTAACAATTTATTGGTGGTGAAGCTGGCTCGAAATCGAGTGATTATGATCCAATCGAATCTATCTTTCGTTTCCGAAACAACCTCCCATTTACAGGCAAAATGTATATTTTAAAATAGTCCAACGGTAGAGAAACTCACTATTGAGACGGCGGTTTACAATAGAATATGACAAGATAATTATGGTAATGGAAAATTAGAACTCACCCTGGATTTTCTGACGATACAAGTATAAATGATAATTTCGGTTCTATCTCTATATCGGTTGTAGCGGTATTACAAGGTACTCTCGTTGAAGTTCAATTCGGAGTTCAAGTGGCTGAACAGAAGAGTGGATGGATTAGAACTGCACTTTTTCGAATTTACCTATTCTAATGATTCTATAGATCATGCAATAGTAAAATATACGGTTAACGAATTTTATAAGTAGGTTTTACAATACAATTCTCGCACGAAACTCTGAGTCTTTCGGAACTACAGCGTTACCGAACTACACTCACGGAGAATCTAGGATTCTCTCACGGTTTCGCGGATTAACAATCACGCACCTCGCGACTTTACGATTGAAAACCAAGAGATTTATTTGTTTAACGAGGATTATAAAGTCCGTTACCGCGTATCGAACTATTGAAGTCATTTGCGTATAACCTAAGCTTAACTAAACCCTCGGACTATGCCTACGCACCTCGCGACTTTCCAGACGATAGTGACGAGTTGAGCTCGTCTTTGGCCTCACAAGGGTGGGCCCTAGGTAGAGGTGGTAGCCACGTTCCGTGGTCACGTTTTGCTAAGGTTAACAATTTTGGGTGCTAGTCTCCATCCTCCCTTCCGTCCGAGCCCCACACATCAGCCGCTGCTGATTTGCCTCGCAATTCCTGGGACCGGAGGGCGTACGTGACTCGAAGCGATCTTTGTCAGCAGGGCAGCCGGATGTACATATCTTTGTTATTGAATCTCAAACGATATCGTAATCCAGTTAGAGAGAACTCTGAATGCATAGGCATTCCTGCATCATCGGAATCGGAGAACAATTATTAACGTTCTGCGTATTTGCCGAAGGAATTTCAAACATTGGCAAATGCGCAGGCAATGATCTCAAAAGAAAAAGAATTTTAGTCCCCGGGACGTAACAGAACTACGAGCCCCATTGTTAATCCTTTAACGGAAATTAATTGTAACTTTCTACAAGTAGAACAATGATTGGAACACGTAGACGGTTGAAATCTTTGTATATATTGCTTCCATATAGTCTAAGAAACATATTTGCAAAGCGTCCAAACAGTACAATTCGCAAATTTTTTGCTCTTCAAGTTTAAGTGAACTACGAGCCCCATTGTTAATCCTTTAAAGGAAATTATTTGTAAATTTCGGCAAGTAGTGTAATGAATGGAACAGGTAGACGGTTGAAATCTTTGTATATATTGCTTCTATATAATCTAAGAAACATATATGCAAAGCATCTAAACAGTAACAATCGCCAATTTATTGTTCTTCAAGTTTAAGTGAACTACGAGCCCCATTGTTAATCCTTTAACGGAAATTAATTGTAATTTTCGACAAGTAGAACAATGAATGGAACAGGTAGACGGTTGAAATCTTTGTATATATTGCGTCTATATAATCTAAGAAACATATATGCAAAGCATCTAAACAGTACAATTCGCCAATTTATTGTTCTTCAAGTTTAAGTGAACAACGAGCCCCATTGTTAATCCATTAAAGGAAATTATTTGTAAATTTCGGCAAGTAGAACAATGAATGGAACAGGTAGACGGTTGAAATCTTTGTATATATTGCTTCTATATAATCTAAGAAACATATATGCAAAGCATCTAAACAGTAACAATCGCCAATCTTTTGTTCTTCAAGTTTAAGTGAACTACGAGCCCCATTGTTAATCCTTTAACGGAAATTAATTCTAACTTTCTACAAGTAGAACAATGCTTGGAACACGTAGACGGATGAAATCTTTGTATATATTGCTTCCATATAGTCTAAGAAACATGTACGCAAAGCATCCAAACAGTACCATTCGCCAATTTTTTGTTCTTCAAGTTTAAGTGAACTACGAGCCCCATTGTTAATCCTTTAAAGGAAATTATTTGTAAATTTCGACAAGAAGAACAATGAATGGAACAGGTAGACGGTTAAATCATTATATATATTGCTTCTATATAGTCTAAGAAACATATATGCAAAGCATCCAAACAGTACAACTCGCCAATTTATTGTTCTTCAAGTTTAAGTGAACAACGAGCCCCATTGTTAATCCTTTAAAGGAAATTATTTGTAAATTTCCACAAGTAGAACAATGATTGGAACACGTAGACGGTTGAAATCTTTGTATATATTGCTTCTATATAGTCTAAGAAACATATGTGCAAAGCATCCAAACTGTACCATTGGCCAATTTTTTGTTCTTCAAGTTTAAGTGAACAACGAGCCCCATTGATAATCATGAAACGGAAATTATTTGTAACTTTCGACATGTAGAACAATGAATGGAACAGGTAGACGGTTAAATCATTATATATATTGCTTCTATATAGTCTAAGAAACATATATGCAAAGCATCCAAACAGTACAACTCGCCAATTTATTGTTCTTCAAGTTTAAGTGAACAACGAGCCCCATTGTTAATCCTTTAAAGGAAATTATTTGTAAATTTCCACAAGTAGAACAATGATTGGAACACGTAGACGGTTGAAATCTTTGTATATATTGCTTCCATATAGTCTAAGAAACATATATGCAAAGCATCCAAACAGTACCATTCGCCAATTTTTTGTTCTTCAAGTTTAAGTGAACAATGAGCTCCAATGGTTAATCCTTTATCGGAAATTATTTGTAACTTTCGACAAGTAGAACAATGAAGGGAACAGGTAGACGGTTGAAATCATTGTATATATTGCTTCTATATAGTCTAAGAAACATATCTGCATATCATCCAAACAGTACAATTCGCCAATTATTTGATCTTCAAGTTTAAGTGTACTACGAGCCCCTTTGTTAATACTTTAACGGAATTTATTTGTAACTTGCGACAAGTAGAACAATGAATGGAACAGGTAGACGGTTGAAATCACTGTGTATATTGCTTCTATATAGTCTAAGACACATATATGCAAAGCATCCAAAGAGTACCATTCGCCAATTTTTTGTTCTTCAAGTTTAAGAGAACAACGAGACCCATTGTTAATCCTTTAAAGGAAATTATTTGTAAATTTCGACTAGTAGAACAATGATTGGAACACGTAGACGGTTGAAATATTTGTATATATTGCTTCCATATAGTCTAAGAAACATGTACGCAAAGCATCCAAACAGTACCATTCGCCAATTTTTTGTTCTTCAAGTTTAAGTGAACAACGAGCCCCATTGATAATCATGAAAGGGAAATTATTTCTAAATTTCGACAAGTAGAACAATGATTGGAACAGGTAGACGGGTGAAATCCTTCTATATATTGCTTCTATATAGTCTAAGAAACATATATGCAAAGCATCCAAACAGTACAATTCGCCAATTTTTTGTTCTTCAAGTTTAAGTAAACTACGATCCCCATTGTTAATCCCTTAACGAAAATTTTTTGTAAATTTCGACAAGTAGAACAATGAATGGAACAGGTAGACGGTTGAAATCTTTATATATATTGCTTCTATATAATCTAAGAAACATATATGCAAAGCATCCAAACAGTACCATTCGCCAATTTTTTGTTCTTCAAGTTTAAGTGAACAATGAGCCCTATTGTTAATCCTTTATCGGAAATTATTTGTAACTTTCGACAAGTAGAACATTGAATGGAACAGGTAGACGGTTGAAATCCTTGTATATATTGCGTCTATATAGTCTAAGAAACATATATGCAAAGCATCCAAACAGTACAATTCGCCAATTTTTTGTTCTTCAAGTTTAAGTGAACAACGAGCCCCATTGATAATCATGAAATGGAAATTATTTGTAACTTTCTACAAGTAGAACAATGAATAGTACAGGTAGACGGGTGAAATCTTTCTATATATTGCTTCTAAATAGGCTAAGAAACATATATGCAAAGCATCCAAACAGTACAATTCGCCAATTATTTGATCTTCAAGTTTAAGTGAACTACGAGCCCCATTGTTAATACTTTAACGGAAATTATTTGTAACTTCCGACAAGTAGAACAATGAATGGAACTGGTAGACGGTTGAAATCATTTTATATATTGCTTCTATATAGTCTAAGAAACATATATGCAAAGCATCTCAACAGTAACAATCGCCAATTTTTTTGCGACAAGGAGAACAATGAATGGAACATGTAGACGGTTGAAATCAATGTATATGTTGCTTCTATATAGTCTAAGAAACATATATGTAAAGCATCCAAACAGTACCATTCGCGAATTTTTTGTTCTTCAAGTTTAAGTGAACAACGAGCCCCATTGATAATCATGAAACGGAAATTATTTGTAACTTTCTACAAGTAGAACAATGAATAGAACAGGTAGACGGTTGAAATCTTTGTATATATTGCTTCTATATAGTCTAAGAAACATATATGCAAAGCATCCAAACAGTACAATTCGCCAATTTTTTGTTCTTCAAGTTTAAGTAAACTACGATCCCCATTGTTAATCCCTTAACGGAAATTATTTGTAAATTTCGACAAGTAGAACAATGAATGGAACAGGTAGACGGTTGAAATCTTTATATATATTGCTTCTATATAATCTAAGAAACATATATGCAAAGCATCCAAACAGTACCATTCGCCAATTTTTTGTTCTTCAAGTTTAAGTGAACTACGAGCCCCATTGTTAATCCTTTAAAGGAAATTATTTGTAATTTTCGACAAGCAGAACAATGAATGGTACAGGTAGACGGTTGAAATCTTTGTATATATTGCTTCTATATAATCTAAGAAACATATATGCAAAGCATCCAAACAGTACAATTCGCCAATTTATTGTTCTTCAAGTTTAAGTGTACAACGAGCCCCATTGTTAATCCTTTAAAGGAAATTATTTGTAAATTTCGACAAGTAGAACAATGAATGGATCATGTAGACGGTTGAAATCATTGTATATATTGCTTCTATATAGCCTACGAAACATATATGCAAAGCATCCAAACAGTACAATTCGCCAATTTTTTGTTCTTCAAGTTTAAGTGAACTACGAGCCCCATTGTTAATCTTTAACGGAAATTAATTGTAACTTTCTACACGTAGAACAATGCTTGGAACACGTAGACGGATGAAATCTTTGTATATATTGCTTCCATATAGTCTAAGAAACATGTACGCAAAGCATCCAAACAGTACCATTCGCCAATTTTTTGTTCTTCAAGTTTAAGTGAACTACGAGCCCCATTGTTAATCCTTTAAAGGAAATTATTTGTAAATTTCGACAAGTAGAACAATGAATGGAACAGGTAGACGGTTGAAATCTTTGTATATATTGCTTCTATATAGTCTAAGAAACATATATGCAAAGCATCCAAACAGTACAAATCGCCAATTTATTGTTCTTCAAGTTTAAGTGAACAACGAGCCCCATTGTTAATCCTTTAAAGGAAATTATTTGTAAATTTCGACAAGTAGAACAATGATTGGAACACGTAGACGGTTGAAATCTTTGTATATATTGCTTCTATATAGTCTAAGAAACATATATGCAAAGCATCCAAACAGGACCATTCGCCAATTTTTTGTTCTTCAAGTTTAAGTGAACAATGAGCCCCAATGGTTAATCCTTTATCGGAAATTATTTGTAATTTTCGGCAAGTAGAACAATGAATGGAACAGGTAGACGGTTGAAATCTTTGTATATATTGCTTCTATATAATCTAAGAAACATATATGCAAAGCATCTAAACAGTAACAATCGCCAATTTTTTGATCTTCAAGTTTAAGTGAACTGTTACGAACGGCGTATTATTCGAACGTCCCGTCCGTCGTCGAGCGGGTGCCGACGGATGGTAGATTCCGTGCGTAACGGCCAAGACGAAACGAATCGCGCGCGGGTTTCCGCGGTTGACTCTATTTGAAAATTTTGTAGCTCTCCCCAGCCTAAGGCGAGGAGAGGACAGGATGGATGGGTCGATCTGTTAAGACCTATACAGGTCTGGCTTAATCGAAATCTAAAGGATAAGGATATTGAATAATAGAACTGAATCTCACAATGTTATAATGGGTAAAAGCAATGTGTATTCAAATTTAAACAAAGAAACGTTACAAACGGTAATGAAATGGGTTATAATATCGGCTAAGTTGGATATAAAATAATTGATTTTGAATAGATATATGTACGTTAACAATTTATTGGTGGTGAAGCTGGCTCGAAATCGAGTGATTATGATCCAATCGAATCTATCTTTCGTTTCCGAAACAACCTCCCATTTACAGGCAAAATGTATATTTTAAAATAGTCCAACGGTAGAGAAACTCACTATTGAGACGGCGGTTTACAATAGAATATGACAAGATAATTATGGTAATGGAAAATTAGAACTCACCCTGGATTTTCTGACGATACAAGTATAAATGATAATTTCGGTTCTATCTCTATATCGGTTGTAGCGGTATTACAAGGTACTCTCGTTGAAGTTCAATTCGGAGTTCAAGTGGCTGAACAGAAGAGTGGATGGATTAGAACTGCACTTTTTCGAATTTACCTATTTTAATGATTCTATAGATCATGCAATAGTAAAATATACGGTTAACGAATTTTATAAGTAGGTTTTACAATACAATTCTCGCACGAAACTCTGAGTCTTTCGGAACTACAGCGTTACCGAACTACGCTCACGGAGAATCTAGGATTCTCTCACGGTTTCGCGGATTAACAATCACGCACCTCGCGACTTTACGATTGAAAACCAAGAGATTTATTTCTTTAACGAGGATTATAAAGTCCGTTACCGCGTATCGAACTATTGAAGTCATTCGCGTATAACCTAAGCTTAACTAAACCCTCGGACTATGCCTACGCACCTCGCGACTTTCCAGACGATAGTGACGAGTTGAGCTCGTCTTTGGCCTCACAAGGGTGGGCCCTAGGTAGAGGTGGTAGCCACGTTCCGTGGTCACGTTTTGCTAAGGTTAACAATTTTGGGTGCTAGTCTCCATCCTCCCTTCCGTCCGAGCCCCACACATCAGCCGCTGCTGATTTGCCTCGCAATTCCTGGGACCGGAGGGCGTACGTGACTCGAAGCGATCTTTGTCAGCAGGGCAGCCGGATGTACATATCTTTGTTATTGAATCTCAAACGATATCGTAATCCAGTTAGAGAGAACTCTGAATGCATAGGCATTCCTGCATCATCGGAATCGGAGAACAATTATTAACGTTCTGCGTATTTGCCGAAGGAATTTCAAACATTGGCAAATGCGCAGGCAATGATCTCAAAAGAAAAAGAATTTTAGTCCCCGGGACGTAACAGAACTACGAGCCCCATTGTTAATCCTTTAACGGAAATTAATTGTAACTTTCTACAAGTAGAACAATGATTGGAACACGTAGACGGTTGAAATCTTTGTATATATTGCTTCCATATAGTCTAAGAAACATATTTGCAAAGCGTCCAAACAGTACAATTCGCAAATTTTTTGCTCTTCAGGTTTAAGTGAACTACGAGCCCCATTGTTAATCCTTTAAAGGAAATTATTTGTAAATTTCGGCAAGTAGTGTAATGAATGGAACAGGTAGACGGTTGAAATCTTTGTATATATTGCTTCTATATAATCTAAGAAACATATATGCAAAGCATCTAAACAGTAACAATCGCCAATTTATTGTTCTTCAAGTTTAAGTGAACTACGAGCCCCATTGTTAATCCTTTAACGGAAATTAATTGTAACTTTCTACAAGTAGAACAATGCTTGGAACACGTAGACGGATGAAATCTTTGTATATATTGCTTCCATATAGTCTAAGAAACATGTACGCAAAGCATCCAAACAGTACCTTTCGCCAATTTTTTGTTCTTCAAGTTTAAGTGAACAATGAGCCCCAATGGTTAATCCTTTATCGGAAATTACTTGTAATTTTCGACAAGTAGAACAATGAATGGAACAGGTAGACGGTTGAAATCTTTGTATATATTGCGTCTATATAATCTAAGAAACATATATGCAAAGCATCTAAACAGTACAATTCGCCAATTTATTGTTCTTCAAGTTTAAGTGAACAACGAGCCCCATTGTTAATCCTTTAAAGGAAATTATTTGTAAATTTCGGCAAGTAGAACAATGAATGGAACAGGTAGACGGTTGAAATCTTTGTATATATTGCTTCTATATAATCTAAGAAACATATATGCAAAGCATCTAAACAGTAACAATCGCCAATCTTTTGTTCTTCAAGTTTAAGTGAACTACGAGCCCCATTGTTAATCCTTTAACGGAAATTAATTCTAACTTTCTACAAGTAGAACAATGCTTGGAACACGTAGACGGATGAAATCTTTGTATATATTGCTTCCATATAGTCTAAGAAACATGTACGCAAAGCATCCAAACAGTACCATTCGCCAATTTTTTGTTCTTCAAGTTTAAGTGAACTACGAGCCCCATTGTTAATCCTTTAAAGGAAATTATTTGTAAATTTCGACAAGTAGAACAATGAATGGAACAGGTAGACGGTTGAAATCCTTGTATATATTGCGTCTATATAGTCTAAGAAACATATATGCAAAGCATCCAAACAGTACAATTCGCCAATTTATTGTTCTTCAAGTTTAAGTGTACAACGAGCCCCATTGTTAATCCTTTAAAGAAAATTATTTGTAACTTTCGACAAGTAGAACAATGAATGGAACAGGTAGACGGTTGAAATCTTTGTATATATTGCTTCTATATAATCTAAGAAACATATATGCAAAGCATCCAAACAGTACCATTCGCCAATTATTTCATCTTCACGTTTAAGTGAACTACGAGCCCCATTGTTAATCCTTTAAAGGAAATTATTTGTAAATTTCGACAAGTAGAACAATGAATGGATCATGTAGAAGGTTGAAATCTTTGTATATATTGCTTCCATATAGTCTAAGAAAAATGTACGCAAAGCATCCAAACAGTACCATTCGCCAATTTTTTGTTCTTCAAGTTTAAGTGCACTACGAGCCCCATTGTTAATCCTTTATAGGAAATTATTTGTAAATTTCGACAAGTAGAACAATGAACGGAACAGGTAGACTGTTGAAATCATTGTATATATTGCTTCTATATAGTCTAAGAAACATATATGCATAGCGTCCAAACAGTACAATTCGCCAATTTTTTCCTCTTCAAGTTTAAGTGAACTACGAGCCCCATTGTTAATCCTTTAAAGGAAATTGTTTGTAAATTTCGGCAAGTAGAACAATGATTGGAACACGTAGACGGTTGAAATCTTTGTATATATTGCTTCCATATAGTCTAAGAAACATATATGCAAAGCATCCAAACAGTACAATTCGCCAATTTTTTGTTGTTCAAGTTTAAGTGAACGATGAGCCCCAATGGTTAATCCTTTATCGGTAATTATTTGTAACTTTCGACAAGTAGAACAATGAATGGAACAGGTAGACGGTTGAAATCCTTGTATATATTGCGTCTATATAGTCTAAGAAACATATATGCAAAGCATCCAAACAGTACAATTCGCCAATTTATTGTTCTTCAAGTTTAAGTGAACAACGAGCCCCAATGGTTAATCCTTTATCGGAAATTATTTGTAACTTTCGACAAGTAGAACAATGAATGGAACAGGTAGACGGTTGAATTCTTTGTATATATTGCTTCTATATAGTCTAAGAAACATATATGCAAAGCATCCAAACAGTACAATTCGCCAATTTATTGTTCTTCAAGTTTAAGTGTACAACGAGCCCCATTGTTAATCCTTTAAAGAAAATTATTTGTAACTTTCGACAAGTAGAACAATGAATGGAACAGGTAGACGGTTGAAATCTTTGTATATATTGCTTCTATATAATCTAAGAAACATATATGCAAAGCATCCAAACAGTACCATTCGCCAATTATTTCATCTTCACGTTTAAGTGAACTACGAGCCCCATTGTTAATCCTTTAAAGGAAATTATTTGTAAATTTCGACAAGTAGAACAATGAATGGATCATGTAGAAGGTTGAAATCTTTGTATATATTGCTTCCATATAGTCTAAGAAAAATGTACGCAAAGCATCCAAACAGTACCATTCGCCAATTTTTTGTTCTTCAAGTTTAAGTGCACTACGAGCCCCATTGTTAATCCTTTATAGGAAATTATTTGTAAATTTCGACAAGTAGAACAATGAACGGAACAGGTAGACTGTTGAAATCATTGTATATATTGCTTCTATATAGTCTAAGAAACATATATGCATAGCGTCCAAACAGTACAATTCGCCAATTTTTTCCTCTTCAAGTTTAAGTGAACTACGAGCCCCATTGTTAATCCTTTAAAGGAAATTGTTTGTAAATTTCGGCAAGTAGAACAATGATTGGAACACGTAGACGGTTGAAATCTTTGTATATATTGCTTCCATATAGTCTAAGAAACATATATGCAAAGCATCCAAACAGTACAATTCGCCAATTTTTTGTTGTTCAAGTTTAAGTGAACGATGAGCCCCAATGGTTAATCCTTTATCGGTAATTATTTGTAAATTTCGACAAGTAGAACAATGAATGGAACAGGTAGACGGTTGAAATCCTTGTATATATTGCGTCTATATAGTCTAAGAAACATATATGCAAAGCATCCAAACAGTACAATTCGCCAATTTATTGTTCTTCAAGTTTAAGTGAACAACGAGCCCCAATGGTTAATCCTTTATCGGAAATTATTTGTAACTTTCGACAAGTAGAACAATGAATGGAACAGGTAGACGGTTGAATTCTTTGTATATATTGCTTCTATATAGTCTAAGAAACATATATGCAAAGCATCCAAACAGTACAATTCGCCAATTTATTGTTCTTCAAGTTTAAGTGTACAACGAGCCCCATTGTTAATCCTTTAAAGAAAATTATTTGTAACTTTCGACAAGTAGAACAATGAATGGAACAGGTAGACGGTTGAAATCTTTGTATATATTGCTTCTATATAATCTAAGAAACATATATGCAAAGCATCCAAACAGTACCATTCGCCAATTATTTCATCTTCACGTTTAAGTGAACTACGAGCCCCATTGTTAATCCTTTAAAGGAAATTATTTGTAAATTTCGACAAGTAGAACAATGAATGGATCATGTAGAAGGTTGAAATCTTTGTATATATTGCTTCCATATAGTCTAAGAAAAATGTACGCAAAGCATCCAAACAGTACCATTCGCCAATTTTTTGTTCTTCAAGTTTAAGTGCACTACGAGCCCCATTGTTAATCCTTTATAGGAAATTATTTGTAAATTTCGACAAGTAGAACAATGAACGGAACAGGTAGACTGTTGAAATCATTGTATATATTGCTTCTATATAGTCTAAGAAACATATATGCATAGCGTCCAAACAGTACAATTCGCCAATTTTTTCCTCTTCAAGTTTAAGTGAACTACGAGCCCCATTGTTAATCCTTTAAAGGAAATTGTTTCTAAATTTCGGCAAGTAGAACAATGATTGGAACACGTAGACGGTTGAAATCTTTGTATATATTGCTTCCATATAGTCTAAGAAACATATATGCAAAGCATCCAAACAGTACAATTCGCCAATTTTTTGTTGTTCAAGTTTAAGTGAACGATGAGCCCCAATGGTTAATCCTTTATCGGTAATTATTTGTAACTTTCGACAAGTAGAACAATGAATGGAACAGGTAGACGGTTGAAATCCTTGTATATATTGCGTCTATATAGTCTAAGAAACATATATGCAAAGCATCCAAACAGTACAATTCGCCAATTTATTGTTCTTCAAGTTGAAGTGAACAACGAGCCCCAATGGTTAATCCTTTATCGGAAATTATTTGTAACTTTCGACAAGTAGAACAATGAATGGAACAGGTAGACGGTTGAATTCTTTGTATATATTGCTTCTATATAGTCTAAGAAACATATATGCAAAGCATCCAAACAGTACAATTCGCCAATTTATTGTTCTTCAAGTTTAAGTGTACAACGAGCCCCATTGTTAATCCTTTAAAGAAAATTATTTGTAACTTTCGACAAGTAGAACAATGAATGGAACAGGTAGACGGTTGAAATCTTTGTATATATTGCTTCTATATAATCTAAGAAACATATATGCAAAGCATCCAAACAGTACCATTCGCCAATTATTTCATCTTCACGTTTAAGTGAACTACGAGCCCCATTGTTAATCCTTTAAAGGAAATTATTTGTAAATTTCGACAAGTAGAACAATGAATGGATCATGTAGAAGGTTGAAATCTTTGTATATATTGCTTCCATATAGTCTAAGAAAAATGTACGCAAAGCATCCAAACAGTACCATTCGCCAATTTTTTGTTCTTCAAGTTTAAGTGCACTACGAGCCCCATTGTTAATCCTTTATAGGAAATTATTTGTAAATTTCGACAAGTAGAACAATGAACGGAACAGGTAGACTGTTGAAATCATTGTATATATTGCTTCTATATAGTCTAAGAAACATATATGCATAGCGTCCAAACAGTACAATTCGCCAATTTTTTCCTCTTCAAGTTTAAGTGAACTACGAGCCCCATTGTTAATCCTTTAAAGGAAATTGTTTGTAAATTTCGGCAAGTAGAACAATGATTGGAACACGTAGACGGTTGAAATCTTTGTATATATTGCTTCCATATAGTCTAAGAAACATATATGCAAAGCATCCAAACAGTACAATTCGCCAATTTTTTGTTGTTCAAGTTTAAGTGAACGATGAGCCCCAATGGTTAATCCTATATCGGTAATTATTTGTAACTTTCGACAAGTAGAACAATGAATGGAACAGGTAGACGGTTGAAATCCTTGTATATATTGCGTCTATATAGTCTAAGAAACATATATGCAAAGCATCCAAACAGTACAATTCGCCAATTTATTGTTCTTCAAGTTTAAGTGAACAACGAGCCCCGATGGTTAATCCTTTATCGGAAATTATTTGTAACTTTCGACCAGTAGAACAATGAATGGAACAGGTAGACGGTTGAATTCTTTGTATATATTGCTTCTATATAGTCTAAGAAACATATATGCAAAGCATCCAAACAGTACAATTCGCCAATTTATTGTTCTTCAAGTTTAAGTGTACAACGAGCCCCATTGTTAATCCTTTAAAGAAAATTATTTGTAACTTTCGACAAGTAGAACAATGAATGGAACAGGTAGACGGTTGAAATCTTTGTATATATTGCTTCTATATAATCTAAGAAACATATATGCAAAGCATCCAAACAGTACCATTCGCCAATTATTTCATCTTCACGTTTAAGTGAACTACGAGCCCCATTGTTAATCCTTTAAAGGAAATTATTTGTAAATTTCGACAAGTAGAACAATGAATGGATCATGTAGAAGGTTGAAATCTTTGTATATATTGCTTCCATATAGTCTAAGAAAAATGTACGCAAAGCATCCAAACAGTACCATTCGCCAATTTTTTGTTCTTCAAGTTTAAGTGCACTACGAGCCCCATTGTTAATCCTTTATAGGAAATTATTTGTAAATTTCGACAAGTAGAACAATGAACGGAACAGGTAGACTGTTGAAATCATTGTATATATTGCTTCTATATAGTCTAAGAAACATATATGCATAGCGTCCAAACAGTACAATTCGCCAATTTTTTCCTCTTCAAGTTTAAGTGAACTACGAGCCCCATTGTTAATCCTTTAAAGGAAATTGTTTGTAAATTTCGGCAAGTAGAACAATGATTGGAACACGTAGACGGTTGAAATCTTTGTATATATTGCTTCCATATAGTCTAAGAAACATATATGCAAAGCATCCAAACAGTACAATTCGCCAATTTTTTGTTCTTCAAGTTTAAGTGAACGATGAGCCCCAATGGTTAATCCTTTATCGGTAATTATTTGTAACTTTCGACAAGTAGAACAATGAATGGAACAGGTAGACGGTTGAAATCCTTGTATATATTGCGTCTATATAGTCTAAGAAACATATATGCAAAGCATCCAAACAGTACAATTCGCCAATTTATTGTTCTTCAAGTTTAAGTGAACAACGAGCCCCAATGGTTAATCCTTTATCGGAAATTATTTGTAACTTTCGACAAGTAGAACAATGAATGGAACAGGTAGACGGTTGAATTCTTTGTATATATTGCTTCTATATAGTCTAAGAAACATATATGCAAAGCATCCAAACAGTACAATTCGCCAATTTATTGTTCTTCAAGTTTAAGTGTACAACGAGCCCCATTGTTAATCCTTTAAAGAAAATTATTTGTAACTTTCGACAAGTAGAACAATGAATGGAACAGGTAGACGGTTGAAATCTTTGTATATATTGCTTCTATATAATCTAAGAAACATATATGCAAAGCATCCAAACAGTACAATTCGCCAATTTATTGTTCTTCAAGTTTAAGTGAACTACGAGCCCCATTGTTAATCCTTTAAAGGATATTATTTGTAAATTTCGGCAAGTAGAACAATGAATGGAACAGGTAGACTGTTGAAATCATTGTATATATTGCTTCTAAATAGTCTAAGAAACATATATGCGAAGCGTCCAAACAGTACAATTCGCCAATTATTTGATCTTCAAGTTTAAGTGAACTACGAGCCCCATTGTTAATACTTTATAGGAAATTATTTGTAAATTTCGACAAGTAGAACAATGAATGGAACAGGTAGACTGTTGAAATCATTGTATATATTGCTTCTATATAGTCTAAGAAACATATATGCATAGCGTCCAAACAGTACAATTCGCCAATTTTTTCCTCTTCAAGTTTAAGTGAACTACGAGCCCCATTGTTAATCCTTTAAAGGAAATTGTTTGTAAATTTCGGCAAGTAGAACAATGATTGGAACACGTAGACGGTTGAAATCTTTGTATATATTGCTTCCATATAGTCTAAGAAACATATATGCAAAGCATCCAAACAGTACAATTCGCCAATTTTTTGTTCTTCAAGTTTAAGTGAACAACGAGCCCCAATGGTTAATCCTTTATCGGAAATTATTTGTAACTTTCGACAAGTAGAAGAATGAATGGAACAGGTAGACGGTTGAATTCTTTGTATATATTGCTTCTATATAGTCTAAGAAACATATATGCAAATCATCCAAACAGTACAATTCGCCAATTTATTGTTCTTTAAGTTTAAGTGTACAACGAGCCCCATTGTTAATCCTTTAAAGGAAATTATTTGTAAATTTCGACAAGTAGAACAATGAATGGAATAGGTAGACGGTTGAAATCATTGTATATATTGCTTCCATATAGTCTAAGAAACATATATGCAAAGCATCCAAACAGTACAATTTGCCAATTTTTTGTTCTTCAAGTTTAAGTGAACGATGAGCCCCAATGGTTAATCCTTTATCGGTAATTATTTGTAACTTTCGACAAGTAGAACAATGAATGGAACAGGTAGACGGTTGAATTCCTTGTATATATTGCGTCTATATAGTCTAAGAAACATATATGCAAAGCATCCAAACAGTACAATTCGCCAATTTATTGTTCTTCAAGTTTAAGTGAACAACGAGCCCCAATGGTTAATCCTTTATCGGAAATTATTTGTAACTTTCGACAAGTAGAACAATGAATGGAACAGGTAGACGGTTGAATTCTTTGTATATATTGCTTCTATATAGTCTAAGAAACATATATGCAAAGCATCCAAACAGTACAATTCGCCAATTTATTGTTCTTCAAGTTTAAGTGAACTACGAGCCCCATTGTTAATCCTTTAAAGGATATTATTTGTAAATTTCGGCAAGTAGAACAATGAATGGAACAGGTAGACTGTTGAAATCATTGTATATATTGCTTCTAAATAGTCTAAGAAACATATATGCGAAGCGTCCAAACAGTACAATTCGCCAATTATTTGATCTTCAAGTTTAAGTGAACTACGAGCCCCATTGTTAATACTTTAACGGAAATTATTTGTAACTTGCGACAAGTAGAATAATGAATAGAACAGGTAGCAGGTTGAAATCAATGTATATATTGCTTCTATATAGTCTAAGAAACATATATGCAAAGCATCCAAACAGTACCATTCGCCAATTTTTTGTTCTTCAAGTTTAAGTGAACGATGAGCCCCAATGGTTAATCCTTTATCGGTAATTATTTGTAACTTTCGACAAGTAGAACAATGAATGGAACAGGTAGACGGTTGAAATCCTTGTATATATTGCGTCTATATAGTCTAAGAAACATATATGCAAAGCATCCAAACAGTACAATTCGCCAATTTATTGTTCTTCAAGTTTAAGTGAACAACGAGCCCCAATGGTTAATCCTTTATCGGAAATTATTTGTAACTTTCGACAAGTAGAACAATGAATGGAACAGGTAGACGGTTGAATTCTTTGTATATATTGCTTCTATATAGTCTAAGAAACATATATGCAAAGCATCCAAACAGTACAATTCGCCAATTTATTGTTCTTCAAGTTTAAGTGTACAACGAGCCCCATTGTTAATCCTTTAAAGAAAATTATTTGTAACTTTCGACAAGTAGAACAATGAATGGAACAGGTAGACGGTTGAAATCTTTGTATATATTGCTTCTATATAATCTAAGAAACATATATGCAAAGCATCCAAACAGTACAATTCGCCAATTTATTGTTCTTCAAGTTTAAGTGAACTACGAGCCCCATTGTTAATCCTTTAAAGGATATTATTTGTAAATTTCGGCAAGTAGAACAATGAATGGAACAGGTAGACTGTTGAAATCATTGTATATATTGCTTCTAAATAGTCTAAGAAACATATATGCGAAGCGTCCAAACAGTACAATTCGCCAATTATTTGATCTTCAAGTTTAAGTGAACTACGAGCCCCATTGTTAATACTTTATAGGAAATTATTTGTAAATTTCGACAAGTAGAACAATGAATGGAACAGGTAGACTGTTGAAATCATTGTATATATTGCTTCTATATAGTCTAAGAAACATATATGCATAGCGTCCAAACAGTACAATTCGCCAATTTTTTCCTCTTCAAGTTTAAGTGAACTACGAGCCCCATTGTTAATCCTTTAAAGGAAATTGTTTGTAAATTTCGGCAAGTAGAACAATGATTGGAACACGTAGACGGTTGAAATCTTTGTATATATTGCTTCCATATAGTCTAAGAAACATATATGCAAAGCATCCAAACAGTACAATTCGCCAATTTTTTGTTCTTCAAGTTTAAGTGAACAACGAGCCCCAATGGTTAATCCTTTATCGGAAATTATTTGTAACTTTCGACAAGTAGAAGAATGAATGGAACAGGTAGACGGTTGAATTCTTTGTATATATTGCTTCTATATAGTCTAAGAAACATATATGCAAATCATCCAAACAGTACAATTCGCCAATTTATTGTTCTTTAAGTTTAAGTGTACAACGAGCCCCATTGTTAATCCTTTAAAGGAAATTATTTGTAAATTTCGACAAGTAGAACAATGAATGGAATAGGTAGACGGTTGAAATCATTGTATATATTGCTTCCATATAGTCTAAGAAACATATATGCAAAGCATCCAAACAGTACAATTTGCCAATTTTTTGTTCTTCAAGTTTAAGTGAACGATGAGCCCCAATGGTTAATCCTTTATCGGTAATTATTTGTAACTTTCGACAAGTAGAACAATGAATGGAACAGGTAGACGGTTGAATTCCTTGTATATATTGCGTCTATATAGTCTAAGAAACATATATGCAAAGCATCCAAACAGTACAATTCGCCAATTTATTGTTCTTCAAGTTTAAGTGAACAACGAGCCCCAATGGTTAATCCTTTATCGGAAATTATTTGTAACTTTCGACAAGTAGAACAATGAATGGAACAGGTAGACGGTTGAATTCTTTGTATATATTGCTTCTATATAGTCTAAGAAACATATATGCAAAGCATCCAAACAGTACAATTCGCCAATTTATTGTTCTTCAAGTTTAAGTGAACTACGAGCCCCATTGTTAATCCTTTAAAGGATATTATTTGTAAATTTCGGCAAGTAGAACAATGAATGGAACAGGTAGACTGTTGAAATCATTGTATATATTGCTTCTAAATAGTCTAAGAAACATATATGCGAAGCGTCCAAACAGTACAATTCGCCAATTATTTGATCTTCAAGTTTAAGTGAACTACGAGCCCCATTGTTAATACTTTAACGGAAATTATTTGTAACTTGCGACAAGTAGAATAATGAATAGAACAGGTAGCAGGTTGAAATCAATGTATATATTGCTTCTATATAGTCTAAGAAACATATATGCAAAGCATCCAAACAGTACCATTCGCCAATTTTTTGTTCTTAAAGTTTAAGTGAACTACGAGCCCCATTGTTAATCCTTTAACGGAAATTAATTGTGATTTTCTACAATTAGAACAATGAATGGAACAGGTAGACGGTTGAAATCATTGTATATATTACATCTATATAGTCTAATAAACATATATGCAAAGCACCCAAACAGTACCATTCGCCAATTTTTTGTTCTTCAAGTTTAAGTGAACAACGAGCCCCATTGATAATCATGAAAGGGAAATTATTTGTAATTTTCTTCAAATAGAACAATGAATAGAACAGTTAGACTGTTGAAATCTTTGTATATATTGCTTCTATATAGTCTAAGAAACATATATGCAAAGCATCCAAACAGTACGATTCGCCAATTTTTTGTTCTTCAAGTTTAAGTGAACAACGAGCCCCATTGATAATCATGAAAAGGAAATTATTTGTAACTTTCTACAAGTATAACAATGAATAGAGCAGGTAGACGGTTGCAATCTTTCTATATATTGCTTCTATATAGTCTAAGAAACATATATGCAAAGCATCCAAACAGTACAATTCGACAATTTTTTGTTTTTCAAGTTTAAGTGAACAACGAGCCCCATTGATAATCATGAAAAGGAAATTATTTGTAACTTTCTACAAGTATAACAATGAATAGAACAGGTAGACGGTTGAAATCTTTCTATATATTGCTTCTATATAGTCTAAGAAACATATATGCAAAGCATCCAAACAGTACAATTCGCCAATTTTTTGTTCTTCAAGTTTAAGTGAATTACGAGCCCCATTGTTAATCATTAAAGGAAATTATTTGTAAATTTCGACAAATAGAACAATGAATGGATCAGGTAGACGGTTGAAATCATTGTATATATTGCTTCTATATAATCTACGAAACATATCTGCAAAGCATCCAAACAGTACAATTCGCCAATTTTTTGTTTTTCAAGTTTAAGTGAACAACGAGCCCCATTGATAATCATGAAAAGGAAATTATTTGTAACTTTCTACAAGTATAACAATGAATAGAACAGGTAGACGGTTGAAATCTTTCTATATATTGCTTCTATATAGTCTAAGAAACATATATGCAAAGCATCCAAACAGTACAATTCGACAATTTTTTGTTTTTCAAGTTTAAGTGAACAACGAGCCCCATTGATAATCATGAAAAGGAAATTATTTGTAACTTTCTACAAGTATAACAATGAATAGAACAGGTAGACGGTTGAAATCTTTCTATATATTGCTTCTATATAGTCTAAGAAACATATATGCAAAGCATCCAAACAGTACAATTCGCCAATTTTTTGTTCTTCAAGTTTAAGTGAATTACGAGCCCCATTGTTAATCATTAAAGGAAATTATTTGTAAATTTCGACAAATAGAACAATGAATGGATCAGGTAGACGGTTGAAATCATTGTATATATTGCTTCTATATAATCTACGAAACATATCTGCAAAGCATCCAAACAGTACAATTCGCCAATTTTTTGTTTTTCAAGTTTAAGTGAACAACGAGCCCCATTGATAATCATGAAAAGGAAATTATTTGTAACTTTCTACAAGTATAACAATGAATAGAACAGGTAGACGGTTGAAATCTTTCTATATATTGCTTCTATATAGTCTAAGAAACATATATGCAAAGCATCCAAACAGTACAATTCGCCAATTTTTTGTTCTTCAAGTTTAAGTGAATTACGAGCCCCATTGTTAATCATTAAAGGAAATTATTTGTAAATTTCGACAAATAGAACAATGAATGGTTCAGGTAGACGGTTGAAATCATTGTATATATTGCTTCTATATAATCTACGAAACATATCTGCAAAGCATCCAAACAGTACAATTCGCCAATTTTTTGTTTTCCAAGTTTAAGTGAACAATGAGCCCCAATGGTTAATCCTTTATCGGAAATTATTTGTAACTTTCTACAAGTAGAACAATGAATAGTACAGGTAGACGGGAGAAATCTTTCTACATATTGCTTCTAAATAGTCTAAGAAACATATATGCAAAGCATCCAAACAGTATAATTCGCCAATTATTTGATCTTCAAGTTTAAGTGAACTACGAGCCCCATTGTTAATCATGAAACGGAAATTATTTGTAACTTTCTACAAGTAGAACAATGAATAGAACAGGTAGACGGTTGAAATCTTTGTATATGATGCTTCTATATACTCTAAGAAATTTATATGCAAAGCATCTAAACAGTAACAATCGCCAATTTTTTGATCTTCAAATTTAAGTGAACAGCGAGCCCCATTGATAATCATGAAATGGAAATTATTTGTAACTTTCTACAAGTAGAACAATGAATAGTACAGGTAGACGGGTGAAATCTTTCTATATATTGCTTCTAAATAGTCTAAGAAACATATATGCAAAGCATCCAAACAGTACAATTCGCCAATTTTTTGTTCTTCAAGTTTAAGTGAACAATGAGCCCCAATGGTTAATCCTTTATCGGAAATTATTTGTAATTTTCGACAAGTAGAACAATGAATGGAACAGGTAGACGGTTGAAATCTTTGTATATGATGCTTCTATATAGTCTAAGAAACATATATGCAATGCATCCAAACAGTACCATTCGCCAATTTATTGTTCGTCAAGTTTAAGTGTACAACGAGCCCCATTGTTAATCCTTTAATGGAAATTATTTGTAAATTTCGACAAGTAGAACAATGAATGGAATAGGTAGACGGTTGAAATCTTTGTATATATTGCTTCTATATAGTCTAAGAAACATATATGCAAAGCATCCAAACAGTAGAGTTCGCCAATTTATTGTTCTTCAAGTTTAAGTGAACAACGAGCCCCATTGTTAATCCTTTAAAGGAAATTATTTGTAAATTTCGACAATTAGGACAATGATTGGAACACGTAAACGGTTGAAATCTTTGTATATATTGCTTCCATATAGTCTAAGAAACATGTACGCAAAGCATCCAAACAGTACCATTCGCCAATTTTTTGTTCTTCAAGTTTAAGTGAACAATGAGCCCCAATGGTTAATCCTTTATCGGAAATTATTTGTAATTTTCGACAAGTAGAACAATGAATGGAACAGGTAGACGGTTGAAATCTTTGTATATATTGCTTCTATATAATCTAAGAAACATATATGCAAAGCATCCAAACAGTACCATTCGCCAATTTTTTGTTCTTCAAGTTTAAGTGAACTACGAGCCCCATTGATAATCATGAAACGGAAATTATTTGTAACATTCTACAAGTAGAACAATGAATAGAACAGGTAGACGGGTGAAATCTTTCTATATATTGCTTCTAAATAGTCTAAGAAACATATATGCAAAGCATCCAAACAGTACAATTCGCCAATTTTTTGTTCTTCAAGTTTAAGTGAATTACGAGCCCCATTGTTAATCATTAAAGGAAATTATTTGTAAATTTCGACAAATAGAACAATGAATGGATCAGGTAGACGGTTGAAATCATTGTATATATTGCTTCTATATAATCTACGAAACATATCTGCAAAGCATCCAAACAGTACAATTCGCCAATTTTTTGATCTTCAAGTTTAAGTGAACTACGAGCCCCATTGTTAATCCTTTAAAGGAAATTATTTGTAACATTCGACAAGCGGAACAATGAATGGTACAGGTAGACGGTTGAAATCTTTGTATATATTGCTTCTATATAATCTAAGAAACATATATGCAAAGCATCCAAACAGTACCATTCGCCAATTTTTTGTTCTTCAAGTTTAAGTGAACAACGAGCCCCATTGATAATCATGAAACGGAAATTATTTGTAACTTTCTACAAGTAGAACAATGAATAGAACAGGTAGACGGTTGAAATCTTTGTATATGTTGCTTCTATATAGTCTATGAATCCTATATGCAATGCATCTAAACAGTAACAATCGCCAATTTTTTGATATTCAAGTTTAAGTGAACAGCGAGCCTCATTGATAATCATGAAATGGAAATTATTTGTAACTTTCTACAAGTAGAACAATGAATAGTACAGCTAGACGGGAGAAATCTTTCTACATATTGCTTCTAAATAGTCTAAGAAACATATATGCAAAGCATCCAAACAGTACAATTCGCCAATTATTTGATCTTCAAGTTTAAGTGAACTACGAGCCCCATTGTTAATACTTTAACGGAAATTATTTGTAACTTGCGACAAGTAGAACAATGAATGGAACAGGTAGACGGTTGAAATCTTTGTATATATTGCTTCTATATAATCTAAGAAACATATATGCAAAGCATCCAAACAGTACCATTCGCCAATTTTTTGTTCTTCAAGTTTAAGTGAACAACGAGCCCCATTGTTAATCCTTTAAAGGAAATTATTTGTAAATTTCGACAAGCAGAACAATGAATGGAACAGGTAGACGGTTGAAATCATTGTATATATTGCTTCTATATAATCTAAGAGACACATATGCAAAGCATCCAAACAGTACAATTCGCCAATCATTTCATCTTCATGTTTAAGTGAACTACGAGCCCCATGTTAATCCTTTAAAGGAAATTATTTGTAAATTTCGACAAATAGAACAATGAATGGATCATGTAGACGGTTGAAATCATTGTATATATTGCTTCTATATAATCTAAGAGACACATATGCAAAGCATCCAAACAGTACAATTCGCCAATTATTTCATCTTCATGTTTAAGTGAACTGCGAGCCCCATTGTTAATCCTTTAAAGGAAATTATTTGTAAATTTCGACAAGTAGAACAATGAATGGATCATGTAGACGGTTGAAATCTTTGTATATATTGCTTCCATATAGTCTAAGAAAAATGTACGCAAAGCATCCAAACAGTACCATTCGCCAATTTTTTGTTCTTCAAGTTTAAGTGCACTACGAGCCCCATTGTTAATCCTTTATAGGAAATTATTTGTAAATTTCGACAAGTAGAACAATGAATGGAACAGGTAGACTGTTGAAATCATTGTATATATTGCTTCTATATAGTCTAAGAAACATATATGCATAGCGTCCAAACAGTACAATTCGCCAATTTTTTCCTCTTCAAGTTTAAGTGAACTACGAGCCCCATTGTTAATCCTTTAAAGGAAATTGTTTGTAAATTTCGGCAAGTAGAACAATGATTGGAACACGTAGACGGTTGAATTCTTTGTATATATTGCTTCTATGTAGTCTAAGAAACATATATGCAAAGCGTCCAAACAGTACAATTCGCCAATTTTTTGCTCTTCAAGTTTAAGTGAACTACGAGCCCCATTGTTAATACTTTAACGGAAATTATTTGTAACTTGCGACAAGTAGAACATTGAATGGAATAGGTAGATGGTTGAAATCATTGTATATATTGCTTCCATATAGTCTAAGAAACATATATGCAAAGCATCCAAACAGTACAATTCGCCAATTTTTTGTTTTCCAAGTTTAAGTGAACAATGAGCCCCAATGGTTAATCCTTTATCGGAAATTATTTGTAACTTTCTACAAGTAGAACAATGAATAGTACAGGTAGACGGGAGAAATCTTTCTACATATTGCTTCTAAATAGTCTAAGAAACATATATGCAAAGCATCCAAACAGTATAATTCGCCAATTATTTGATCTTCAAGTTTAAGTGAACTACGAGCCCCATTGATAATCATGAAATGGAAATTATTTGTAACTTTCTACAAGTAGAACAATGAAGAGTACAGGTAGACGGGTGAAATCTTTTTATATATTGCTTCTAAATAGTCTAAGAAACATATATGCAAAGCATCCAAACAGTACAATTCGCCAATTTTTTGTTCTTCAAGTTTAAGTGAACGATGAGCCCCAATGGTTAATCCTTTATCGGTAATTATTTGTAACTTTCGACAAGTAGAACAATGAATGGAACAGGTAGACGGTTGAAATCCTTGTATATATTGCGTCTATATAGTCTAAGAAACATATATGCAAAGCATCCAAACAGTACAATTCGCCAATTTATTGTTCTTCAAGTTTAAGTGAACAACGAGCCCCAATGGTTATCCTTTATCGGAAATTATTTGTAACCTTCGACAAGTAGAAGAATGAATGGAACAGGTAGACGGTTGAATTCTTTGTATATATTGCTTCTATATAGTCTAAGAAACATATATGCAAATCATCCAAACAGTACAATTCGCCAATTTATTGTTCTTCAAGTTTAAGTGTACAACGAGCCCCATTGTTAATCCTTTAAAGGAAATTATTTGTAAATTTCGACAAGTAGAACAATGAATGGAATAGGTAGACGGTTGAAATCATTGTATATATTGCTTCCATATAGTCTAAGAAACATATATGCAAAGCATCCAAACAGTACAATTTGCCAATTTTTTGTTCTTCAAGTTTAAGTGAACGATGAGCCCCAATGGTTAATCCTTTATCGGTAATTATTTGTAACTTTCGACAAGTAGAACAATGAATGGAACAGGTAGACGGTTGAAATCCTTGTATATATTGCGTCTATATAGTCTAAGAAACATATATGCAAAGCATCCAAACAGTACAATTCGCCAATTCATTGTTCTTCAAGTTTAAGTGAACAACGAGCCCCAATGGTTAATCCTTTATCGGAAATTATTTGTAAATTTCGACAAGCAGAACAATGAATGGAACAGGTAGACGGTTGAATTCTTTGTATATATTGCTTCTATATAGTCTAAGAAACATATATGCAAAGCATCCAAACAGTACAATTCGCCAATTTATTGTTCTTCAAGTTTAAGTGTACAACGAGCCCCATTGTTAATCCTTTAAAGGAAATTATTTGTAACTTTCGACAAGTAGAACAATGAATGGAACAGGTAGACGGTTGAAATCATTGTATATATTGCTTCTATATAATCTAAGAGACACATATGCAAAGCATCCAAACAGTACAATTCGCCAATCATTTCATCTTCATGTTTAAGTGAACTACGAGCCCCATTGTTAATACTTTAAAGGAAATTATTTGTAAATTTCGACAAATAGAACAATGAATGGATCATGTAGACGGTTGAAATCATTGTATATATTGCTTCTATATAATCTAAGAGACACATATGCAAAGCATCCAAACAGTACAATTCGCCAATTATTTCATCTTCATGTTTAAGTGAACTACGAGCCCCATTGTTAATCCTTTAAAGGAAATTATTTGTAAATTTCGACAAGTAGAACAATGAATGGATCATGTAGACGGTTGAAATCTTTGTATATATTGCTTCCATATAGTCTAAGAAAAATGTACGCAAAGCATCCAAACAGTACCATTCGCCAATTTTTTGTTCTTCAAGTTTAAGTGCACTACGAGCCCCATTGTTAATCCTTTATAGGAAATTATTTGTAAATTTCGACAAGTAGAACAATGAATGGAACAGGTAGACTGTTGAAATCATTGTATATATTGCTTCTATATAGTCTAAGAAACATATATGCATAGCGTCCAAACAGTACAATTCGCCAATTTTTTCCTCTTCAAGTTTAAGTGAACTACGAGCCCCATTGTTAATCCTTTAAAGGAAATTGTTTGTAAATTTCGGCAAGTAGAACAATGATTGGAACACGTAGACGGTTGAAATCTTTGTATATATTGCTTCCATATAGTCTAAGAAACATATATGCAAAGCATCCAAACAGTACAATTCGCCAATTTTTTGTTCTTCAAGTTTAAGTGAACGATGAGCCCCAATGGTTAATCCTTTATCGGTAATTATTTGTAACTTTCGACAAGTAGAACAATGAATGGAACAGGTAGACGGTTGAAATCCTTGTATATATTGCGTCTATATAGTCTAAGAAACATATATGCAAAGCATCCAAACAGTACAATTCGCCAATTTATTGTTCTTCAAGTTTAAGTGAACAACGAGCCCCAATGGTTAATCCTTTATCGGAAATTATTTGTAACTTTCGACAAGTAGAACAATGAATGGAACAGGTAGACGGTTGAATTCTTTGTATATATTGCTTCTATATAGTCTAAGAAACATATATGCAAAGCATCCAAACAGTACAATTCGCCAATTTATTGTTCTTCAAGTTTAAGTGTACAACGAGCCCCATTGTTAATCCTTTAAAGAAAATTATTTGTAACTTTCGACAAGTAGAACAATGAATGGAACAGGTAGACGGTTGAAATCTTTGTATATATTGCTTCTATATAATCTAGGAAACATATATGCAAAGCATCCAAACAGTACCATTCGCCAATTATTTCATCTTCATGTTTAAGTGAACTACGAGCCCCATTGTTAATCCTTTAAAGGAAATTATTTGTAAATTTCGACAAGTAGAACAATGAATGGATCATGTAGACGGTTGAAATCTTTGTATATATTGCTTCCATATAGTCTAAGAAAAATGTACGCAAAGCATCCAAACAGTACCATTCGCCAATTTTTTGTTCTTCAAGTTTAAGTGCACTACGAGCCCCATTGTTAATCCTTTATAGGAAATTATTTGTAAATTTCGACAAGTAGAACAATGAATGGAACAGGTAGACTGTTGAAATCATTGTATATATTGCTTCTATATAGTCTAAGAAACATATATGCATAGCGTCCAAACAGTACAATTCGCCAATTTTTTCCTCTTCAAGTTTAAGTGAACTACGAGCCCCATTGTTAATCCTTTAAAGGAAATTGTTTGTAAATTTCGGCAAGTAGAACAATGATTGGAACACGTAGACGGTTGAAATCTTTGTATATATTGCTTCCATATAGTCTAAGAAACATATATGCAAAGCATCCAAACAGTACAATTCGCCAATTTTTTGTTCTTCAAGTTTAAGTGAACGATGAGCCCCAATGGTTAATCCTTTATCGGAAATTATTTGTAACTTGCGACAAGTAGAACAATGAATGGAACAGGTAGACGGTTGAAATCTTTGTATATATTGCTTCTATATAATCTAAGAAACATATATGCAAAGCATCCAAACAGTACCATTCGCTAATTTTTTGTTCTTCAAGTTTAAGTGAACAACGAGCCCCATTGATAATCATGAAACGGAAATTATTTGTAACTTTCTACAAGTAGAACAATGAATAGGACAGGTAGACGGTTGAAATCTTTGTATATGATGCTTCTATATACTCTAAGAAATTTATATGCAAAGCATCTAAACAGTAACAATCGCCAATTTTTTGATCTTCAAGTTTAAGTGAACAGCGAGCCCCATTGATAATCATGAAATGGAAATTATTTGTAACTTTCTACAAGTAGAACAATGAATAGTACAGGTAGACGGGTGAAATCTTTTTATATATTGCTTCTAAATAGTCTAAGAAACATATATGCAAAGCATCCAAACAGTACAATTCGCCAATTTTTTGTTCTTCAAGTTTAAGTGAACGATGAGCCCCAATGGTTAATCCTTTATCGGTAATTATTTGTAACTTTCGACAAGTAGAACAATGAATGGAACAGGTAGACGGTTGAAATCCTTGTATATATTGCGTCTATATAGTCTAAGAAACATATATGCAAAGCATCCAAACAGTACAATTCGCCAATTTATTGTTCTTCAAGTTTAAGTGAACAACGAGCCCCAATGGTTAATCCTTTATCGGAAATTATTTGTAACTTTCGACAAGTAGAAGAATGAATGGAACAGGTAGACGGTTGAATTCTTTGTATATATTGCTTCTATATAGTCTAAGAAACATATATGCAAATCATCCAAACAGTACAATTCGCCAATTTATTGTTCTTTAAGTTTAAGTGTACAACGAGCCCCATTGTTAATCCTTTAAAGGAAATTATTTGTAAATTTCGACAAGTAGAACAATGTATGGAATAGGTAGACGGTTGAAATCATTGTATATATTGCTTCCATATAGTCTAAGAAACATATATGCAAAGCATCCAAACAGTACAATTCGCCAATTTATTGTTCTTCAAGTTTAAGTGAACAACGAGCCCCAATGGTTAATCCTTTATCGGAAATTATTTGTAAATTTCGACAAGCAGAACAATGAATGGAACAGGTAGACGGTTGAATTCTTTGTATATATTGCTTCTATATAGTCTAAGAAACATATATGCAAAGCATCCAAACAGTACAATTCGCCAATTTATTGTTATTCAAGTTTAAGTGTACAACGAGCCCCATTGTTAATCCTTTAAAGGAAATTATTTGTAAATTTCGACAAGTAGAACAATGAATGGAACAGGTAGACGGTTGAAATCCTTGTATATATTGCGTCTATATAGTCTAAGAAACATATATGCAAAGCATCCAAACAGTACAATTCGCCAATTTATTGTTCTTCAAGTTTAAGTGAACAACGAGCCCCAATGGTTAATCCTTTATCGGAAATTATTTGTAATTTACGACAAGCAGAACAATGAATGGTACAGGTAGAAGGTTGAAATCTTTGTATATATTGCTTCTATATAATCTAAGAAACATATATGCAAAGCATCCAAACAGTACCATTCGCCAATTTTTTGCTCTTCAAGTTTAAGTGAACTACGAGCCCCATTGTTAATCCTTTAAAGGAAATTATTTGTAAATTTCGTCAAGTAGAACAATGAATGGAATAGGTAGACGGTTGAAATCATTGTAGATATTGCTTCTATATAGTCTAAGAAACATATATGCAAAGCATCTAAACAGTAACAATCGCCAATTTTTTGATCTTCAAGTTTAAGTGAACAGCGAGCCCCATTGATAATCATGAAATGGAAATTATTTGTAACTTTCTACAAGTAGAACAATGAATAGTACGGGTAGACGGGGGAAATCTTTCTATATATTGCTTCTATATAATCTAAGAAACATATATGCCATGCATCCAAACAGTACCATTCGCCAATTTTTTGTTCTTCAAGTTTAAGTGAACAACGAGCCCCATTGTTAATCCTTTAAAGGAAATTATTTGTAAATTTCGACAAGCAGAACAATGAATGGATCATGTAGACGGTTGAAATCATTGTATATATTGCTTCTATATAGTCTACGAAACAAATATGCAAAGCATCCAAACAGTACAATTCGCCAATTTTTTGTTCTTCAAGTTTAAGTGAACAACGAGCCCCATTGTTTATCCTTTAAAGGAAATTATTTGTTATTTTCGGCTAGTAGAACAATGAATGGAATAGGTAGACGGTTGAAATCATTGTATATATTGCTTCTATATAGTCTACGAAACAAATATGCAAAGCATCCAAACAGTACAATTCGCCAATTTTTTGTTCTTCAAGTTTAAGTGAACAACGAGCCCCATTGTTTATCCTTTAAAGGAAATTATTTGTAAATTTCGACAAGTAGAACAATGAATGGAACAGGTAGACGGTTGAAATCTTTTTATATATTGCTTCTATATAATCTAAGAAACATATGTGCAAAGCATCCAAACAGTACCATTCGCCAATTTTTTGTTCTTCAAGTTTAAGTGAACAATGAGCCCCAATGGTTAATCCTTTATCGGAAATTATTTGTAACTTTCGACAAGTAGAACAATGAGTGGAACAAGTTGACGGTTGAAATCTTTGTATATATTGCTTCTATATAGTCTAAGAAACATATATGCAAAGCATCCAAACAGTACAATTCGCCAATTCATTGTTCTTCAAGTTTAAGTGTACAACGAGCCCCATTGTTAATCCTTTAAAGGAAATTATTTGTAAATTTCGACAAGTAGAACAATGAATGGAATATTTAGACGGTTGAAATCAATGTATATATTGCTTCCATATAGTCTAAGAAACATACATGCAAAGCATCCAAACAGTACAATTCGCCAATTTTTTGTTCTTCAAGTTTAAGTGAACAACGAGCCCCATTGTTAATCCTTTAAAGGAAATTATTTGTAAATTTCGACAAGTAGAACAATGAATGGAACAGGTAGACGGTTGAAATCATTGTATATATTGCTTCTATATAGTCTACGAAACAAATATGCAAAGCATCCAAACAGTACAATTCGCCAATTTTTTGTTCTTCAATTTTAAGTGAACAACTAGTCCCATTGTTAATCCTTTAAAGGAAATTATTTGTAAATTTCGACAAGTAGAACAATGAATGGAACAGGTAGACGGTTGAAATCTTTTTATATATTGCTTCTATATAATCTTAGAAACATATATGCAAAGCATCTAAACAGTAACTATCGCCAATTTTTTGATCTTCAAGTTTAAGTGAACAGCGAGCCCCATTGATAATCATGAAATGGAAATTATTTGTAACTTTCTACAAGTAGAACAAGGAATAGTACAGGTAGACGGGTGAAATCTTTATATATATTGCTTCTAAATAGTCTAAGAAACATATATGCAAAGCATCCGAACAATTCAATTCACCAATTTTTTGTTCTTCAAGTTTAAGTGAACTACGAGCCCCATTGTTAATCCTTTAAAGGAAATTATTTGTAAATTTCGACAAGTAGAACAATGAATGGAACAGGTAGACGGTTGAAATCTTTGTATATATTGCTTCTATATAATCTAAGAAACATATATGCAAAGCATCCAAACAGTACCATTCGCCAATTTTTTATTCTTCAAGTTTAAGTGAACAACGAGCCCCATTGGTTAATCCTTTATCGGAAATTATTTGTAAATTTCGACAAGTAGAACAATGAATGGAACAGGTAGACGGTTGAATTCTTTGTATATATTGCTTCTATGTAGTCTAAGAAACATATATGCAAAGCGTCCAAACAGTACAATTCGCCAATTTTTTGCTCTTCAAGTTTAAGTGAACTACGAGCCCCATTGTTAATACTTTAACGGAAATTATTTGTAACTTGCGACAAGTAGAACATTGAATGGAATAGGTAGATGGTTGAAATCATTGTATATATTGCTTCCATATAGTCTAAGAAACATATATGCAAAGCGTCCAAACAGTACAATTCGCCAATTTATTGTTCTTCAAGTTTAAGTGTACAACGAGCCCCATTGTTAATCCTTTAAAGGAAATTATTTGTAAATTTCGACAAGTAGAACAATGAATGGAATAGGTAGACGGTTGAAATCATTGTAGATATTGCTTCTATATAATCTAAGAAACATATATGCAAAGCATCCAAACAGTACCATTCGCCAATTTTTTGCTCTTCAAGTTTAAGTGAACTACGAGCCCCATTGTTAATCCTTTAAAGGAAATTATTTGTAAATTTCGTCAAGTAGAACAATGAATGGAATAGGTAGACGGTTGAAATCATTGTAGATATTGCTTCTATATAGTCTAAGAAACATATATGCAAAGCATCTAAACAGTAACAATCGCCAATTTTTTGATCTTCAAGTTTAAGTGAACAGCGAGCCCCATTGATACTCATGAAATGGAAATTATTTGTAACTTTCTACAAGTAGAACAATGAATAGTACGGGTAGACGGGGGAAATCTTTCTATATATTGCTTCTATATAATTTAAGAAACATATATGCCATGCATCCAAACAGTACCATTCGCCAATTTTTTGTTCTTCAAGTTTAAGTGAACAACGAGCCCCATTGATAATCATGAAACGGAAATTATTTGTAACTTTCTACAAGTAGAACAATGAATAGAACAGGTAGACGGTTGAATTCTTTGTATATGTTGCTTCTATATAGTCTAAGTAACCTATATGCAAAGCATTTAAACAGTAACAATCGCCAATTTTTTGATCTTCAAGTTTAAGTGAACAGCGAGCCCCATTGATAATCATGAAATGGAAATTATTTGTAACTTTCTACAAGTAGAACAATGAAGAGTACAGGTAGACGGGAGAAATCTTTCTATATATTGCTTCTAAATAGTCTAAGAAACATTTATGCAAAGAATCCAAACAGTACAATTCGCCAATTATTTGATCTTCAAGTTTAAGTGAACTACGAGCCCCATTGTTAATACTTTAACGGTAATTATTTGTAACTTGCGACAAGTAGAACAATGAATGGAACAGGTAGACGGTTGAAATCTTTGTATATATTGCTTCTATATAGTCTAAGAAACATATATGCAAAGCATCCAAACAGTACAATTCGCCAATTTTTTGTTCATCAAGTTTAAGTAAACAACGAGCCCCAATGGTTAATCCTTTATCGGAAATTATTTGTAATTTACGACAAGCAGAACAATGAATGGTACAGGTAGAAGGTTGAAATCTTTGTATATATTGCTTCTATATAATCTAAGAAACATATATGCAAAGCATCCAAACAGTACCATTCGCCAATTTTTTGCTCTTCAAGTTTAAGTGAACTACGAGCCCCATTGTTAATCCTTTAAAGGAAATTATTTGTAAATTTCGTCAAGTAGAACAATGAATGGAATAGGTAGACGGTTGAAATCATTGTAGATATTGCTTCTATATAGTCTAAGGAACATATATGCAAAGCATCTAAACAGTAACAATCGCCAATTTTTTGATCTTCAAGTTTAAGTGAACAGCGAGCCCCATTGATAATCATGAAATGGAAATTATTTGTAACTTTCTACAAGTAGAACAATGAATAGTACGGGTAGACGGGGGAAATCTTTCTATATATTGCTTCTATATAATCTAAGAAACATATATGCCATGCATCCAAACAGTACCATTCGCCAATTTTTTGTTCTTCAAGTTTAAGTGAACAACGAGCCCCATTGTTAATCCTTTAAAGGAAATTATTTGTAAATTTCGACAAGCAGAACAATGAATGGATCATGTAGACGGTTGAAATCATTGTATATATTGCTTCTATATAGTCTACGAAACAAATATGCAAAGCATCCAAACAGTACAATTCGCCAATTTTTTGTTCTTCAAGTTTAAGTGAACAACGAGCCCCATTGTTTATCCTTTAAAGGAAATTATTTGTTATTTTCGGCTAGTAGAACAATGAATGGAATAGGTAGACGGTTGAAATCATTGTATATATTGCTTCTATATAGTCTACGAAACAAATATGCAAAGCATCCAAACAGTACAATTCGCCAATTTTTTGTTCTTCAAGTTTAAGTGAACAACGAGCCCCATTGTTTATCCTTTAAAGGAAATTATTTGTAAATTTCGACAAGTAGAACAATGAATGGAACAGGTAGACGGTTGAAATCTTTTTATATATTGCTTCTATATAATCTAAGAAACATATATGCAAAGCATCCAAACAGTACCATTCGCCAATTTTTTGTTCTTCAAGTTTAAGTGAACAATGAGCCCCAATGGTTAATCCTTTATCGGAAATTATTTGTAACTTTCGACAAGTAGAACAATGAGTGGAACAAGTTGACGGTTGAAATCTTTGTATATATTGCTTCTATATAGTCTAAGAAACATATATGCAAAGCATCCAAACAGTACAATTCGCCAATTCATTGTTCTTCAAGTTTAAGTGTACAACGAGCCCCATTGTTAATCCTTTAAAGGAAATTATTTGTAAATTTCGACAAGTAGAACAATGAATGGAATATTTAGACGGTTGAAATCAATGTATATATTGCTTCCATATAGTCTAAGAAACATACATGCAAAGCATCCAAACAGTACAATTCGCCAATTTTTTGTTCTTCAAGTTTAAGTGAACAACGAGCCCCATTGTTAATCCTTTAAAGGAAATTATTTGTAAATTTCGACAAGTAGAACAATGAATGGAACAGGTAGACGGTTGAAATCATTGTATATATTGCTTCTATATAGTCTACGAAACAAATATGCAAAGCATCCAAACAGTACAATTCGCCAATTTTTTGTTCTTCAATTTTAAGTGAACAACTAGTCCCATTGTTAATCCTTTAAAGGAAATTATTTGTAAATTTCGACAAGTAGAACAATGAATGGAACAGGTAGACGGTTGAAATCTTTTTATATATTGCTTCTATATAATCTTAGAAACATATATGCAAAGCATCTAAACAGTAACTATCGCCAATTTTTTGATCTTCAAGTTTAAGTGAACAGCGAGCCCCATTGATAATCATGAAATGGAAATTATTTGTAACTTTCTACAAGTAGAACAAGGAATAGTACAGGTAGACGGGTGAAATCTTTATATATATTGCTTCTAAATAGTCTAAGAAACATATATGCAAAGCATCCGAACAATTCAATTCACCAATTTTTTGTTCTTCAAGTTTAAGTGAACTACGAGCCCCATTGTTAATCCTTTAAAGGAAATTATTTGTAAATTTCGACAAGTAGAACAATGAATGGAACAGGTAGACGGTTGAAATCTTTGTATATATTGCTTCTATATAATCTAAGAAACATATATGCAAAGCATCCAAACAGTACCATTCGCCAATTTTTTATTCTTCAAGTTTAAGTGAACAACGAGCCCCATTGGTTAATCCTTTATCGGAAATTATTTGTAAATTTCGACAAGTAGAACAATGAATGGAACAGGTAGACGGTTGAATTCTTTGTATATATTGCTTCTATGTAGTCTAAGAAACATATATGCAAAGCGTCCAAACAGTACAATTCGCCAATTTTTTGCTCTTCAAGTTTAAGTGAACTACGAGCCCCATTGTTAATACTTTAACGGAAATTATTTGTAACTTGCGACAAGTAGAACATTGAATGGAATAGGTAGATGGTTGAAATCATTGTATATATTGCTTCCATATAGTCTAAGAAACATATATGCAAAGCGTCCAAACAGTACAATTCGCCAATTTATTGTTCTTCAAGTTTAAGTGTACAACGAGCCCCATTGTTAATCCTTTAAAGGAAATTATTTGTAAATTTCGACAAGTAGAACAATGAATGGAATAGGTAGACGGTTGAAATCATTGTAGATATTGCTTCTATATAATCTAAGAAACATATATGCAAAGCATCCAAACAGTACCATTCGCCAATTTTTTGCTCTTCAAGTTTAAGTGAACTACGAGCCCCATTGTTAATCCTTTAAAGGAAATTATTTGTAAATTTCGTCAAGTAGAACAATGAATGGAATAGGTAGACGGTTGAAATCATTGTAGATATTGCTTCTATATAGTCTAAGAAACATATATGCAAAGCATCTAAACAGTAACAATCGCCAATTTTTTGATCTTCAAGTTTAAGTGAACAGCGAGCCCCATTGATACTCATGAAATGGAAATTATTTGTAACTTTCTACAAGTAGAACAATGAATAGTACGGGTAGACGGGGGAAATCATTCTATATATTGCTTCTATATAATCTAAGAAACATATATGCCATGCATCCAAACAGTACCATTCGCCAATTTTTTGTTCTTCAAGTTTAAGTGAACAACGAGCCCCATTGATAATCATGAAACGGAAATTATTTGTAACTTTCTACAAGTAGAACAATGAATAGAACAGGTAGACGGTTGAATTCTTTGTATATGTTGCTTCTATATAGTCTAAGTAACCTATATGCAAAGCATTTAAACAGTAACAATCGCCAATTTTTTGATCTTCAAGTTTAAGTGAACAGCGAGCCCCATTGATAATCATGAAATGGAAATTATTTGTAACTTTCTACAAGTAGAACAATGAAGAGTACAGGTAGACGGGAGAAATCTTTCTATATATTGCTTCTAAATAGTCTAAGAAACATATATGCAAAGAATCCAAACAGTACAATTCGCCAATTATTTGATCTTCAAGTTTAAGTGAACTACGAGCCCCATTGTTAATACTTTAACGGTAATTATTTGTAACTTGCGACAAGTAGAACAATGAATGGAACAGGTAGACGGTTGAAATCTTTGTATATGTTGCTTCCATATAGTCTAAGAAACATGTACGCAAAGCATCCAAACAGTACCATTCGCCAATTTTTTGTTCTTCAAGTTTAAGTAAACTACGATCCCCATTGTTAATCCCTTAACGGAAATAATTTGTAACTTTCGACAAGGAGAACAATGAATGGAACAGGTAGACGGTTGAAATCATTGTATATATTGCTTCTATATAATCTAAGAGACACATATGCAAAGCATCCAAACAGTACAATTCGCCAATTATTTCATCTTCATGTTTAAGTGAACTACGAGCCCCATTGTTAATCCTTTAAAGGAAATTATTTGTAAATTTCGACAAGTAGAACAATGAATGGATCATGTAGACGGTTGAAATCATTGTATATATTGCTTCTATATAGTCTACGAAACAAATATGCAAAGCATCCAAACAGTACAATTCGCCAATTTTTTGTTCTTCAAGTTTAAGTGAACAACGAGCCCCATTGTTTATCCTTTAAAGGAAATTATTTGTAAATTTCGGCAAGGAGAACAATGAATGGAACAGGTAGACGGTTGAAATCATTGTATATATTGCTTCTATATAATCTAAGAGACACATATGCAAAGCATCCAAACAGTACAATTCGCCAATTATTTCATCTTCATGTTTAAGTGAACTACGAGCCCCATTGTTAATCCTTTAAAGGAAATTATTTGTAAATTTCGACAAGTAGAACAATGAATGGATCATGTAGACGGTTGAAATCATTGTATATATTGCTTCTATATAGTCTACGAAACATATATGCAAATCATCCAAACAGTACAATTCGCCAATTTATTGTTCTTCAAGTTTAAGTGTACAACGAGCCCCATTGTTAATCCTTTAAAGGAAATTATTTGTAAATTTCGACAAGTAGAACAATGAATGGAATAGGTAGACGGTTGAAATCATTGTATATATTGCTTCCAAATAGTCTAAGAAACATATATGCAAAGCATCCAAACAGTACAATTCGCCAATTTTTTGTTCTTCAAGTTTAAGTCAACGATGAGCCCCAATGGTTAATACTTTATCGGTAATTATTTGTAACTTTCGACAAGTAGAACAATGAATGGAACAGGTAGACGGTTGAATTCTTTGTATATATTGCGTCTATATAGTCTAAGAAACATAAATGCAAACCATCCAAACAGTACAATTCGCCAATTTATTGTTCTTCAAGTTTAAGTGTACAACGAGCCCCATTGTTAATCCTTTAAAGGAAATTATTTGTAAATTTCGACAAGTAGAACAATGAATGGAATAGGTAGACGGTTGAAATCATTGTATATATTGCTTCCATATAGTCTAAGAAACATATATGAAAAGCATCCAAACAGTACAATTCGCCAATTTTTTGTTTTTCAAGTTTAAGTGAATAATGAGCCCCAATGGTTAATCCTTTATCGGAAATTATTTGTAACTGTCGACAAGTAGAACAATGAATGGAACAGGTAGACGGTAGAATTCTTTGTATATATTGCTTCTATATAGTCTAAGAAACATATATGCAAAGCATCCAAACAGTACAATTCGCCAATTTATTGTTCTTCAAGTTTAAGTGAACAACGAGCCCCATTGATAATCATGAAACGGAAATTATTTGTAACTTTCTACAAGTAGAACAATGAATAGGACAGGTAGACGGTTGAAATCTTTGTATATGATGCTTCTATATACTCTAAGAAATTTATATGCAAAGCATCTAAACAGTAACAATCGCCAATTTTTTGATCTTCAAGTTTAAGTGAACAGCGAGCCCCATTGATAATCATGAAATGGAAATTATTTGTAACTTTCTACAAGTAGAACAATGAATAGTACAGGTAGACGGGTGAAATCTTTTTATATATTGCTTCTAAATAGTCTAAGAAACATATATGCAAAGCATCCAAACAGTACAATTCGCCAATTTTTTGTTCTTCAAGTTTAAGTGAACGATGAGCCCCAATGGTTAATCCTTTATCGGTAATTATTTGTAACTTTCGACAAGTAGAACAATGAATGGAACAGGTAGACGGTTGAAATCCTTGTATATATTGCGTCTATATAGTCTAAGAAACATATATGCAAAGCATCCAAACAGTACAATTCGCCAATTTATTGTTCTTCAAGTTTAAGTGAACAACGAGCCCCAATGGTTAATCCTTTATCGGAAATTATTTGTAACTTTCGACAAGTAGAAGAATGAATGGAACAGGTAGACGGTTGAATTCTTTGTATATATTGCTTCTATATAGTCTAAGAAACATATATGCAAATCATCCAAACAGTACAATTCGCCAATTTATTGTTCTTTAAGTTTAAGTGTACAACGAGCCCCATTGTTAATCCTTTAAAGGAAATTATTTGTAAATTTCGACAAGTAGAACAATGAATGGAATAGGTAGACGGTTGAAATCATTGTATATATTGCTTCCATATAGTCTAAGAAACATATATGCAAAGCATCCAAACAGTACAATTTGCCAATTTTTTGTTCTTCAAGTTTAAGTGAACGATGAGCCCCAATGGTTAATCCTTTATCGGTAATTATTTGTAACTTTCGACAAGTAGAACAATGAATGGAACAGGTAGACGGTTGAAATCCTTGTATACATTGCGTCTATATAGTCTAAGAAACATATATGCAAAGCATCCAAACAGTACAATTCGCCAATTTATTGTTCTTCAAGTTTAAGTGAACAACGAGCCCCAATGGTTAATCCTTTATCGGAAATTATTTGTAAATTTCGACAAGCAGAACAATGAATGGAACAGGTAGACGGTTGAATTCTTTGTATATATTGCTTCTATATAGTCTAAGAAACATATATGCAAAGCATCCAAACAGTACAATTCGCCAATTTATTGTTATTCAAGTTTAAGTGTACAACGAGCCCCATTGTTAATCCTTTAAAGGAAATTATTTGTAAATTTCGACAAGTAGAACAATGAATGGAACAGGTAGACGGTTGAAATCCTTGTATATATTGCGTCTATATAGTCTAAGAAACATATATGCAAAGCATCCAAACAGTACAATTCGCCAATTTATTGTTCTTCAAGTTTAAGTGAACAACGAGCCCCAATGGTTAATCCTTTATCGGAAATTATTTGTAATTTACGACAAGCAGAACAATGAATGGTACAGGTAGACGGTTGAAATCTTTGTATATATTGCTTCTATATAATCTAAGAAACATATATGCAAAGCATCCAAACAGTACCATTCGCCAATTTTTTGCTCTTCAAGTTTAAGTGAACTACGAGCCCCATTGTTAATCCTTTAAAGGAAATTATTTGTAAATTTCGTCAAGTAGAACAATGAATGGAATAGGTAGACGGTTGAAATCATTGTATATATTGCTTCTATATAGTCTGCGAAACAAATATGCAAAGCATCCAAACAGTACAATTCGCCAATTTTTTGTTCTTCAAGTTTAAGTGAACAACGAGCCCCATTGTTTATCCTTTAAAGGAAATTATTTGTAAATTTCGGCAAGGAGAACAATGAATGGAACAGGTAGACGGTTGAAATCATTGTATATATTGCTTCTATATAATCTAAGAGACACATATGCAAAGCATCCAAACAGTACAATTCGCCAATTATTTCATCTTCATGTTTAAGTGAACTACGAGCCCCATTGTTAATCCTTTAAAGGAAATTATTTGTAAATTTCGACAAGTAGAACAATGAATGGATCATGTAGACGGTTGAAATCATTGTATATATTGCTTCTATATAGTCTACGAAACATATATGCAAATCATCCAAACAGTACAATTCGCCAATTTATTGTTCTTCAAGTTTAAGTGTACAACGAGCCCCATTGTTAATCCTTTAAAGGAAATTATTTGTAAATTTCGACAAGTAGAACAATGAATGGAATAGGTAGACGGTTGAAATCATTGTATATATTGCTTCCAAATAGTCTAAGAAACATATATGCAAAGCATCCAAACAGTACAATTCGCCAATTTTTTGTTCTTCAAGTTTAAGTCAACGATGAGCCCCAATGGTTAATACTTTATCGGTAATTATTTGTAACTTTCGACAAGTAGAACAATGAATGGAACAGGTAGACGGTTGAATTCTTTGTATATATTGCGTCTATATAGTCTAAGAAACATAAATGCAAACCATCCAAACAGTACAATTCGCCAATTTATTGTTCTTCAAGTTTAAGTGTACAACGAGCCCCATTGTTAATCCTTTAAAGGAAATTATTTGTAAATTTCGACAAGTAGAACAATGAATGGAATAGGTAGACGGTTGAAATCATTGTATATATTGCTTCCATATAGTCTAAGAAACATATATGAAAAGCATCCAAACAGTACAATTCGCCAATTTTTTGTTTTTCAAGTTTAAGTGAATAATGAGCCCCAATGGTTAATCCTTTATCGGAAATTATTTGTAACTGTCGACAAGTAGAACAATGAATGGAACAGGTAGACGGTAGAATTCTTTGTATATATTGCTTCTATATAGTCTAAGAAACACATATGCAAAGCATCCAAACAGTACAATTCGCCAATTTATTGTTCTTCAAGTTTAAGTGAACAACGAGTCCCATTGTTAATACTTTAACGGAAATTATTTGTAACTTGCGACAAGTAGAACATTGAATGGAATAGGTAGATGGTTGAAATCATTGTATATATTGCTTCCATATAGTCTAAGAAACATATATGCAAAGCATCCAAACAGTACAATTCGCCAATTTTTTGTTTTCCAAGTTTAAGTGAACAATGAGCCCCAATGGTTAATCCTTTATCGGAAATTATTTGTAACTTTCTACAAGTAGAACAATGAATAGTACAGGTAGACGGGAGAAATCTTTCTACATATTGCTTCTAAATAGTCTAAGAAACATATATGCAAAGCATCCAAACAGTATAATTCGCCAATTATTTGATCTTCAAGTTTAAGTGAACTACGAGCCCCATTGTTAATACTTTAACGGAAATTATTTGTAACTTGCGACAAGTAGAACAATGAATGGAACAGGTAGACGGTTGAAATCTTTGTATATATTGCTTCTATATAATCTAAGAAACATATATGCAAAGCATCCAAACAGTACCATTCGCTAATTTTTTGTTCTTCAAGTTTAAGTGAACAACGAGCCCCATTGATAATCATGAAACGGAAATTATTTGTAACTTTCTACAAGTAGAACAATGAATAGGACAGGTAGACGGTTGAAATCTTTGTATATGATGCTTCTATATACTCTAAGAAATTTATATGCAAAGCATCTAAACAGTAACAATCGCCAATTTTTTGATCTTCAAGTTTAAGTGAACAGCGAGCCCCATTGATAATCATGAAATGGAAATTATTTGTAACTTTCTACAAGTAGAACAATGAATAGTACAGGTAGACGGGTGAAATCTTTTTATATATTGCTTCTAAATAGTCTAAGAAACATATATGCAAAGCATCCAAACAGTACAATTCGCCAATTTTTTGTTCTACAAGTTTAAGTGAACGATGAGCCCCAATGGTTAATCCTTTATCGGTAATTATTTGTAACTTTCGACAAGTAGAACAATGAATGGAACAGGTAGACGGTTGAAATCCTTATATATATTGCGTCTATATAGTCTAAGAAACATATATGCAAAGCATCCAAACAGTACAATTCGCCAATTTATTGTTCTTCAAGTTTAAGTGAACAACGAGCCCCAATGGTTAATCCTTTATCGGAAATTATTTGTAACTTTCGACAAGTAGAAGAATGAATGGAACAGGTAGACGGTTGAATTCTTTGTATATATTGCTTCTATATAGTCTAAGAAACATATATGCAAATCATCCAAACAGTACAATTCGCCAATTTATTGTTCTTCAAGTTTAAGTGTACAACGAGCCCCATTGTTAATCCTTTAAAGGAAATTATTTGTAAATTTCGACAAGTAGAACAATGAATGGAATAGGTAGACGGTTGAAATCATTGTAGATATTGCTTCTATATAATCTAAGAAACATATATGCAAAGCATCCAAACAGTACAATTCGCCAATTATTTGATCTTCAAGTTTAAGTGAACTACGAGCCCCATTGTTAATACTTTAACGGTAATTATTTGTAACTTGCGACAAGTAGAACAATGAATGGAACAGGTAGACGGTTGAAATCTTTGTATATATTGCTTCTATATAGTCTAAGAAACATATATGCAAAGCATCCAAACAGTACAATTCGCCAATTTTTTGTTCTTCAAGTTTAAGTAAACAACGAGCCCCATTGTTAATCCTTTAAAGGAAATTATTTGTAATTTTCGACAAGCAGAACAATGAATGTAACAGGTAGACGGTTGAAATCTTTGTATATGTTGCTTCCATATAGTCTAAGAAACATGTACGCAAAGCATCCAAACAGTACCATTCGCCAATTTTTTGTTCTTCAAGTTTAAGTAAACTACGATCCCCATTGTTAATCCCTTAACGGAAATAATTTGTAACTTTCGACAAGGAGAACAATGAATGGAACAGGTAGACGGTTGAAATCATTGTATATATTGCTTCTATATAATCTAAGAGACACATATGCAAAGCATCCAAACAGTACAATTCGCCAATTATTTCATCTTCATGTTTAAGTGAACTACGAGCCCCATTGTTAATCCTTTAAAGGAAATTATTTGTAAATTTCGACAAGTAGAACAATAAATGGATCATGTAGACGGTTGAAATCATTGTATATATTGCTTCTATATAGTCTACGAAACAAATATGCAAAGCATCCAAACAGTACAATTCGCCAATTATTTCATCTTCATGTTTAAGTGAACTACGAGCCCCATTGTTAATCCTTTAAAGGAAATTATTTGTAAATTTCGACAAGTAGAACAATAAATGGATCATGTAGACGGTTGAAATCATTGTATATATTGCTTCTATATAGTCTACGAAACAAATATGCAAAGCATCCAAACAGTACAATTCGCCAATTTTTTGTTCTTCAAGTTTAAGTGAACAACGAGCCCCATTGTTTATCCTTTAAAGGAAATTATTTGTAAATTTCGACAAGGAGAACAATGAATGGAACAGGTAGACGGTTGAAATCATTGTATATATTGCTTCTATATAATCTAAGAGACACATATGCAAAGCATCCAAACAGTACAATTCGCCAATTATTTCATCTTCATGTTTAAGTGAACTACGAGCCCCATTGTTAATCCTTTAAAGGAAATTATTTGTAAATTTCGACAAGTAGAACAATGAATGGATCATGTAGACGGTTGAAATCATTGTATATATTGCTTCTATATAGTCTACGAAACATATATGCAAATCATCCAAACAGTACAATTCGCCAATTTATTGTTCTTCAAGTTTAAGTGTACAACGAGCCCCATTGTTAATCCTTTAAAGGAAATTATTTGTAAATTTCGACAATTAGGACAATGATTGGAACACGTAAACGGTTGAAATCTTTGTATATATTGCTTCCATATAGTCTAAGAAACATGTACGCAAAGCATCCAAACAGTACCATTCGCCAATTTTTTGTTCTTCAAGTTTAAGTGAACAACGAGCCCCATTGATAATCATGAAACGGAAATTATTTGTAACTTTCTACAAGTAGAACAATGAATAGAACAGGTAGACGGTTGAAATCTTTGTATATGTTGCTTCTATATAGTCTATGAAACCTATATGCAATGCATCTAAACAGTAACAACCGCCAATTTTTTGATATTCAAGTTTAAGTGAACAGCGAGCCCCATTGATAATCATGAAATGGAAATTATTTGTAACTTTCTACAAGTAGAACAATGAATAGTACAGCTAGACGGGAGAAATCTTTCTATATATTGCTTCTAAATAGTCTAAGAAACATATATGCAAAGCATCCAAACAGTACAATTCGCCAATTTTTTGTTCTTCAAGTTTAAGTGAACAACGAGCCCCATTGTTAATCCTTTAAAGGAAATTATTTGTAAATTTCGACAATTAGGACAATGATTGGAACACGTAAACGGATGAAATCTTTGTATATATTGCTTCCATATAGTCTATGAAACCTATATGCAATGCATCTAAACAGTACCATTCGCCAATTTTTTGTTCTTCAAGTTTAAGTGAACTACGAGCCCCATTGATAATCATGAAACGGAAATTATTTGTAACTTGCGACAAGTAGAACAATGAATGGAACAGGTAGACGGTTGAAATCTTTGTATATATTGCTTCTATATAATCTAAGAAACATATATGCAAAGCATCCAAACAGTACCATTCGCCAATTTTTTGTTCTTCAAGTTTAAGTGAACTACGAGCCCCATTGTTAATCCTTTAAAGGAAATTATTTGTAATTTTCGACAAGCAGAACAATGAATGGTACAGGTAGACGGTTGAAATCTTTGTATATATTGCTTCTATATAATATAAGAAACATATATGCAAAGCATCCAAACAGTACTATTCGCCAATTTTTTGTTCTTCAAGTTTAAGTGAACAACGAGCCCCATTGGTTAATCCTTTATCGGAAATTATTTGTAAATTTCGACAAGTAGAACAATGAATGGAACAGGTAGACGGTTGAATTCTTTGTATATATTGCTTCTATGTAGTCTAAGAATCATATATGCAAAGCGTCCAAACAGTACAATTCGCCAATTTTTTGCTCTTCAAGTTTAAGTGAACTACGAGCCCCATTGTTAATACTTTAACGGAAATTATTTGTAACTTGCGACAAGTAGAACAATGAATGGAACAGGTAGACGGTTGAAATCTTTGTATATATTGCTTCTATATAATCTAAGAAACATATATGCAAAGCATCCAAACAGTACCATTCGCTAATTTTTTGTTCTTCAAGTTTAAGTGAACAACGAGCCCCATTGATAATCATGAAACGGAAATTATTTGTAAATTTCTACAAGTAGAACAATGAATAGAACAGGTAGACGGTTGAAATCTTTGTATATGATGCTTCTATATACTCTAAGAAATTTATATGCAAAGCATCTAAACAGTAACAATCGCCAATTTTTTGATCTTCAAGTTTAAGTGAACAGCGAGCCCCATTGATAATCATGAAACGGAAATTATTTGTAACTTTCTACAAGTAGAACAATGAATAGGACAGGTAGACGGTTGAAATCTTTGTATATGATGCTTCTATATACTCTAAGAAATTTATATGCAAAGCATCTAAACAGTAACAATCGCCAATTTTTTGATCTTCAAGTTTAAGTGAACAGCGAGCCCCATTGATAATCATGAAATGGAAATTATTTGTAACTTTCTACAAGTAGAACAATGAATAGTACAGGTAGACGGGTGAAATCTTACTATATATTGCTTCTAAATAATCTAAGAAACATATATTCAAAGCATCCAAACAGTACAATTCGCCAATTTTTTGTTCTTCAAGTTTAAGTGAACTACGAGCCCAATGGTTAATCCTTTATCGGTAATTATTTGTAACTTTCGACAAGTAGAACAATGAATGGAACAGGTAGACGGTTGAAATCCTTGTATATATTGCGTCTATATAGTCTAAGAAACATTTATGCAAAGCATCCAAACAGTACAATTCGCCAATTTATTGTTCTTCAAGTTTAAGTGAACAACGAGCCCCAATGGTTAATCCTTTATCGGAAATTATTTGTAACTTTCGACAAGTAGAAGAATGAATGGAACAGGTAGACGGTTGAATTCTTTGTATATATTGCTTCTATATAGTCTAAGAAACATATATGCAAATCATCCAAACAGTACAATTCGCCAATTTATTGTTCTTTAAGTTTAAGTGTACAACGAGCCCCATTGTTAATCCTTTAAAGGAAATTATTTGTAAATTTCGACAAGTAGAACAATGAATGGAATAGGTAGACGGTTGAAATCATTGTATATATTGCTTCCATATAGTCTAAGAAACATATATGCAAAGCATCCAAACAGTACAATTTGCCAATTTTTTGTTCTTCAAGTTTAAGTGAACGATGAGCCCCAATGGTTAATCCTTTATCGGTAATTATTTGTAACTTTCGACAAGTAGAACAATGAATGGAACAGGTAGACGGTTGAAATCCTTGTATATATTGCGTCTATATAGTCTAAGAAACATATATGCAAAGCATCCAAACAGTACAATTCGCCAATTTATTGTTCTTCAAGTTTAAGTGAACAACGAGCCCCAATGGTTAATCCTTTATCGGAAATTATTTGTAAATTTCGACAAGCAGAACAATGAATGGAACAGATAGACGGTTGAATTCTTTGTATATATTGCTTCTATATAGTCTAAGAAACATATATGCAAAGCATCCAAACAGTACAATTCGCCAATTTATTGTTCTTTAAGTTTAAGTGTACAACGAGCCCCATTGTTAATCCTTTAAAGGAAATTATTTGTAAATTTCGACAAGTAGAACAATGAATGGAATAGGTAGACGGTTGAAATCATTGTATATATTGCTTCCATATAGTCTAAGAAACATATATGCAAAGCATCCAAACAGTACAATTTGCCAATTTTTTGTTCTTCAAGTTTAAGTGAACGATGAGCCCCAATGGTTAATCCTTTATCGGTAATTATTTGTAACTTTCGACAAGTAGAACAATGAATGGAACAGGTAGACGGTTGAAATCCTTGTATACATTGCGTCTATATAGTCTAAGAAACATATATGCAAAGCATCCAAACAGTACAATTCGCCAATTTATTGTTCTTCAAGTTTAAGTGAACAACGAGCCCCAATGGTTAATCCTTTATCGGAAATTATTTGTAAATTTCGACAAGCAGAACAATGAATGGAACAGGTAGACGGTTGAATTCTTTGTATATATTGCTTCTATATAGTCTAAGAAACATATATGCAAAGCATCCAAACAGTACAATTCGCCAATTTATTGTTATTCAAGTTTAAGTGTACAACGAGCCCCATTGTTAATCCTTTAAAGGAAATTATTTGTAAATTTCGACAAGTAGAACAATGAATGGAACAGGTAGACGGTTGAAATCCTTGTATATATTGCGTCTATATAGTCTAAGAAACATATATGCAAAGCATCCAAACAGTACAATTCGCCAATTTATTGTTCTTCAAGTTTAAGTGAACAACGAGCCCCAATGGTTAATCCTTTATCGGAAATTATTTGTAATTTACGACAAGCAGAACAATGAATGGTACAGGTAGACGGTTGAAATCTTTGTATATATTGCTTCTATATAATCTAAGAAACATATATGCAAAGCATCCAAACAGTACCATTCGCCAATTTTTTGCTCTTCAAGTTTAAGTGAACTACGAGCCCCATTGTTAATCCTTTAAAGGAAATTATTTGTAAATTTCGTCAAGTAGAACAATGAATGGAATAGGTAGACGGTTGAAATCATTGTAGATATTGCTTCTATATAGTCTAAGAAACATATATGCAAAGCATCTAAACAGTAACAATCGCCAATTATTTCATCTTCATGTTTAAGTGAACTACGAGCCCCATTGTTAATCCTTTAAAGGAAATTATTTGTAAATTTCGACAAGTAGAACAATGAATGGATCATGTAGACGGTTGAAATCATTGTATATATTGCTTCTATATAGTCTACGAAACATATATGCAAATCATCCAAACAGTACAATTCGCCAATTTATTGTTCTTCAAGTTTAAGTGTACAACGAGCCCCATTGTTAATCCTTTAAAGGAAATTATTTGTAAATTTCGACAAGTAGAACAATGAATGGAATAGGTAGACGGTTGAAATCATTGTATATATTGCTTCCAAATAGTCTAAGAAACATATATGCAAAGCATCCAAACAGTACAATTCGCCAATTTTTTGTTCTTCAAGTTTAAGTCAACGATGAGCCCCAATGGTTAATACTTTATCGGTAATTATTTGTAACTTTCGACAAGTAGAACAATGAATGGAACAGGTAGACGGTTGAATTCTTTGTATATATTGCGTCTATATAGTCTAAGAAACATAAATGCAAACCATCCAAACAGTACAATTCGCCAATTTATTGTTCTTCAAGTTTAAGTGTACAACGAGCCCCATTGTTAATCCTTTAAAGGAAATTATTTGTAAATTTCGACAAGTAGAACAATGAATGGAATAGGTAGACGGTTGAAATCATTGTATATATTGCTTCCATATAGTCTAAGAAACATATATGAAAAGCATCCAAACAGTACAATTCGCCAATTTTTTGTTTTTCAAGTTTAAGTGAATAATGAGCCCCAATGGTTAATCCTTTATCGGAAATTATTTGTAACTGTCGACAAGTAGAACAATGAATGGAACAGGTAGACGGTAGAATTCTTTGTATATATTGCTTCTATATAGTCTAAGAAACATATATGCAAAGCATCCAAACAGTACAATTCGCCAATTTATTGTTCTTCAAGTTTAAGTGAACAACGAGCCCCATTGATAATCATGAAACGGAAATTATTTGTAACTTTCTACAAGTAGATCAATGAATAGGACAGGTAGACGGTTGAAATCTTTGTATATGATGCTTCTATATACTCTAAGAAATTTATATGCAAAGCATCTAAACAGTAACAATCGCCAATTTTTTGATCTTCAAGTTTAAGTGAACAGCGAGCCCCATTGATAATCATGAAATGGAAATTATTTGTAACTTTCTACAAGTAGAACAATGAATAGTACAGGTAGACGGGTGAAATCTTTTTATATATTGCTTCTAAATAGTCTAAGAAACATATATGCAAAGCATCCAAACAGTACAATTCGCCAATTTTTTGTTCTTCAAGTTTAAGTGAACGATGAGCCCCAATGGTTAATCCTTTATCGGTAATTATTTGTAACTTTCGACAAGTAGAACAATGAATGGAACAGGTAGACGGTTGAAATCCTTGTATATATTGCGTCTATATAGTCTAAGAAACATATATGCAAAGCATCCAAACAGTACAATTCGCCAATTTATTGTTCTTCAAGTTTAAGTGAACAACGAGCCCCAATGGTTAATCCTTTATCGGAAATTATTTGTAACTTTCGACAAGTAGAAGAATGAATGGAACAGGTAGACGGTTGAATTCTTTGTATATATTGCTTCTATATAGTCTAAGAAACATATATGCAAATCATCCAAACAGTACAATTCGCCAATTTATTGTTCTTTAAGTTTAAGTGTACAACGAGCCCCATTGTTAATCCTTTAAAGGAAATTATTTGTAAATTTCGACAAGTAGAACAATGAATGGAATAGGTAGACGGTTGAAATCATTGTATATATTGCTTCCATATAGTCTAAGAAACATATATGCAAAGCATCCAAACAGTACAATTTGCCAATTTTTTGTTCTTCAAGTTTAAGTGAACGATGAGCCCCAATGGTTAATCCTTTATCGGTAATTATTTGTAACTTTCGACAAGTAGAACAATGAATGGAACAGGTAGACGGTTGAAATCCTTGTATACATTGCGTCTATATAGTCTAAGAAACATATATGCAAAGCATCCAAACAGTACAATTCGCCAATTTATTGTTCTTCAAGTTTAAGTGAACAACGAGCCCCAATGGTTAATCCTTTATCGGAAATTATTTGTAAATTTCGACAAGCAGAACAATGAATGGAACAGGTAGACGGTTGAATTCTTTGTATATATTGCTTCTATATAGTCTAAGAAACATATATGCAAAGCATCCAAACAGTACAATTCGCCAATTTATTGTTATTCAAGTTTAAGTGTACAACGAGCCCCATTGTTAATCCTTTAAAGGAAATTATTTGTAAATTTCGACAAGTAGAACAATGAATGGAACAGGTAGACGGTTGAAATCCTTGTATATATTGCGTCTATATAGTCTAAGAAACATATATGCAAAGCATCCAAACAGTACAATTCGCCAATTTATTGTTCTTCAAGTTTAAGTGAACAACGAGCCCCAATGGTTAATCCTTTATCGGAAATTATTTGTAATTTACGACAAGCAGAACAATGAATGGTACAGGTAGACGGTTGAAATCTTTGTATATATTGCTTCTATATAATCTAAGAAACATATATGCAAAGCATCCAAACAGTACCATTCGCCAATTTTTTGCTCTTCAAGTTTAAGTGAACTACGAGCCCCATTGTTAATCCTTTAAAGGAAATTATTTGTAAATTTCGTCAAGTAGAACAATGAATGGAATAGGTAGACGGTTGAAATCATTGTAGATATTGCTTCTATATAGTCTAAGAAACATATATGCAAAGCATCTAAACAGTAACAATCGCCAATTTTTTGATCTTCAAGTTTAAGTGAACAGCGAGCCCCATTGATAATCATGAAATGGAAATTATTTGTAACTTTCTACAAGTAGAACAATGAATAGTACGGGTAGACGGGGGAAATCTTTCTATATATTGCTTCTATATAATCTAAGAAACATATATGCCATGCATCCAAACAGTACCATTCGCCAATTTTTTGTTCTTCAAGTTTAAGTGAACAACGAGCCCCATTGTTAATCCTTTAAAGGAAATTATTTGTAAATTTCGACAAGCAGAACAATGAATGGATCATGTAGACGGTTGAAATCATTGTATATATTGCTTCTATATAGTCTACGAAACAAATATGCAAAGCATCCAAACAGTACAATTCGCCAATTTTTTGTTCTTCAAGTTTAAGTGAACAACGAGCCCCATTGTTTATCCTTTAAAGGAAATTATTTGTTATTTTCGGCAAGTAGAACAATGAATGGAATAGGTAGACGGTTGAAATCATTGTATATATTGCTTCTATATAGTCTACGAAACAAATATGCAAAGCATCCAAACAGTACAATTCGCCAATTTTTTGTTCTTCAAGTTTAAGTGAACAACGAGCCCCATTGTTTATCCTTTAAAGGAAATTATTTGTAAATTTCGACAAGTAGAACAATGAATGGAACAGGTAGACGGTTGAAATCTTTTTATATATTGCTTCTATATAATCTAAGAAACATATATGCAAAGCATCCAAACAGTACCATTCGCCAATTTTTTGTTCTTCAAGTTTAAGTGAACAATGAGCCCCAATGGTTAATCCTTTATCGGAAATTATTTGTAACTTTCGACAAGTAGAACAATGAGTGGAACAAGTTGACGGTTGAAATCTTTGTATATATTGCTTCTATATAGTCTAAGAAACATATATGCAAAGCATCCAAACAGTACAATTCGCCAATTCATTGTTCTTCAAGTTTAAGTGTACAACGAGCCCCATTGTTAATCCTTTAAAGGAAATTATTTGTAAATTTCGACAAGTAGAACAATGAATGGAATATTTAGACGGTTGAAATCAATGTATATATTGCTTCCATATAGTCTAAGAAACATACATGCAAAGCATCCAAACAGTACAATTCGCCAATTTTTTGTTCTTCAAGTTTAAGTGAACAACGAGCCCCATTGTTAATCCTTTAAAGGAAATTATTTGTAAATTTCGACAAGTAGAACAATGAATGGAACAGGTAGACGGTTGAAATCATTGTATATATTGCTTCTATATAGTCTACGAAACAAATATGCAAAGCATCCAAACAGTACAATTCGCCAATTTTTTGTTCTTCAAGTTTAAGTGAACAACGAGTCCCATTGTTAATACTTTAACGGAAATTATTTGTAACTTGCGACAAGTAGAACATTGAATGGAATAGGTAGATGGTTGAAATCATTGTATATATTGCTTCCATATAGTCTAAGAAACATATATGCAAAGCATCCAAACAGTACAATTCGCCAATTTTTTGTTTTCCAAGTTTAAGTGAACAATGAGCCCCAATGGTTAATCCTTTATCGGAAATTATTTGTAACTTTCTACAAGTAGAACAATGAATAGTACAGGTAGACGGGAGAAATCTTTCTACATATTGCTTCTAAATAGTCTAAGAAACATATATGCAAAGCATCCAAACAGTATAATTCGCCAATTATTTGATCTTCAAGTTTAAGTGAACTACGAGCCCCATTGTTAATACTTTAACGGAAATTATTTGTAACTTTCTACAAGTAGAACAATGAATAGAACAGGTAGACGGTTGAAATCTTTGTATATATTGCTTCCATATAGTCTAAGAAAGAAATATGCAAAGCATCCAAACAGTACACTTCGCCCATTTTTTGTTCTTCAAGTTTATGTGAACTACGAGCCCCATTGTTAATCCTTTAACGGAAATTATTTGTTATTTTCGGCAAGTAGAACAATGAATGGAATAGGTAGAAGGTTGAAATCATTGTATATATTGCTTCCATATAGTCTAAGAAACATATATGCAAAGCATCCAAACAGTACAATTCACCAAATTTTTGTTTTCCAAGTTTAAGTGAACAATGAGCCCCAATGGTTAATCCTTTATCGGAAATTATTTGTTATTTTCGGCAAGTAGAACAATGAATGGAATAGGTAGACGGTTGAAATCATTGTATATATTGCTTCTATATAGTCTACGAAACAAATATGCAAAGCATCCAAACAGTACAATTCGCCAATTATTTGATCTTCAAGTTTAAGTGAACTACGAGCCCCATTGTTAATACTTTAACGGAAATTATTTGTAACTTGCGACAAGTAGAACAATGAATGGAACAGGTAGACGGTTGAAATCTTTGTATATATTGCTTCTATATAATCTAAGAAACATATATGCAAAGCATCCAAACAGTACCATTCTCCAATTTTTTGTCCTTCAAGTTTAAGTGAACAATGAGGCCCATTGTTAATCCTTTATCGGAAATTATTTGTAACTTTCGACAAGTAGAACAATGAATGGAACACTTAGACGGTTGAAATCATTGTATATATTGCTTCCATATAGTCTAAGAAACATATATGCAAAGCATCCAAACAGTACAATTCGCCAATTTTTTGTTTTCCAAGTTTAAGTGAACAATGAGCCCCAATGGTTAATCCTTTATCGGAAATTATTTGTTATTTTCGGCAAGTAGAACAATGAATGGAATAGGTAGACGGTTGAAATCATTGTATATATTGCTTCTATATAGTCTAAGAAACATATATGCAAAGCATCCAAACAGTACAATTCGCCAATTATTTGATCTTCAAGTTTAAGTGAACTACGAGCCCCATTGTTAATCCTTTAACGGAAATTATTTGTTATTTTCGGCAAGTAGAACAATGAATGGAATAGGTAGAAGGTTGAAATCATTGTATATATTGCTTCCATATAGTCTAAGAAACATATATGCAAAGCATCCAAACAGTACCATTCGCCAAATTTTTGTTCTTCAAGTTTAAGTGAACAATGAGCCCCAATGGTTAATCCTTTATCGGAAATTATTTGTAACTTTCGACAAGTAGAACAATGAATGGAACAGGTAGACGGTTGAAATCTTTGTATATATTGCTTCCATATAGTCTAAGAAACATTTATGCAAAGCATCCAAACATTACCACTCGCCAATTTGTTGTCCTTCAAGTTTAAGTGAACAATGAGCCCCATTGTTAATCCTTTATCGGAAATTATTTGTAACTTTCGACAAGTAGAACAATGAATGGAACAGGTAGACGGTTGAAATCTTTGTATATATTGCTTCTATATAGTCTAAGAAACATATATGCAAAGCATCCAAACAGTACAATTCGTCAATTTTTTGTTCTTCAAGTTTAAGTGAACAATAAGCCCCAATGGTTAATCCTTTATCGGTAATTATTTGTAACTTTCGACAAGTAGAACAATGAATGGAACAGGTAGACGGTTGAAATCTTTGTACATATTGCTTCTATATAGTCTAAGAAACATATATGCAAAGCATCCAAACAGTACAATTCGCCAATTTATTGTTCTTCAAGTTTAAGTGAACAACGAGCCCCATTGTTAATCCTTTAAAGGAAATTATTTGTAAATTTCGACAAGTAGAACAATGAACGGAATAGGTAGACGGTTGAAATCTTTGTATATATTGCTTCTATATAGTCTAAGAAACATATATGCAAAGCATCCAAACAGTACAATTCGCCAATTTATTGTTCTTCAAGTTTAAGTGAACAACGAGCCCCATTGTTAATCCTTTAAAGGAAATTATTTGTAAATTTCGACAAGTAGAACAATGAATGGAACAGGTAGACGGTTGAAATCTTTGTATATATAGCTACTATATAATATAAGAAACATATATGCAAAGCATCCAAACAGTACCTTTCGCCAATTTTTTGATCTTCAAGTTTAAGTGAACTACGAGCCCCATTGTTAATCCTTTAAAGGAAATTATTTGTAACTTTCGACAAGTAGAACAATGAATGGAACAGGTAGACGGTTGAAATCTTTGTATATATTGCTTCTATATAGTCTAAGAAACATATATGCAAAGCATCCAAACAGTACAATTCGTCAATTTTTTGTTCTTCAAGTTTAAGTGAACAATAAGCCCCAATGGTTAATCCTTTATCGGTAATTATTTGTAACTTTCGACAAGTAGAACAATGAATGGAACAGGTAGACGGTTGAAATCCTTGTATATATTGCGTCTATATAGTCTAAGAAACATATATGCAAAGCATCCAAACAGTACCATTCGCCAATTTTTTGATCTTCTAGTTTAAGTGAACTACGAGCCCCATTGTTAATCCTTTAAAGGAAGTTATTTGTAAATTTCGACAAGTAGAACAATGAATGGCACAGGTAGACTGTGGAAATCATTGTATATATTGCTTCTGTATAGTCTATGAAACATATATGCAAAGAATCCAAACAGTACAATTCGCCAATTATTTGATCTTCAAGTTTAAGTGAACTACGAGCCCCATTGTTAATACTTTAACGGAAATTATTTGTAACTTGCGACAAGTAGAACAATGAATGGAACAGGTAGACGGTTGAAATCTTTGTATATATTGCTTCTATATAATCTAAGAAACATATATGCAAAGCATCCAAACAGTACCATTTGCCAATTTTTTGTTCTTCAAGTTTAAGTGAACAACGAGCCCCATTGATAATTATGAAACGGAAATTATTTGTAACTTTCTACAAGTAGAACAATGAATAGAACAGGTAGACGGTTGAAATCTTTGTATATATTGCTTCCATATAGTCTAAGAAACAAATATGCAAAGCATCCAAACAGTACACTTCGCCCATTTTTTGTTCTTCAAGTTTATGTGAACTACGAGCCCCATTGTTAATCCTTTAACGGAAATTATTTGTTATTTTCGGCAAGTAGAACAATGAATGGAATAGGTAGACGGTTGAAATCATTGTATATATTGCTTCCATATAGTCTAAGAAACATATATGCAAAGCATCCAAACAGTACAATTCGCCAATTTTTTGTTCTTCAAGTTTAAGTGAACTACGAGCCCCATTGTTAATACTTTAACGGAAATTATTTGTAACTTTCTACAAGTAGAACAATGAATAGTACATGTAGACGGGTGAAATCTTTCTATATATTGCTTCTAAATAATCTAAGAAACATATATTCAAAGCATCCAAACAGTACAATTCGCCAATTTTTTGTTCTTCAAGTTTAAGTGAACTACGAGCCCAATTGTTAATCCTTTAAAGGAAATTATTTGTAAATTTCGACAAGTAGAACAATGAATGGAACAGGTAGACTGTTGAAATCATTGTATATATTGCTTCTATATAGTCTAAGAAACATATACGCAAAGCATCCAAACAGTACCATTCGCCAATTTTTTGTTCTTCAAGTTTAAGTGAACAATGAGCTCCAATGGTTAATCCTTTATCGGAAATTATTTGTAACTTTCGACAAGTAGAACAATGAATGGAACAGGTAGACGGTTGAAATCTTTGTACATATTGCTTCTATATAGTCTAAGAAACATATATGCAAAGCATCCAAACAGTACAATTCGCCAATTTTTTGTTCTTCAAGTTTAAGTGAACAATAAGCCCCAATGGTTAATCCTTTATCGGAAATTATTTGTAACTTTCGACAAGTAGAACAATGAACGGAATAGGTAGACGGTTGAAATCTTTGTATATATTGCTACTATATAATCTAAGAAACATATATGCAAAGCATCCAAACAGTACCTTTCGCCAATTTTTTGATCTTCAAGTTTAAGTGAACTACGAGCCCCATTGTTAATACTTTAACGGAAATTATTTGTAACTTGCGACAAGTAGAACAATGAATGGAACAGGTAGCCGGTTGAAATCAATGTATATATTGCTTCTATATAGTCTAAGAAACATATATGCAAAGCATCCAAACAGTACCACTCGCCAAATTTTTGTTCTTCAAGTTTAAGTGAACAATGAGCCCCAATGGTTAATCCTTTATCGGAAATTATTTGTAACTTTCGACAAGTACAACAATGAATGGAACAGGTAGACGGTTGAAATCTTTGTATATATTGCTTCCATATAGTCTAAGAAACATTTATGCAAAGCATCCAAACATTAACACTCGCCAATTTGTTGTCCTTCAAGTTTAAGTGAACAATGAGCCCCATTGTTAATCCTTTATCGGAAATTATTTGTAACTTTCGACAAGTAGAACAATGAATGGAACAGGTAGACGGTTGAAATCTTTGTATATATTGCTTCTATATAGTCTAAGAAACATATATGCAAAGCATCCAAACAGTACAATTCGTCAATTTTTTGTTCTTCAAGTTTAAGTGAACAATAAGCCCCAATGGTTAATCCTTTATCGGTAATTATTTGTAACTTTCGACAAGTAGAACAATGAATGGAACAGGTAGACGGTTGAAATCCTTGTATATATTGCGTCTATATAGTCTAAGAAACATATATGCAAAGCATCCAAACAGTACCATTCGCCAATTTTTTGATCTTCTAGTTTAAGTGAACTACGAGCCCCATTGTTAATCCTTTAAAGGAAGTTATTTGTAAATTTCGACAAGTAGAACAATGAATGGCACAGGTAGACTGTGGAAATCATTGTATATATTGCTTCTGTATAGTCTAAGAAACATATATGCAAAGAATCCAAACAGTACAATTCGCCAATTATTTGATCTTCAAGTTTAAGTGAACTACGAGCCCCATTGTTAATACTTTAACGGAAATTATTTGTAACTTGCGACAAGTAGAACAATGAATGGAACAGGTAGCCGGTTGAAATCAATGTATATATTGCTTCTATATAGTCTAAGAAACATATATGCAAAGCATCCAAACAGTACCATTCGCCAAATTTTTGTTCTTCAAGTTTAAGTGAACAATGAGCCCCAATGGTTAATCCTTTATCGGAAATTATTTGTAAATTTCGACAAGTAGAACAATGAATGGAACAGGTAGACGGTTGAAATCTTTGTACATATTGCTTCTATATAGTCTAAGAAACATATATGCAAAGCATCCAAACAGTACAATTCGCCAATTTTTTGTTCTTCAAGTTTAAGTGAACTACGAGCCCAATTGTTAATCCTTTAAAGGAAATTATTTGTAAATTTCGACAAGTAGAACAATGAATGGAACAGGTAGACTGTTGAAATCATTGTATATATTGCTTCTATATAGTCTAAGAAACATATACGCAAAGCATCCAAACAGTACCATTCGCCAATTTTTTGTTCTTCAAGTTTAAGTGAACAATGAGCTCCAATGGTTAATCCTTTATCGGAAATTATTTGTAACTTTCGACAAGTAGAACAATGAATGGAACAGGTAGACGGTTGAAATCTTTGTACATATTGCTTCTATATAGTCTAAGAAACATATATGCAAAGCATCCAAACAGTACAATTCGCCAATTTTTTGTTCTTCAAGTTTAAGTGAACAATAAGCCCCAATGGTTAATCCTTTATCGGAAATTATTTGTAACTTTCGACAAGTAGAACAATGAACGGAATAGGTAGACGGTTGAAATCTTTGTATATATTGCTTCTATAAAGTCTAAGAAACATATATGCAAAGCATCCAAACAGTACAATTCGCCAATTTATTGTTCTTCAAGTTTAAGTGAACAACGAGCCCCATTGTTAATCCTTTAAAGGAAATTATTTGTAAATTTCGACAAGTAGAACAATGAATGGGACAGGTAGACTGTTGAAATCATTGTATATATTGCATCTGTATAGTCTAAGAAACATATATGCAAAGAATCCAAACAGTACAATTCGTCAATTATTTGATCTCCAAGTTTAAGTGAACTACGAGCCCCATTGTTAATCCTTTAAAGGAAATTATTTGTAAATTTCTACAAGTAGAACAATGAATAGAACAGGTAGACGGTTGAAATCTTTGTATATGTTGCTTCTATATAGTCTAAGAAACATATATGCAAAGCATCCAAACAGTACAATTCGCCAATTTATTGTTCTTCAAGTTTAAGTGAACAACGAGCCCCATTGTTAATCCTTTAAAGGAAATTATTTGTAAATTTCGACAAATAGAACAATGAATGGAACAGGTAGACGGTTGAAATCTTTGTATATATTGCTACTATATAATCTAAGAAACATATATGCAAAGCATCCAAACAGTACCATTCGCCAATTTTTTGATCTTCAAGTTTAAGTGAACTACGAGCCCCATTGTTAATCCTTTAAAGGAAATTATTTGTAAATTTCAACAAGTAGAACAATGAATGGGACAGGTAGACTGTTGAAATCATTGTATATATTGAATCTGTATAGTCTAAGAAACATATATGCAAAGAATCCAAACAGTACAATTCGTCAATTATTTGATCTTCAAGTTTAAGTGAACTACGAGCCCCATTGTTAATACTTTAACGGAAATTATAAGTAACTTGCGACAAGTAGAACAATGATAGGAACACGTAGACGGTTGAAATCATTGTATATATTGCTTCTATATAATCTAAGAGACACATATGCAAAGCATCCAAACAGTACAATTCGCCAATTATTTCATCTTCATGTTTACGTGAACAATGAGCCCCAATGGTTAATCCTTTATCGGTAATTATTTGTAACTTTCGACAAGTAGAACAATGAATGGAACAGGTAGACGGTTGAAATCCTTGTATATATTGCGTCTATATAGTCTAAGAAACAGATATGCAAAGCATCCAAACAGTACCATTCGCCAATTTTTTGTTCTTCAAGTTCAAGTGAACTACGAGCCCCATTGTTAATCCTTTAAAGGAAATTATTTGTAAATTTCTACAAGTAGAACAATGAATAGAACAGGTAGACGGTTGAAATCTTTGTATATGTTGCTTCTATAGAGTCTAAGAAACCTATATGCAAAGCATCTAAACAGTAACAATCGCTAATTTTTTGATCTTCAAGTTTAAGTGAACAGCGAGCCCCATTGATAATCACGAAATGGAAATTATTTGTAACGTTCTACAAGTAGAACAATGAATAGTACGGGTAGACGGGTGAAATCTTACTATATATTGCTTCTAAATAATCTAAGAAACATATATTCAAAGCATCCAAACAGTACAATTCGCCAATTTTTTGTTCTTCAAGTTTAAGTGAACTACGAGCCCAATTGTTAATCCTTTAAAGGAAATTATTTGTAAATTTCGATAAGTAAAACAATGAATGGAACAGGTAGACTGTTGAAATCATTGTATATATTGCTTCTATATAGTCTAAGAAACATATATGCAAAGCATCCAAACAGTACAATTCGCCAATTTTTTGTTCTTCAAGTTTAAGTGAACAATAAGCCCCAATGGTTAATCCTTTATCGGAAATTATTTGTAACTTTCGACAAGTAGAACAATGAACGGAATAGGTAGACGGTTGAAATCTTTGTATATATTGCTTCTATATAGTCTAAGAAACATATATGCAAAGCATCCAAACAGTACAATTCGCCAATTTATTGTTCTTCAAGTTTAAGTGAACAACAAGCCCCATTGTTAATCCTTTAAAGGAAATTATTTGTAAATTTCGACAAGTAGAACAATGAATGGAACAGGTAGACGGTTGAAATCTTTGTATATATAGCTACTATATAATATAAGAAACATATATGCAAAGCATCCAAACAGTACCTTTCGCCAATTTTTTGATCTTCAAGTTTAAGTGAACTACGAGCCCCATTGTTAATCCTTTAAAGGAAATTATTTGTAACTTTCGACAAGTAGAACAATGAATGGAACAGGTAGACGGTTGAAAACTTTGTATATATTGCTTCTATATAGTCTAAGAAACATATATGCAAAGCATCCAAACAGTACAATTCGTCAATTTTTTGTTCTTCAAGTTTAAGTGAACAATAAGCCCCAATGGTTAATCCTTTATCGGTAATTATTTGTAACTTTCGACAAGTAGAACAATGAATGGAACAGGTAGACGGTTGAAATCCTTGTATATATTGCGTCTATATAGTCTAAGAAACATATATGCAAAGCATCCAAACAGTACCATTCGCCAATTTTTTGATCTTCTAGTTTAAGTGAACTACGAGCCCCATTGTTAATCCTTTAAAGGAAGTTATTTGTAAATTTCGACAAGTAGAACAATGAATGGCACAGGTAGACTGTGGAAATCATTGTATATATTGCTTCTGTATAGTCTATGAAACATATATGCAAAGAATCCAAACAGTACAATTCGCCAATTATTTGATCTTCAAGTTTAAGTGAACTACGAGCCCCATTGTTAATACTTTAACGGAAATTATTTGTAACTTGCGACAAGTAGAACAATGAATGGAACAGGTAGACGGTTGAAATCTTTGTATATATTGCTTCTATATAATCTAAGAAACATATATGCAAAGCATCCAAACAGTACCATTTGCCAATTTTTTGTTCTTCAAGTTTAAGTGAACAACGAGCCCCATTGATAGTCATGAAACGGAAATTATTTGTAACTTTCTACAAGTAGAACAATGAATAGAACAGGTAGACGGTTGAAATCTTTGTATATATTGCTTCCATATAGTCTAAGAAACAAATATGCAAAGCATCCAAACAGTACACTTCGCCCATTTTTTGTTCTTCAAGTTTAAGTGAACTACGAGCCCCATTGTTAATACTTTAACGGAAATTATTTGTAACTTTCTACAAGTAGAACAATGAATAGTACATGTAGACGGGTGAAATCTTTCTATATATTGCTTCTAAATAATCTAAGAAACATATATTCAAAGCATCCAAACAGTACAATTCGCCAATTTTTTGTTCTTCAAGTTTAAGTGAACTACGAGCCCAATTGTTAATCCTTTAAAGGAAATTATTTGTAAATTTCGACAAGTAGAACAATGAATGGAACAGGTAGACTGTTGAAATCATTGTATATATTGCTTCTATAGAGTCTAAGAAACATATACGCAAAGCATCCAAACAGTACCATTCGCCAATTTTTTGTTCTTCAAGTTTAAGTGAACAATGAGCTCCAATGGTTAATCCTTTATCGGAAATTATTTGTAACTTTCGACAAGTAGAACAATGAATGGAACAGGTAGACGGTTGAAATCTTTGTACATATTGCTTCTATATAGTCTAAGAAACATATATGCAAAGCATCCAAACAGTACAATTCGCCAATTTTTTGTTCTTCAAGTTTAAGTGAACAATAAGCCCCAATGGTTAATCCTTTATCGGAAATTATTTGTAACTTTCGACAAGTAGAACAATGAACGGAATAGGTAGACGGTTGAAATCTTTGTATATATTGCTTCTATAAAGTCTAAGAAACATATATGCAAAGCATCCAAACAGTACAATTCGCCAATTTATTGTTCTTCAAGTTTAAGTGAACAACGGGCCCCATTGTTAATCCTTTAAAGGAAATTATTTGTAAATTTCGACAAGTAGAACAATGAATGGAACAGGTAGACGGTTGAAATCTTTGTATATATTGCTACTATATAATCTAAGAAACATATATGCAAAGCATCCAAACAGTACCTTTCGCCAATTTTTTGATCTTCAAGTTTAAGTGAACTACGAGCCCCATTGTTAATGCTTTAAAGGAAATTATTTGTAAATTTCAACAAGTAGAACAATGAATCGAACAGGTAGACTGTTGAAATCATTGTAAGTATTGCTTCTGTATAGTCTAAGAAACATATATGCAAAGAATCCAAACAGTACAATTCGCCAATTATTTGATCTTCAAGTTTAAGTGAACTACGAGCCCCATTGTTAATACTTTAACGGAAATTATTTGTAACTTGCGACAAGTAGAACAATGAATGGAACAGGTAGCCGGTTGAAATCAATGTATATATTGCTTCTATATAGTCTAAGAAACATATATGCAAAGCATCGAAACAGTACAATTCGCGAATTTATTGTTCTTCAAGTTTAAGTGAACAACGAGCCCCATTGTTAATCCTTTAAAGGAAATTATTTGTAAATTTCGACAAGTAGAACAATGAATGGAACAGGTAGACGGTTGAAATCTTTGTATATATTGCTTCTGTATAGTCTAAGAAACATATATGCAAAGCATCCAAACAGTACAATTCGCCAATTTATTGTTCTTCAAGTTTAAGTGAACAACGAGCCCCATTGTTAATCCTTTAAAGGAAATGATTTGTAAATTTCGACAAATAGAACAATGAATGGAACAGGTAGACGGTTGAAATCTTTGTATATATTGCTACTATATAATCTAAGAAACATATATGCAAAGCATCCAAACAGTACCATTCGCCAATTTTTTGATCTTCAAGTTTAAGTGAACTACGAGCCCCATTGTTAATCCTTTAAAGGAAATTATTTGTAAATTTCAACAAGTAGAACAATGAATGGGACAGGTAGACTGTTGAAATCATTGTATATATTGCATCTGTATAGTCTAAGAAACATATATGCAAAGAATCCAAACAGTACAATTCGTCAATTATTTGATCTTCAAGTTTAAGTGAACTACGAGCCCCATTGTTAATACTTTAACGGAAATTATTTGTAACTTGCGACAAGTAGAACAATGATAGGAACACGTAGACGGCTGAAATCATTGTATATATTGCTTCTATATAATCTAAGAGACACATATGCAAAGCATCCAAACAGTACAATTCGCCAATTATTTCATCTTCATGTTTACGTGAACAATGAGCCCCAATGGTTAATCCTTTATCGGTAATTATTTGTAACTTTCGACAAGTAGAACAATGAATGGAACAGGTAGACGGTTGAAATCCTTGTATATATTGCGTCTATATAGTCTAAGAAACAGATATGCAAAGCATCCAAACAGTACCATTCGCCAATTTTTTGTTCTTCAAGTTCAAGTGAACTACGAGCCCCATTGTTAATACTTTAAAGGAAATTATTTGTAAATTTCTACAAGTAGAACAATGAATAGAACAGGTAGACGGTTGAAATCTTTGTATATGTTGCTTCTATAGAGTCTAAGAAACCTATATGCAAAGCATCTAAACAGTAACAATCGCTAATTTTTTGATCTTCAAGTTTAAGTGAACAGCGAGCCCCATTGATAATCACGAAATGGAAATTATTTGTAACTTTCTACAAGTAAAACAATGAATGGAACAGGTAGACTGTTGAAATCATTGTATATATTGCTTCTATATAGTCTAAGAAACATATATGCAAAGCATCCAAACAGTACAATTCGCCAATTTTTTGTTCTTCAAGTTTAAGTGAACAATAAGCCCCAATGGTTAATCCTTTATCGGAAATTATTTGTAACTTTCGACAAGTAGAACAATGAACGGAATAGGCAGACGGTTGAAATCTTTGTATATATTGCTTCTATATAGTCTAAGAAACATATATGCAAAGCATCCAAACAGTACAATTCGCCAATTTATTGTTCTTCAAGTTTAAGTGAACAACGAGCCCCATTGTTAATCCTTTAAAGGAAATTATTTGTAAATTTCGACAAGTAGAACAATGAATGGCACAGGTAGACTGTGGAAATCATTGTATATATTGCTTCTGTATAGTCTATGAAACATATATGCAAAGAATCCAAACAGTACAATTCGCCAATTATTTGATCTTCAAGTTTAAGTGAACTACGAGCCCCATTGTTAATACTTTAACGGAAATTATTTGTAACTTGCGACAAGTAGAACAATGAATGGAACAGGTAGACGGTTGAAATCTTTGTATATATTGCTTCTATATAATCTAAGAAACATATATGCAAAGCATCCAAACAGTACCATTTGCCAATTTTTTGTTCTTCAAGTTTAAGTGAACAACGAGCCCCATTGATAGTCATGAAACGGAAATTATTTGTAACTTTCTACAAGTAGAACAATGAATAGAACAGGTAGACGGTTGAAATCTTTGTATATATTGCTTCCATATAGTCTAAGAAACAAATATGCAAAGCATCCAAACAGTACACTTCGCCCATTTTTTGTTCTTCAAGTTTATGTGAACTACGAGCCCCATTGTTAATCCTTTAACGGAAATTATTTGTTATTTTCGGCAAGTAGAACAATGAATGGAATAGGTAGACGGTTGAAATCATTGTATATATTGCTTCCATATAGTCTAAGAAACATATATGCAAAGCATCCAAACAGTACAATTCGCCAATTTTTTGTTCTTCAAGTTTAAGTGAACTACGAGCCCCATTGTTAATACTTTAACGGAAATTATTTGTAACTTTCTACAAGTAGAACAATGAATAGTACATGTAGACGGGTGAAATCTTTCTATATATTGCTTCTAAATAATCTAAGAAACATATATTCAAAGCATCCAAACAGTACAATTCGCCAATTTTTTGTTCTTCAAGTTCAAGTGAACTACGAGCCCCATTGTTAATACTTTAAAGGAAATTATTTGTAAATTTCTACAAGTAGAACAATGAATAGAACAGGTAGACGGTTGAAATCTTTGTATATGTTGCTTCTATAGAGTCTAAGAAACCTATATGCAAAGCATCTAAACAGTAACAATCGCTAATTTTTTGATCTTCAAGTTTAAGTGAACAGCGAGCCCCATTGATAATCACGAAATGGAAATTATTTGTAACTTTCTACAAGTAGAACAATGAATAGTACGGGTAGACGGGTGAAATCTTACTATATATTGCTTCTAAATAATCTAAGAAACATATATTCAAAGCATCCAAACAGTACAATTCGCCAATTTTTTGTTCTTCAAGTTTAAGTGAACTACGAGCCCAATTGTTAATCCTTTAAAGGAAATTATTTGTAAATTTCGACAAGTAAAACAATGAATGGAACAGGTAGACTGTTGAAATCATTGTATATATTGCTTCTATATAGTCTAAGAAACATATATGCAAAGCATCCAAACAGTACAATTCGCCAATTTTTTGTTCTTCAAGTTTAAGTGAACAATAAGCCCCAATGGTTAATCCTTTATCGGAAATTATTTGTAACTTTCGACAAGTAGAACAATGAACGGAATAGGTAGACGGTTGAAATCTTTGTATATATTGCTTCTATATAGTCTAAGAAACATATATGCAAAGCATCCAAACAGTACAATTCGCCAATTTATTGTTCTTCAAGTTTAAGTGAACAACGAGCCCCATTGTTAATCCTTTAAAGGAAATTATTTGTAAATTTCGACAAGTAGAACAATGAATGGAACAGGTAGACGGTTGAAATTTTTGTATATATAGCTACTATATAATATAAGAAACATATATGCAAAGCATCCAAACAGTACCTTTCGCCAATTTTTTGATCTTCAAGTTTAAGTGAACTACGAGCCCCATTGTTAATCCTTTAAAGGAAATTATTTGTAACTTTCGACAAGTAGAACAATGAATGGAACAGGTAGACGGTTGAAATCTTTGTATATATTGCTTCTATATAGTCTAAGAAACATATATGCAAAGCATCCAAACAGTACAATTCGTCAATTTTTTGTTCTTCAAGTTTAAGTGAACAATAAGCCCCAATGGTTAATCCTTTATCGGTAATTATTTGTAACTTTCGACAAGTAGAACAATGAATGGAACAGGTAGACGGTTGAAATCCTTGTATATATTGCGTCTATATAGTCTAAGAAACATATATGCAAAGCATCCAAACAGTACCATTCGCCAATTTTTTGATCTTCTAGTTTAAGTGAACTACGAGCCCCATTGTTAATCCTTTAAAGGAAGTTATTTGTAAATTTCGACAAGTAGAACAATGAATGGCACAGGTAGACTGTGGAAATCATTGTATATATTGCTTCTGTATAGTCTATGAAACATATATGCAAAGAATCCAAACAGTACAATTCGCCAATTATTTGATCTTCAAGTTTAAGTGAACTACGAGCCCCATTGTTAATACTTTAACGGAAATTATTTGTAACTTGCGACAAGTAGAACAATGAATGGAACAGGTAGACGGTTGAAATCTTTGTATATATTGCTTCTACATAATCTAAGAAACATATTTGCAAAGCATCCAAACAGTACCATTTGCCAATTTTTTGTTCTTCAAGTTTAAGTGAACAACGAGCCCCATTGATAATCATGAAACGGAAATTATTTGTAACTTTCTACAAGTAGAACAATGAATAGAACAGGTAGACGGTTGAAATCTTTGTATATATTGCTTCCATATAGTCTAAGAAACAAATATGCAAAGCATCCAAACAGTACACTTCGCCCATTTTTTGTTCTTCAAGTTTATGTGAACTACGAGCCCCATTGTTAATCCTTTAACGGAAATTATTTGTTATTTTCGGCAAGTAGAACAATGAATGGAATAGGTAGAAGGTTGAAATCATTGTATATATTGCTTCCATATAGTCTAAGAAACATATATGCAAAGCATCCAAACAGTACAATTCGCCAATTTTTTGTTTTCCAAGTTTAAGTGAACAATGAGCCCCAATGGTTAATCCTTTATCGGAAATTATTTGTTATTTTCGGCAAGTAGAACAATGAATGGAATAGGTAGACGGTTGAAATCATTGTATATATTGCTTCTATATAGTCTACGAAACAAATATGCAAAGCATCCAAACAGTACAATTCGCCAATTATTTGATCTTCAAGTTTAAGTGAACTACGAGCCCCATTGTTAATACTTTAACGGAAATTATTTGTAAATTGCGACAAGTAGAACAATGAATGGAACAGGTAGACGGTTGAAATCTTTGTATATATTGCTTCTATATAATCTAAGAAACATATATGCAAAGCATCCAAACAGTACCATTCTCCAATTTTTTGTCCTTCAAGTTTAAGTGAACAATGAGGCCCATTGTTAATCCTTTATCGGAAATTATTTGTAACTTTCGACAAGTAGAACAATGAACGGAATAGGTAGACGGTTGAAATCTTTGTATATATTGCTTCTATATAGTCTAAGAAACATATATGCAAAGCATCCAAACAGTACAATTCGCCAATTTTTTGTTCTTCAAGTTTAAGTGAACAATAAGCCCCAATGGTTAATCCTTTATCGGAAATTATTTGTAACTTTCGACAAGTAGAACAATGAACGGAATAGGTAGACGGTTGAAATCTTTGTATATATTGCTTCTATATAGTCTAAGAAACATATATGCAAAGCATCCAAACAGTACAATTCGCCAATTTATTGTTCTTCAAGTTTAAGTGAACAACGAGCCCCATTGTTAATCCTTTAAAGGAAATTATTTGTAAATTTCGACAAGTAGAACAATGAATGGAACAGGTAGACGGTTGAAATCATTGTATATATTGCTTCCATATAGTCTAAGAAACATATATGCAAAGCATCCAAACAGTACAATTCGCCAATTTTTTGTACTTCAAGTTTAAGTGAACAATAAGCCCCAATGGTTAATCCTTTATCGGAAATTATTTGTAACTTTCGACAAGTAGAACAATGAACGGAATAGGTAGACGGTTGAAATCTTTGTATATATAGCTACTATATAATATAAGAAACATATATGCAAAGCATCCAAACAGTACCTTTCGCCAATTTTTTGATCTTCAAGTTTAAGTGAACTACGAGCCCCATTGTTAATCCTTTAAAGGAAATTATTTGTAACTTTCGACAAGTAGAACAATGAATGGAACAGGTAGACGGTTGAAATCTTTGTATATATTGCTTCTATATAGTCTAAGAAACATATATGCAAAGCATCCAAACAGTACAATTCGTCAATTTTTTGTTCTTCAAGTTTAAGTGAACAATAAGCCCCAATGGTTAATCCTTTATCGGTAATTATTTGTAACTTTCGACAAGTAGAACAATGAATGGAACAGGTAGACGGTTGAAATCCTTGTATATATTGCGTCTATATAGTCTAAGAAACATATATGCAAAGCATCCAAACAGTACCATTCGCCAATTTTTTGATCTTCTAGTTTAAGTGAACTACGAGCCCCATTGTTAATCCTTTAAAGGAAGTTATTTGTAAATTTCGACAAGTAGAACAATGAATGGCACAGGTAGACTGTGGAAATCATTGTATATATTGCTTCTGTATAGTCTATGAAACATATATGCAAAGAATCCAAACAGTACAATTCGCCAATTATTTGATCTTCAAGTTTAAGTGAACTACGAGCCCCATTGTTAATACTTTAACGGAAATTATTTGTAACTTGCGACAAGTAGAACAATGAATGGAACAGGTAGACGGTTGAAATCTTTGTATATATTGCTTCTATATAATCTAAGAAACATATTTGCAAAGCATCCAAACAGTACCATTTGCCAATTTTTTGTTCTTCAAGTTTAAGTGAACAACGAGCCCCATTGATAATCATGAAACGGAAATTATTTGTAACTTTCTACAAGTAGAACAATGAATAGAACAGGTAGACGGTTGAAATCTTTGTATATATTGCTTCCATATAGTCTAAGAAACAAATATGCAAAGCATCCAAACAGTACACTTCGCCCATTTTTTGTTCTTCAAGTTTATGTGAACTACGAGCCCCATTGTTAATCCTTTAACGGAAATTATTTGTTATTTTCGGCAAGTAGAACAATGAATGGAATAGGTAGACGGTTGAAATCATTGTATATATTGCTTCCATATAGTCTAAGAAACATATATGCAAAGCATCCAAACAGTACAATTCGCCAATTTTTTGTTCTTCAAGTTTAAGTGAACTACGAGCCCCATTGTTAATACTTTAACGGAAATTATTTGTAACTTTCTACAAGTAGAACAATGAATAGTACATGTAGACGGGTGAAATCTTTCTATATATTGCTTCTAAATAATCTAAGAAACATATATTCAAAGCATCCAAACAGTACAATTCGCCAATTTTTTGTTCTTCAAGTTCAAGTGAACTACGAGCCCCATTGTTAATACTTTAAAGGAAATTATTTGTAAATTTCTACAAGTAGAACAATGAATAGAACAGGTAGACGGTTGAAATCTTTGTATATGTTGCTTCTATAGAGTCTAAGAAACCTATATGCAAAGCATCTAAACAGTAACAATCGCTAATTTTTTGATCTTCAAGTTTAAGTGAACAGCGAGCCCCATTGATAATCACGAAATGGAAATTATTTGTAACTTTCTACAAGTAGAACAATGAATAGTACGGGTAGACGGGTGAAATCTTACTATATATTGCTTCTAAATAATCTAAGAAACATATATTCAAAGCATCCAAACAGTACAATTCGCCAATTTTTTGTTCTTCAAGTTTAAGTGAACTACGAGCCCAATTGTTAATCCTTTAAAGGAAATTATTTGTAAATTTCGACAAGTAAAACAATGAATGGAACAGGTAGACTGTTGAAATCATTGTATATATTGCTTCTATATAGTCTAAGAAACATATATGCAAAGCATCCAAACAGTACAATTCGCCAATTTTTTGTTCTTCAAGTTTAAGTGAACAATAAGCCCCAATGGTTAATCCTTTATCGGAAATTATTTGTAACTTTCGACAAGTAGAACAATGAACGGAATAGGTAGACGGTTGAAATCTTTGTATATATTGCTTCTATATAGTCTAAGAAACATATATGCAAAGCATCCAAACAGTACAATTCGCCAATTTATTGTTCTTCAAGTTTAAGTGAACAACGAGCCCCATTGTTAATCCTTTAAAGGAAATTATTTGTAAATTTCGACAAGTAGAACAATGAATGGAACAGGTAGACGGTTGAAATCTTTGTATATATAGCTACTATATAATATAAGAAACATATATGCAAAGCATCCAAACAGTACCTTTCGCCAATTTTTTGATCTTCAAGTTTAAGTGAACTACGAGCCCCATTGTTAATCCTTTAAAGGAAATTATTTGTAACTTTCGACAAGTAGAACAATGAATGGAACAGGTAGACGGTTGAAATCTTTGTATATATTGCTTCTATATAGTCTAAGAAACATATATGCAAAGCATCCAAACAGTACAATTCGTCAATTTTTTGTTCTTCAAGTTTAAGTGAACAATAAGCCCCAATGGTTAATCCTTTATCGGTAATTATTTGTAACTTTCGACAAGTAGAACAATGAATGGAACAGGTAGACGGTTGAAATCCTTGTATATATTGCGTCTATATAGTCTAAGAAACATATATGCAAAGCATCCAAACAGTACCATTCGCCAATTTTTTGATCTTCTAGTTTAAGTGAACTACGAGCCCCATTGTTAATCCTTTAAAGGAAGTTATTTGTAAATTTCGACAAGTAGAACAATGAATGGCACAGGTAGACTGTGGAAATCATTGTATATATTGCTTCTGTATAGTCTAAGAAACATATATGCAAAGAATCCAAACAGTACAATTCGCCAATTATTTGATCTTCAAGTTTAAGTGAACTACGAGCCCCATTGTTAATACTTTAACGGAAATTATTTGTAACTTGCGACAAGTAGAACAATGAATGGAACAGGTAGCCGGTTGAAATCAATGTATATATTGCTTCTATGTAGTCTAAGAAACATATATGCAAAGCATCCAAACAGTACAATTCGCCAATTTTTTGTTCTTCAAGTTTAAGTGAACAATGAGCCCCAATGGTTAATCGTTTATCGGAAATTATTTGTAACTTTCGACAAGTAGAACAATGAATGGAACAGGTAGACGGTTGAAATCTTTGTATATATAGCTACTATATAAAATAAGAAACATATATGCAAAGCATCCAAACAGTACCTTTCGCCAATTTTTTGATCTTCAAGTTTAAGTGAACTACGAGCCCAATTGTTAATCCTTTATCGGAAATTATTTGTAACTTTCGACAAGTAGAACAATGAACGGAATAGGTAGACGGTTGAAATCTTTGTATATATTGCTTCTATAAAGACTAAGAAACATATATGCAAAGCATCCAAACAGTACAATTCGCCAATTTATTGTTCTTCAAGTTTAAGTGAACAACGAGCCCCATTGTTAATCCTTTAAAGGAAATTATTTGTAAATTTTGACAAGTAGAACAATGAATGGAACAGGTAGACGGTTGAAATCTTTGTATATATTGCTACTATATAATCTAAGAAACATATATGCAAAGCATCCAAACAGTACCTTTCGCCAATTTTTTGATCTTCAAGTTTAAGTGAACTACGAGCCCCATTGTTAATCCCTTAAAGGAAATTATTTGTAAATTTCAACAAGTAGAACAATGAATCGAACAGGTAGACTGTTGAAATCATTGTAAGTATTGCTTCTGTATAGTCTAAGAAACATATATGCAAAGAATCCAAACAGTACAATTCGCCAATTATTTGATCTTCAAGTTTAAGTGAACTACGAGCCCCATTGTTAATACTTTAACGGAAATTATTTGTAACTTGCGACAAGTAGAACAATGAATGGAACAGGTAGCCGGTTGAAATCAATGTATATATTGCTTCTATATAGTCTAAGAAACATATATGCAAAGCATCCAAACAGTACCATTCGCCAATTTTTTGATCTTCTAGTTTAAGTGAACTACGAGCCCCATTGTTAATCCTTTAAAGGAAGTTATTTGTAAATTTCGACAAGTAGAACAATGAACGGCACAGGTAGACTGTGGAAATCATTGTATATATTGCTTCTGTATAGTCTAAGAAACATATATGCAAAGAATCCAAACAGTACAATTCGCCAATTATTTGATCTTCAAGTTTAAGTGAACTACGAGCCCCATTGTTAATACTTTAACGGAAATTATTTGTAACTTGCGACAAGTAGAACAATGAATGGAACAGGTAGACGGTTGAAATCATTGTATATATTGCTTCTATATAGTCTAAGAAACATATATGCAAAGCATCCAAACAGTACAATTCGCCAATTTTTTGTTCTTCAAGTTTAAGTGAACAATGAGCCCCAATGGTTAATCGTTTATCGGAAATTATTTGTAACTTTCGACAAGTAGAACAATGAATGGAACAGGTAGACGGTTGAAATCTTTGTATATATAGCTACTATATAAAATAAGAAACATATATGCAAAGCATCCAAACAGTACCTTTCGCCAATTTTTTGATCTTCAAGTTTAAGTGAACTACGAGCCCAATTGTTAATCCTTTAAAGGAAATTATTTGTAAATTTCGACAAGTAAAACAATGAATGGAACAGGTAGACTGTTGAAATCATTGTATATATTGCTTCTATATAGTCTAAGAAACATATATGCAAAGCATCCAAACAGTACAATTCGCCAATTTTTTGTTCTTCAAGTTTAAGTGAACAATAAGCCCCAATGGTTAATCCTTTATCGGAAATTATTTGTAACTTTCGACAAGTAGAACAATGAACGGAATAGGTAGACGGTTGAAATCTTTGTATATATTGCTTCTATATAGTCTAAGAAACATATATGCAAAGCATCCAAACAGTACAATTCGCCAATTTATTGTTCTTCAAGTTTAAGTGAACAACGAGCCCCATTGTTAATCCTTTAAAGGAAATTATTTGTAACTTTCGACAAGTAGAACAATGAATGGAACAGGTAGACGGTTGAAATCTTTGTATATATTGCTTCTATATAGTCTAAGAAACATATATGCAAAGCATCCAAACAGTACAATTCGTCAATTTTTTGTTCTTCAAGTTTAAGTGAACAATAAGCCCCAATGGTTAATCCTTTATCGGTAATTATTTGTAACTTTCGACAAGTAGAACAATGAATGGAACAGGTAGACGGTTGAAATCCTTGTATATATTGCGTCTATATAGTCTAAGAAACATATATGCAAAGCATCCAAACAGTACCATTCGCCAATTTTTTGATCTTCTAGTTTAAGTGAACTACGAGCCCCATTGTTAATCCTTTAAAGGAAGTTATTTGTAAATTTCGACAAGTAGAACAATGAATGGCACAGGTAGACTGTGGAAATCATTGTATATATTGCTTCTGTATAGTCTAAGAAACATATATGCAAAGAATCCAAACAGTACAATTCGCCAATTATTTGATCTTCAAGTTTAAGTGAACTACGAGCCCCATTGTTAATACTTTAACGGAAATTATTTGTAACTTGCGACAAGTAGAACAATGAATGGAACAGGTAGCCGGTTGAAATCAATGTATATATTGCTTCTATGTAGTCTAAGAAACATATATGCAAAGCATCTAAACAGTAACAATCGCTAATTTTTTGATCTTCAAGTTTAAGTGAACAGCGAGCCCCATTGATAATCACGAAATGGAAATTATTTGTAACTTTCTACAAGTAGAACAATGAATAGTACGGGTAGACGGGTGAAATCTTACTATATATTGCTTCTAAATAATCTAAGAAACATATATTCAAAGCATCCAAACAGTACAATTCGCCAATTTTTTGTTCTTCAAGTTTAAGTGAACTACGAGCCCAATTGTTAATCCTTTAAAGGAAATTATTTGTAAATTTCGACAAGTAAAACAATGAATGGAACAGGTAGACTGTTGAAATCATTGTATATATTGCTTCTATATAGTCTAAGAAACATATATGCAAAGCATCCAAACAGTACAATTCGCCAATTTTTTGTTCTTCAAGTTTAAGTGAACAATAAGCCCCAATGGTTAATCCTTTATCGGAAATTATTTGTAACTTTCGACAAGTAGAACAATGAACGGAATAGGTAGACGGTTGAAATCTTTGTATATATTGCTTCTATATAGTCTAAGAAACATATATGCAAAGCATCCAAACAGTACAATTCGCCAATTTATTGTTCTTCAAGTTTAAGTGAACAACGAGCCCCATTGTTAATCCTTTAAAGGAAATTATTTGTAAATTTCGACAAGTAGAACAATGAATGGAACAGGTAGACGGTTGAAATCTTTGTATATATAGCTACTATATAATATAAGAAACATATATGCAAAGCATCCAAACAGTACCTTTCGCCAATTTTTTGATCTTCAAGTTTAAGTGAACTACGAGCCCCATTGTTAATCCTTTAAAGGAAATTATTTGTAACTTTCGACAAGTAGAACAATGAATGGAACAGGTAGACGGTTGAAATCTTTGTATATATTGCTTCTATATAGTCTAAGAAACATATATGCAAAGCATCCAAACAGTACAATTCGTCAATTTTTTGTTCTTCAAGTTTAAGTGAACAATAAGCCCCAATGGTTAATCCTTTATCGGTAATTATTTGTAACTTTCGACAAGTAGAACAATGAATGGAACAGGTAGACGGTTGAAATCCTTGTATATATTGCGTCTATATAGTCTAAGAAACATATATGCAAAGCATCCAAACAGTACCATTCGCCAATTTTTTGATCTTCTAGTTTAAGTGAACTACGAGCCCCATTGTTAATCCTTTAAAGGAAGTTATTTGTAAATTTCGACAAGTAGAACAATGAATGGCACAGGTAGACTGTGGAAATCATTGTATATATTGCTTCTGTATAGTCTAAGAAACATATATGCAAAGAATCCAAACAGTACAATTCGCCAATTATTTGATCTTCAAGTTTAAGTGAACTACGAGCCCCATTGTTAATACTTTAACGGAAATTATTTGTAACTAGCGACAAGTAGAACAATGAATGGAACAGGTAGCCGGTTGAAATCAATGTATATATTGCTTCTATATAGTCTAAGAAACATATATGCAAAGCATCCAAACAGTACCATTCGCCAATTTTTTGATCTTCAAGTTTAAGTGAACTACGAGCCCCATTGTTAATCCTTTAAAGGAAATTATTTGTAAATGTCAACAAGTAGAACAATGAATGGGACAGGTAGACTGTTGAAATCATTGTATATATTGCATCTGTATAGTCTAAGAAACATATATGCAAAGAATCCAAACAGTACAATTCGTCAATTATTTGATCTTCAAGTTTAAGTGAACTACGAGCCCCATTGTTAATACTTTAACGGAAATTATTTGTAACTTGCGACAAGTAGAACAATGATAGGAACACGTAGACGGTTGAAATCATTGTATATATTGCTTCTATATAATCTAAGTGACACATATGCAAAGCATCCAAACAGTACAATTCGCCAATTATTTCATCGTCATGTTTACGTGAACAATGAGCCCCAATGGTTAATCCTTTATCGGTAATTATTTGTAACTTTCGACAAGTAGAACAATGAATGGAACAGGTAGACGGTTGAAATCCTTATATATATTGCGTCTATATAGTCTAAGAAACAGATATGCAAAGCATCCAATCAGTACCATTCGCCAATTTTTTGTTCTTCAAGTTCAAGTGAACTACGAGCCCCATTGTTAATCCTTTAAAGGAAATTATTTGTAAATTTCTACAAGTAGAACAATGAATAGAACAGGTAGACGGTCGAAATCTTTGTATATGTTGCTTCTATAGAGTCTAAGAAACCTATATGCAAAGCATCTAAACAGTAACAATCGCTAATTTTTTGATCTTCAAGTTTAAGTGAACAGCGAGCCCCATTGATAATCACGAAATGGAAATTATTTGTAACTTTCTACAAGTAGAACAATGAATAGTACGGGTAGACGGGTGAAATCTTACTATATATTGCTTCTAAATAATCTAAGAAACATATATTCAAAGCATCCAAACAGTACAATTCGCCAATTTTTTGTTCTTCAAGTTTAAGTGAACTACGAGCCCAATTGTTAATCCTTTAAAGGAAATTATTTGTAAATTTCGATAAGTAAAACAATGAATGGAACAGGTAGACTGTTGAAATCATTGTATATATTGCTTCTATATAGTCTAAGAAACATATATGCAAAGCATCCAAACAGTACAATTCGCCAATTTTTTGTTCTTCAAGTTTAAGTGAACAATAAGCCCCAATGGTTAATCCTTTATCGGAAATTATTTGTAACTTTCGACAAGTAGAACAATGAACGGAATAGGTAGACGGTTGAAATCTTTGTATATATTGCTTCTATATAGTCTAAGAAACATATATGCAAAGCATCCAAACAGTACAATTCGCCAATTTATTGTTCTTCAAGTTTAAGTGAACAACGAGCCCCATTGTTAATCCTTTAAAGGAAATTATTTGTAAATTTCGACAAATAGAACAATGAATGGAACAGGTAGACGGTTGAAATCTTTGTATATATAGCTACTATATAATATAAGAAACATATATGCAAAGCATCCAAACAGTACCTTTCGCCAATTTTTTGATCTTCAAGTTTAAGTGAACTACGAGCCCCATTGTTAATCCTTTAAAGGAAATTATTTGTAACTTTCGACAAGTAGAACAATGAATGGAACAGGTAGACGGTTGAAATCTTTGTATATATTGCTTCTATATAGTCTAAGAAACATATATGCAAAGCATCCAAACAGTACAATTCGTCAATTTTTTGTTCTTCAAGTTTAAGTGAACAATAAGTCCCAATGGTTAATCCTTTATCGGTAATTATTTGTAACTTTCGACAAGTAGAACAATGAATGGAACAGGTAGACGGTTGAAATCCTTGTATATATTGCGTCTATATAGTCTAAGAAACATATATGCAAAGCATCCAAACAGTACCATTCGCCAATTTTTTGATCTTCTAGTTTAAGTGAACTACGAGCCCCATTGTTAATCCTTTAAAGGAAGTTATTTGTAAATTTCGACAAGTAGAACAATGAATGGCACAGGTAGACTGTGGAAATCATTGTATATATTGCTTCTGTATAGTCTAAGAAACATATATGCAAAGAATCCAAACAGTACAATTCGCCAATTATTTGATCTTCAAGTTTAAGTGAACTACGAGCCCCATTGTTAATACTTTAACGGAAATTATTTGTAACTTGCGACAAGTAGAACAATGAATGGAACAGGAACCCGGTTGAAATCAATGTATATATTGCTTCTATATAGTCTAAGAAACATATATGCAAAGCATCCAAACAGTACCATTCGCCAAATTTTTGTTCTTCAAGTTTAAGTGAACAATGAGCCCCAATGGTTAATCCTTTATCGGAAATTATTTGTAACTTTCGACAAGTAGAACAATGAATGGAACAGGTAGACGGTTGAAATCTTTGTACATATTGCTTCTATATAGTCTAAGAAACATATATGCAAAGCATCCAAACAGTACAATTCGCCAATTTTTTGTTCTTCAAGTTTAAGTGAACAATAAGCCCCAATGGTTAATCCTTTATCGGAAATTATTTGTAACTTGCGACAAGTAGAACAATGAATGGAACAGGTAGCCGGTTGAAATCAATGTATATATTGCTTCTATATAGTCTAAGAAACACATATGCAAAGCATCGAAACAGTACAATTCGCGAATTTATTGTTCTTCAAGTTTAAGTGAACAACGAGCCCCATTGTTAATCCTTTAAAGGAAATTGTTTGTAAATTTCGACAAGTAGAACAATGATTGGAACACGTAGACGGTTGAAATCTTTGTATATATTGCTTCTACATAGTCTAAGAAACATATATGCAAAGCATCCAAACAGTACAATTCGCCAATTTATTGTTCTTCAAGTTTAAGTGAACAACGAGCCCCATTGTTAATCCTTTAAAGGAAATTATTTGTAAATTTCGACAAATAGAACAATGAATGGAACAGGTAGACGGTTGAAATCTTTGTATATATTGCTACTATATAATCTAAGAAACATATATGCAAAGCATCCAAACAGTACCATTCGCCAATTTTTTGATCTTCAAGTTTAAGTGAACTACGAGCCCCATTGTTAATCCTTTAAAGGAAATTATTTGTAAATTTCAACAAGTAGAACAATGAATGGGACAGGTAGACTGTTGAAATCATTGTATATATTGCATCGGTATAGTCTAAGAAACATATATGCAAAGAATCCAAACAGTACAATTCGTCAATTATTTGATCTTCAAGTTTAAGTGAACTACGAGCCCCATTGTTAATACTTTAACGGAAATTATTTGTAACTTGCGACAAGTAGAACAATGATAGGAACACGTAGACGGTTGAAATCATTGTATATATTGCTTCTATATAATCTAAGAGACACATATGCAAAGCATCCAAACAGTACAATTCGCCAATTATTTCATCTTCATGTTTACGTGAACAATGAGCCCCAATGGTTAATCCTTTATCGGTAATTATTTGTAACTTTCGACAAGTAGAACAATGAATGGAACAGGTAGACGGTTGAAATCCTTGTATATATTGCGTCTATATAGTCTAAGAAACAGATATGCAAAGCATCCAAACAGTACCATTCGCCAATTTTTTGTTCTTCAAGTTCAAGTGAACTACGAGCCCCATTGTTAATCCTTTAAAGGAAATTATTTGTAAATTTCTACAAGTAGAACAATGAATAGAACAGGTAGACGGTTGAAATCTTTGTATATGTTGCTTCTATAGAGTCTAAGAAACCTATATGCAAAGCATCTAAACAGTAACAATCGCTAATTTTTTGATCTTCAAGTTTAAGTGAACAGCGAGCCCCATTGATAATCACGAAATGGAAATTATTTGCAACTTTCTACAAGTAGAACAATGAATAGTACGGGTAGACGGGTGAAATCTTACTATATATTGCTTCTAAATAATCTAAGAAACATATATTCAAAGCATCCAAACAGTACAATTCGCCAATTTTTTGATCTTCAAGTTTAAGTGAACTACGAGCCCCATTGTTAATCCTTTAAAGGAAATTATTTGTAAATTTCAACAAGTAGAACAATGAATCGAACAGGTAGACTGTTGAAATCATTGTATATATTGCTTCTATATAGTCTAAGAAACATATATGCAAAGCATCCAAACAGTACAATTCGCCAATTTTTTGTTCTTCAAGTTTAAGTGAACAATAAGCCCCAATGGTTAATCCTTTATCGGAAATTATTTGTAACTTTCGACAAGTAGAACAATGAACGGAATAGGTAGACGGTTGAAATCTTTGTATATATTGCTTCTATATAGTCTAAGAAACATATATGCAAAGCATCCAAACAGTACAATTCGCCAATTTATTGTTCTTCAAGTTTAAGTGAACAACGAGCCCCATTGTTAATCCTTTAAAGGAAATTATTTGTAAATTTCGACAAGTAGAACAATGATTGGAACACGTAGACGGTTGAAATCTTTGTATATATTGCTTCTATATAGTCTAAGAAACATATATGCAAAGCATCCAAACAGTACAATTCGCCAATTTATTGTTCTTCAAGTTTAAGTGAACAATGAGCCCCAATGGTTAATCCTTTATCGGAAATTATTTGTAATTTTCGACAAGTAGAACAATGATTGGAACACGTAGACGGTTGAAATCTTTGTATATATTGCTACTATATAATCTAAGAAACATATATGCAAAGCATCCAAACAGTACCTTTCGCCAATTTTTTGATCTTCAAGTTTAAGTGAACTACGAGCCCCATTGTTAATACTTTAACGGAAATTATTTGTAACTTGCGACAAGTAGAACAATGAATGGAACAGGTAGCCGGTTGAAATCAATGTATATATTGCTTCTATATAGTCTAAGAAACATATATGCAAAGCATCCAAACAGTACCATTCGCCAATTTTTTGTTCTTCAAGTTTAAGTGAACAACGAGCCCCATTGTTAATCCTTTAAAGGAAATTATTTGTAAATTTCGACAAGTAGAACAATGAATGGAACAGGTAGACGGTTGAAATCTTTGTATATATTGCTACTATATAATCTAAGAAACATATATGCAAAGCATCCAAACAGTACCTTTCGCCAATTTTTTGATCTTCAAGTTTAAGTGAACTACGAGCCCCATTGTTAATACTTTAACGGAAATTATTTGTAACTTGCGACAAGTAGAACAATGAATGGAACAGGTAGCCGGTTGAAATCAATGTATATATTGCTTCTATATAGTCTAAGAAACATATATGCAAAGCATCCAAACAGTACAATTCGCGAATTTATTGTTCTTCAAGTTTAAGTGAACAACGAGCCCCATTGTTAATCCTTTAAAGGAAATTATTTGTAAATTTCGACAAGTAGAACAATGATTGGAACACGTAGACGGTTGAAATCTTTGTATATATTGCTTCTATATAGTCTAAGAAACATATATGCAAAGCATCCAAACAGTACCATTCGCCAATTTTTTGTTCTTCAAGTTTATGTGAACAATGAGACCCATTGTTAATCCTTTATCGGAAATTATTTGTAACTTTCGACAAGTAGAACACTGAATGAAACAGGTAGACGGTTGAAATCTTTGTATATATTGCTTCTATATAGTCTAAGAAACATATATGCAAAGCATCCAAACAGTACAATTCGCCAATTTATTGTTCTTCAAGTTTAAGTGAACAACGAGCCCCAATGGTTAATCCTTTATCGGAAATTATTTGTAACTTTCGACAAGTAGAACAATGAATGGAACAGGTAGACGGTTGAAATCTTTGTATATATTGCGTTTATATAGTCTAAGAAACATATATGCAAAGCATCCAAACAGTACCATTCGCCAATTTTTTGTTCTTCAAGTTCAAGTGAACTACGAGCCACGTTGTTAATCCTTTAAAGGAAATTATTTGTAAATTTCGACAAGAAGAACAATGATTGGAACACGTAGACGGTTGAAATCTTTGTATATATTGCTTCCATATAGTCTAAGAAACATATATGCAAAGCATCCAAGCAGTACCATTCGCCAATTTTTTGATCTTCAAGTTTAAGTGAACAATGAGACCCATTGTTAATCCTTTATCAGAAATTATTTGTAACTTTCGACAAGTAGAACAATGAATGGAACAGGTAGACGGTTGAAATCTTTGTATATATAGCTACTATATAATATAAGAAACATATATGCAAAGCATCCAAACAGTACCTTTCGCCAATTTTTTGATCTTCAAGTTTAAGTGAACTACGAGCCCAATTGTTAATCCTTTAAAGGAAATTATTTGTAAATTTCGACAAGTAAAACAATGAATGGAACAGGTAGACTGTTGAAATCATTGTATATATTGCTTCTATATAGTCTAAGAAACATATATGCAAAGCATCCAAACAGTACAATTCGCCAATTTTTTGTTCTTCAAGTTTAAGTGAACAATAAGCCCCAATGGTTAATCCTTTATCGGAAATTATTTGTAACTTTCGACAAGTAGAACAATGAACGGAATAGGTAGACGGTTGAAATCATTGTATATATTGCTTCTATATAGTCTAAGAAACATATATGCAAAGCATCCAAACAGTACAATTCGCCAATTTTTTGTTCTTCAAGTTTAAGTGAACAATGAGCCCCAATGGTTAATCGTTTATCGGAAATTATTTGTAACTTTCGACAAGTAGAACAATGAATGGAACAGGTAGACGGTTGAAATCTTTGTATATATAGCTACTATATAATATAAGAAACATATATGCAAAGCATCCAAACAGTACCTTTCGCCAATTTTTTGATCTTCAAGTTTAAGTGAACTACGAGCCCAATTGTTAATCCTTTAAAGGAAATTATTTGTAAATTTCGACAAGTAAAACAATGAATGGAACAGGTAGACTGTTGAAATCATTGTATATATTGCTTCTATATAGTCTAAGAAACATATATGCAAAGCATCCAAACAGTACAATTCGCCAATTTTTTGTTCTTCAAGTTTAAGTGAACAATAAGCCCCAATGGTTAATCCTTTATCGGAAATTATTTGTAACTTTCGACAAGTAGAACAATGAACGGAATAGGTAGACGGTTGAAATCTTTGTATATATTGCTTCTATATAGTCTAAGAAACATATATGCAAAGCATCCAAACAGTACAATTCGCCAATTTATTGTTCTGCAAGTTTAAGTGAACAACGAGCCCCATTGTTAATCCTTTAAAGGAAATTATTTGTAAATTTCGACAAGTAGAACAATGAATGGAACAGGTAGACGGTTGAAATCTTTGTATATATAGCTACTATATAATATAAGAAACATATATGCAAAGCATCCAAACAGTACCTTTCGCCAATTTTTTGATCTTCAAGTTTAAGTGAACTACGAGCCCCATTGTTAATCCTTTAAAGGAAATTATTTGTAACTTTCGACAAGTAGAACAATGAATGGAACAGGTAGACGGTTGAAATCTTTGTATATATTGCTTCTATATAGTCTAAGAAACATATATGCAAAGCATCCAAACAGTACAATTCGTCAATTTTTTGTTCTTCAAGTTTAAGTGAACAATAAGTCCCAATGGTTAATCCTTTATCGGTAATTATTTGTAACTTTCGACAAGTAGAACAATGAATGGAACAGGTAGACGGTTGAAATCCTTGTATATATTGCGTCTATATAGTCTAAGAAACATATATGCAAAGCATCCAAACAGTACCATTCGCCAATTTTTTGATCTTCTAGTTTAAGTGAACTACGAGCCCCATTGTTAATCCTTTAAAGGAAGTTATTTGTAAATTTCGACAAGTAGAACAATGAATGGCACAGGTAGACTGTGGAAATCATTGTATATATTGCTTCTGTATAGTCTAAGAAACATATATGCAAAGAATCCAAACAGTACAATTCGCCAATTATTTGATCTTCAAGTTTAAGTGAACTACGAGCCCCATTGTTAATACTTTAACGGAAATTATTTGTAACTTGCGACAAGTAGAACAATGAATGGAACAGGTAGCCGGTTGAAATCAATGTATATATTGCTTCTATATAGTCTAAGAAACATATATGCAAAGCATCCAAACAGTACCATTCGCCAAATTTTTGTTCTTCAAGTTTAAGTGAACAATGAGCCCCAATGGTTAATCCTTTATCGGAAATTATTTGTAACTTTCGACAAGTAGAACAATGAATGGAACAGGTAGACGGTTGAAATCTTTGTACATATTGCTTCTATATAGTCTAAGAAACATATATGCAAAGCATCCAAACAGTACAATTCGCCAATTTTTTGTTCTTCAAGTTTAAGTGAACAATAAGCCCCAATGGTTAATCCTTTATCGGAAATTATTTGTAACTTGCGACAAGTAGAACAATGAATGGAACAGGTAGCCGGTTGAAATCAATGTATATATTGCTTCTATATAGTCTAAGAAACACATATGCAAAGCATCGAAACAGTACAATTCGCGAATTTATTGTTCTTCAAGTTTAAGTGAACAACGAGCCCCATTGTTAATCCTTTAAAGGAAATTGTTTGTAAATTTCGACAAGTAGAACAATGAATGGAACAGGTAGACGGTTGAAATCTTTGTATATATTGCTACTATATAATCTAAGAAACATATATGCAAAGCATCCAAACAGTACCTTTCGCCAATTTTTTGATCTTCAAGTTTAAGTGAACTACGAGCCCCATTGTTAATCCTTTAAAGGAAATTATTTGTAACTTTCGACAAGTAGAACAATGAATGGAACAGGTAGACGGTTGAAATCTTTGTATATATTGCTTCTATATAGTCTAAGAAACATATATGCAAAGCATCCAAACAGTACAATTCGTCAATTTTTTGTTCTTCAAGTTTAAGTGAACAATAAGCCCCAATGGTTAATCCTTTATCGGTAATTATTTGTAACTTTCGACAAGTAGAACAATGAATGGAACAGGTAGACGGTTGAAATCCTTGTATATATTGCGTCTATATAGTCTAAGAAACATATATGCAAAGCATCCAAACAGTACCATTCGCCAATTTTTTGATCTTCTAGTTTAAGTGAACTACGAGCCCCATTGTTAATCCTTTAAAGGAAGTTATTTGTAAATTTCGACAAGTAGAACAATGAATGGCACAGGTAGACTGTGGAAATCATTGTATATATTGCTTCTGTATAGTCTAAGAAACATATATGCAAAGAATCCAAACAGTACAATTCGCCAATTATTTGATCTTCAAGTTTAAGTGAACTACGAGCCCCATTGTTAATACTTTAACGGAAATTATTTGTAACTAGCGACAAGTAGAACAATGAATGGAACAGGTAGCCGGTTGAAATCAATGTATATATTGCTTCTATATAGTCTAAGAAACATATATGCAAAGCATCCAAACAGTACCATTCGCCAATTTTTTGATCTTCAAGTTTAAGTGAACTACGAGCCCCATTGTTAATCCTTTAAAGGAAATTATTTGTAAATGTCAACAAGTAGAACAATGAATGGGACAGGTAGACTGTTGAAATCATTGTATATATTGCATCTGTATAGTCTAAGAAACATATATGCAAAGAATCCAAACAGTACAATTCGTCAATTATTTGATCTTCAAGTTTAAGTGAACTACGAGCCCCATTGTTAATACTTTAACGGAAATTATTTGTAACTTGCGACAAGTAGAACAATGATAGGAACACGTAGACGGTTGAAATCATTGTATATATTGCTTCTATATAATCTAAGTGACACATATGCAAAGCATCCAAACAGTACAATTCGCCAATTATTTCATCGTCATGTTTACGTGAACAATGAGCCCCAATGGTTAATCCTTTATCGGTAATTATTTGTAACTTTCGACAAGTAGAACAATGAATGGAACAGGTAGACGGTTGAAATCCTTATATATATTGCGTCTATATAGTCTAAGAAACAGATATGCAAAGCATCCAAACAGTACCATTCGCCAATTTTTTGTTCTTCAAGTTCAAGTAAACTACGAGCCCCATTGTTAATCCTTTAAAGGAAATTATTTGTAAATTTCTACAAGTAGAACAATGAATAGAACAGGTAGACGGTTGAAATCTTTGTATATGTTGCTTCTATAGAGTCTAAGAAACCTATATGCAAAGCATCTAAACAGTAACAATCGCTAATTTTTTGATCTTCAAGTTTAAGTGAACAGCGAGCCCCATTGATAATCACGAAATGGAAATTATTTGTAACTTTCTACAAGTAGAACAATGAATAGTACGGGTAGACGGGTGAAATCTTACTATATATTGCTTCTAAATAATCTAAGAAACATATATTCAAAGCATCCAAACAGTACAATTCGCCAATTTTTTGTTCTTCAAGTTTAAGTGAACTACGAGCCCAATTGTTAATCCTTTAAAGGAAATTATTTGTAAATTTCGACAAGTAAAACAATGAATGGAACAGGTAGACTGTTGAAATCATTGTATATATTGCTTCTATATAGTCTAAGAAACATATATGCAAAGCATCCAAACAGTACAATTCGCCAATTTTTTGTTCTTCAAGTTTAAGTGAACAATAAGCCCCAATGGTTAATCCTTTATCGGAAATTATTTGTAACTTTCGACAAGTAGAACAATGAACGGAATAGGTAGACGGTTGAAATCTTTGTATATATTGCTTCTATATAGTCTAAGAAACATATATGCAAAGCATCCAAACAGTACAATTCGCCAATTTATTGTTCTTCAAGTTTAAGTGAACAACGAGCCCCATTGTTAATCCTTTAAAGGAAATTATTTGTAAATTTCGACAAATAGAACAATGAATGGAACAGGTAGACGGTTGAAATCTTTGTATATATAGCTACTATATAATATAAGAAACATATATGCAAAGCATCCAAACAGTACCTTTCGCCAATTTTTTGATCTTCAAGTTTAAGTGAACTACGAGCCCCATTGTTAATCCTTTAAAGGAAATTATTTGTAACTTTCGACAAGTAGAACAATGAATGGAACAGGTAGACGGTTGAAATCTTTGTATATATTGCTTCTATATAGTCTAAGAAACATATATGCAAAGCATCCAAACAGTACAATTCGTCAATTTTTTGTTCTTCAAGTTTAAGTGAACAATAAGCCCCAATGGTTAATCCTTTATCGGTAATTATTTGTAACTTTCGACAAGTAGAACAATGAATGGAACAGGTAGACGGTTGAAATCCTTGTATATATTGCGTCTATATAGTCTAAGAAACATATATGCAAAGCATCCAAACAGTACCATTCGCCAATTTTTTGATCTTCTAGTTTAAGTGAACTACGAGCCCCATTGTTAATCCTTTAAAGGAAGTTATTTGTAAATTTCGACAAGTAGAACAATGAATGGCACAGGTAGACTGTGGAAATCATTGTATATATTGCTTCTGTATAGTCTAAGAAACATATATGCAAAGAATCCAAACAGTACAATTCGCCAATTATTTGATCTTCAAGTTTAAGTGAACTACGAGCCCCATTGTTAATACTTTAACGGAAATTATTTGTAACTTGCGACAAGTAGAACAATGAATGGAACAGGTAGCCGGTTGAAATCAATGTATATATTGCTTCTATATAGTCTAAGAAACATATATGCAAAGCATCCAAACAGTACCATTCGCCAAATTTTTGTTCTTCAAGTTTAAGTGAACAATGAGCCCCAATGGTTAATCCTTTATCGGAAATTATTTGTAACTTTCGACAAGTAGAACAATGAATGGAACAGGTAGACGGTTGAAATCTTTGTACATATTGCTTCTATATAGTCTAAGAAACATATATGCAAAGCATCCAAACAGTACAATTCGCCAATTTTTTGTTCTTCAAGTTTAAGTGAACAATAAGCCCCAATGGTTAATCCTTTATCGGTAATTATTTGTAACTTTCGACAAGTAGAACAATGAATGGAACAGGTAGACGGTTGAAATCCTTGTATATATTGCGTCTATATAGTCTAAGAAACATATATGCAAAGCATCCAAACAGTACAATTCGCCAATTTATTGTTCTTCAAGTTTAAGTGAACAACGAGCCCCATTGTTAATCCTTTAAAGGAAATTATTTGTAAATTTCGACAAATAGAACAATGAATGGAACAGGTAGACGGTTGAAATCTTTGTATATATTGCTACTATATAATCTAAGAAACATATATGCAAAGCATCCAAACAGTACCATTCGCCAATTTTTTGATCTTCAAGTTTAAGTGAACTACGAGCCGCATTGTTAATCCTTTAAAGGAAATTATTTGTAAATTTCAACAAGTAGAACAATGAATGGGACAGGTAGACTGTTGAAATCATTGTATATATTGCATCTGTATAGTCTAAGAAACATATATGCAAAGAATCCAAACAGTACAATTCGTCAATTATTTGATCTTCAAGTTTAAGTGAACTACGAGCCCCATTGTTAATACTTTAACGGAAATTATTTGTAACTTGCGACAAGTAGAACAATGATAGGAACACGTAGACGGTTGAAATCATTGTATATATTGCTTCTATATAATCTAAGAGACACATATGCAAAGCATCCAAACAGTACAATTCGCCAATTATTTCATCTTCATGTTTACGTGAACAATGAGCCCCAATGGTTAATCCTTTATCGGTAATTATTTGTAACTTTCGACAAGTAGAACAATGAATGGAACAGGTAGACGGTTGAAATCCTTGTATATATTGCGTCTATATAGTCTAAGAAACAGATATGCAAAGCATCCAAACAGTACCATTCGCCAATTTTTTGTTCTTCAAGTTCAAGTGAACTACGAGCCCCATTGTTAATCCTTTAAAGGAAATTATTTGTAAATTTCTACAAGTAGAACAATGAATAGAACAGGTAGACGGTTGAAATCTTTGTATATGTTGCTTCTATAGAGTCTAAGAAACCTATATGCAAAGCATCTAAACAGTAACAATCGCTAATTTTTTGATCTTCAAGTTTAAGTGAACAGCGAGCCCCATTGATAATCACGAAATGGAAATTATTTGTAACTTTCTACAAGTAGAACAATGAATAGTACGGGTAGACGGGTGAAATCTTACTATATATTGCTTCTAAATAATCTAAGAAACATATATTCAAAGCATCCAAACAGTACAATTCGCCAATTTTTTGTTCTTCAAGTTTAAGTGAACTACGAGCCCAATTGTTAATCCTTTAAAGGAAATTATTTGTAAATTTCGACAAGTAAAACAATGAATGGAACAGGTAGACTGTTGAAATCATTGTATATATTGCTTCTATATAGTCTAAGAAACATATATGCAAAGCATCCAAACAGTACAATTCGCCAATTTTTTGTTCTTCAAGTTTAAGTGAACAATAAGCCCCAATGGTTAATCCTTTATCGGAAATTATTTGTAACTTTCGACAAGTAGAACAATGAACGGAATAGGTAGACGGTTGAAATCTTTGTATATATTGCTTCTATATAGTCTAAGAAACATATATGCAAAGCATCCAAACAGTACAATTCGCCAATTTATTGTTCTTCAAGTTTAAGTGAACAACGAGCCCCATTGTTAATCCTTTAAAGGAAATTATTTGTAAATTTCGACAAGTAGAACAATGAATGGAACAGGTAGACGGTTGAAATCTTTGTATATATAGCTACTATATAATATAAGAAACATATATGCAAAGCATCCAAACAGTACCTTTCGCCAATTTTTTGATCTTCAAGTTTAAGTGAACTACGAGCCCCATTGTTAATCCTTTAAAGGAAATTATTTGTAACTTTCGACAAGTAGAACAATGAATGGAACAGGTAGACGGTTGAAATCTTTGTATATATTGCTTCTATATAGTCTAAGAAACATATATGCAAAGCATCCAAACAGTACAATTCGTCAATTTTTTGTTCTTCAAGTTTAAGTGAACAATAAGCCCCAATGGTTAATCCTTTATCGGTAATTATTTGTAACTTTCGACAAGTAGAACAATGAATGGAACAGGTAGACGGTTGAAATCCTTGTATATATTGCGTCTATATAGTCTAAGAAACATATATGCAAAGCATCCAAACAGTACCATTCGCCAATTTTTTGATCTTCTAGTTTAAGTGAACTACGAGCCCCATTGTTAATCCTTTAAAGGAAGTTATTTGTAAATTTCGACAAGTAGAACAATGAATGGCACAGGTAGACTGTGGAAATCATTGTATATATTGCTTCTGTATAGTCTAAGAAACATATATGCAAAGAATCCAAACAGTACAATTCGCCAATTATTTGATCTTCAAGTTTAAGTGAACTACGAGCCCCATTGTTAATACTTTAACGGAAATTATTTGTAACTAGCGACAAGTAGAACAATGAATGGAACAGGTAGCCGGTTGAAATCAATGTATATATTGCTTCTATATAGTCTAAGAAACATATATGCAAAGCATCCAAACAGTACCATTCGCCAAATTTTTGTTCTTCAAGTTTAAGTGAACAATGAGCCCCAATGGTTAATCCTTTATCGGAAATTATTTGTAACTTTCGACAAGTAGAACAATGAATGGAACAGGTAGACGGTTGAAATCAATGTATATATTGCGTCTATATAATCTAAGAAACATATATTCAAAGCATCCAAACAGTACCATCCGCCAATTTTTTGTTCTTCAAGTTTAAGTGAACTACAAGCCCCATTGTTAATCCTTTAAAGGAAATTATTTGTAAATTTCGACAAGTAGAACAATGAATGGATCAGGTAGACGGTTGAAATAATTGTATATATTGCTTCTATATAATCTACGAAACATATATGCAAAGCATCCAAGCAGTACCATTCGCCAATTTTTTGATCTTCAAGTTTAAGTGAACAATGAGACCCATTGTTAATCCTTTATCAGAAATTATTTGTAACTTTCGACAAGTAGAACAATGAATGGAACAGGTAGACGATTGAAATCTTTGTATATATTGCTACTATATAATCTAAGAAACATATATGCAAAGCATCCAAACAGTACCTTTCGCCAATTTTTTGATCTTCAAGTTTAAGTGAACTACGAGCCCCATTGTTAATCCCTTAAAGGAAATTATTTGTAAATTTCAACAAGTAGAACAATGAATCGAACAGTTAGACTGTTGAAATCATTGTAAGTATTGCTTCTGTATAGTCTAAGAAACATATATGCAAAGAATCCAAACAGTACAATTCGCCAATTATTTGATCTTCAAGTTTAAGTGAACTACGAGCCCCATTGTTAATACTTTAACGGAAATTATTTGTAACTTGCGACAAGTAGAACAATGAATGGAACAGGTAGCCGGTTGAAATCAATGTATATATTGCTTCTATATAGTCTAAGAAACACATATGCAAAGCATCGAAACAGTACAATTCGCGAATTTATTGTTCTTCAAGTTTAAGTGAACAACGAGCCCCATTGTTAATCCTTTAAAGGAAATTGTTTGTAAATTTCGACAAATAGAACAATGAATGGAACAGGTAGACGGTTGAAATCTTTGTATATATTGCTACTATATAATCTAAGAAACATATATGCAAAGCATCCAAACAGTACCATTCGCCAATTTTTTGATCTTCAAGTTTAAGTGAACTACGAGCCCCATTGTTAATCCTTTAAAGGAAATTATTTGTAAATTTCAACAAGTAGAACAATGAATGGGACAGGTAGACTGTTGAAATCATTGTATATATTGCATCTGTATAGTCTAAGAAACATATATGCAAAGCATCCAAACAGTACAATTCGCCAATTTTTTGTACTTCAAGTTTAAGTGAACAATAAGCCCCAATGGTTAATCCTTTATCGGAAATTATTTGTAACTTTCGACAAGTAGAACAATGAACGGAATAGGTAGACGGTTGAAATCTTTGTATATATTGCTTCTATATAGTCTAAGAAACATATATGCAAAGCATCCAAACAGTACAATTCGCCAATTTATTGTTCTTCAAGTTTAAGTGAACAACGAGCCCCATTGTTAATCCTTTAAAGGAAATTATTTGTAAATTTCGACAAGTAGATCAATGAATGGAACAGGTAGACGGTTGAAATCTTTGTATATATTGCTACTATATAATATAAGAAACATATATGCAAAGCATCCAAACAGTACCGTTCGCCAATTTTTTGATCTTCAAGTTTAAGTGAACTACGAGCCCCATTGTTAATTCTTTAAAGGAAATTATTTGTAAATTTCAACAAGTAGAACAATGAATGGAACAGGTAGACTGTTGAAATCATTGTATATATTGCTTCTGTATAGTCTAAGAAACATATATGCAAAGAATCCAAACAGTACAATTCGTCAATTATTTGATCTTCAAGTTTAAGTGAACTACGAGCCTCATTGTTAATACTTTAACGGAAATTATTTGTAACTTTCGACAAGTAGAACAATGAATGGAACAGGTAGCCGGTTGAAATCAATGTATATATTGCTTCTATATAGTCTAAGAAACATATATGCAAAGCATCCAAACAGTACCATTCGCCAATTTTTTGTTCTTCAAGTTTAAGTGAACAATGAGCCCCATTGTTAATCCTTTAACGGAAATTATTTGTAACTTGCGACAAGTAGAACAATGAATGGAACAGGTAGCCGGTTGAAATCAATGTATATATTGCTTCTATATAGTCTAAGAAACATATATGCAAAGCATCCAAACAGTACAATTCGCGAATTTATTGTTCTTCAAGTTTAAGTGAACAACGAGCCCCATTGTTAATCCTTTAAAGGAAATTATTTGTAAATTTCGACAAGTAGAACAATGATTGGAACACGTAGACGGTTGAAATCTTTGTATATATTGCTTCTATATAGTCTAAGAAACATATATGCAAAGCATCCAAACAGTACCATTCGCCAATTTTTTGTTCTTCAAGTTTATGTGAACAATGAGACCCATTGTTAATCCTTTATCGGAAATTATTTGTAACTTTCGACAAGTAGAACACTGAATGAAACAGGTAGACGGTTGAAATCTTTGTATATATTGCTTCTATATAGTCTAAGAAACATATATGCAAAGCATCCAAACAGTACAATTCGCCAATTTATTGTTCTTCAAGTTTAAGTGAACAACGAGCCCCAATGGTTAATCCTTTATCGGAAATTATTTGTAACTTTCGACAAGTAGAACAATGAATGGAACAGGTAGACGGTTGAAATCTTTGTATATATTGCGTTTATATAGTCTAAGAAACATATATGCAAAGCATCCAAACAGTACCATTCGCCAATTTTTTGTTCTTCAAGTTCAAGTGAACTACGAGCCCCATTGTTAATCCTTTAAAGGAAATTATTTGTAACTTTCGACAAGTAGAACAATGAATGGAACAGGTAGACGGTTGAAATCCTTGTATATATTGCGTCTATATAGTCTAAGAAACATATATGCAAAGCATCCAAACAGTACCATTCGCCAATTTTTTGATCTTCTAGTTTAAGTGAACTACGAGCCCCATTGTTAATCCTTTAAAGGAAGTTATTTGTAAATTTCGACAAGTAGAACAATGAATGGCACAGGTAGACTGTGGAAATCATTGTATATATTGCTTCTGTATAGTCTAAGAAACATATATGCAAAGAATCCAAACAGTACAATTCGCCAATAATTTGATCTTCAAGTTTAAGTGAACTACGAGCCCCATTGTTAATACTTTAACGGAAATTATTTGTAACTTGCGACAAGTAGAACAATGAATGGAACAGGTAGCCGGTTGAAATCAATGTATATATTGCTTCTATATAGTCTAAGAAACATATATGCAAAGCATCCAAACAGTACCATTCGCCAAATTTTTGTTCTTCAAGTTTAAGTGAACAATGAGCCCCAATGGTTAATCCTTTATCGGAAATTATTTGTAACTTTCGACAAGTAGAACAATGAATGGAACAGGTAGACGGTTGAAATCTTTGTACATATTGCTTCTATATAGTCTAAGAAACATATGTGCAAAGCATCCAAACAGTACAATTCGCCAATTTTTTGTTCTTCAAGTTTAAGTGAACAATAAGCCCCAATGGTTAATCCTTTATCGGAAATTATTTGTAACTTTCGACAAGTAGAACAATGAACGGAATAGGTAGACGGTTGAAATCTTTGTATATATTGCTTCTATAAAGACTAAGAAACATATATGCAAAGCATCCAAACAGTACAATTCGCCAATTTATTGTTCTTCAAGTTTAAGTGAACAACGAGCCCCATTGTTAATCCTTTAAAGGAAATTATTTGTAAATTTCGACAAGTAGAACAATGAATGGAACAGGTAGACGGTTGAAATCTTTGTATATATTGCTTCTATATAGTCTAAGAAACATATATGCAAAGCATCCAAACAGTACAATTCGCCAATTTATTGTTCTTCAAGTTTAAGTGAACAACGAGCCCCATTGTTAATCCTTTAAAGGAAATTATTTGTAAATTTCGACAAGTAGATCAATGAATGGAACAGGTAGACGGTTGAAATCTTTGTATATATTGCTACTATATAATATAAGAAACATATATGCAAAGCATCCAAACAGTACCGTTCGCCAATTTTTTGATCTTCAAGTTTAAGTGAACTACGAGCCCCATTGTTAATTCTTTAAAGGAAATTATTTGTAAATTTCAACAAGTAGAACAATGAATGGAACAGGTAGACTGTTGAAATCATTGTATATATTGCTTCTGTATAGTCTAAGAAACATATATGCAAAGAATCCAAACAGTACAATTCGTCAATTATTTGATCTTCAAGTTTAAGTGAACTACGAGCCTCATTGTTAATACTTTAACGGAAATTATTTGTAACTTTCGACAAGTAGAACAATGAATGGAACAGGTAGCCGGTTGAAATCAATGTATATATTGCTTCTATATAGTCTAAGAAACATATATGCAAAGCATCCAAACAGTACCATTCGCCAATTTTTTGTTCTTCAAGTTTAAGTGAACAATGAGCCCCATTGTTAATCCTTTAACGGAAATTATTTGTAACTTGCGACAAGTAGAACAATGAATGGAACAGGTAGCCGGTTGAAATCAATGTATATATTGCTTCTATATAGTCTAAGAAACATATATGCAAAGCATCCAAACAGTACAATTCGCGAATTTATTGTTCTTCAAGTTTAAGTGAACAACGAGCCCCATTGTTAATCCTTTAAAGGAAATTATTTGTAAATTTCGACAAGTAGAACAATGATTGGAACACGTAGACGGTTGAAATCTTTGTATATATTGCTTCTATATAGTCTAAGAAACATATATGCAAAGCATCCAAACAGTACCATTCGCCAATTTTTTGTTCTTCAAGTTTATGTGAACAATGAGACCCATTGTTAATCCTTTATCGGAAATTATTTGTAACTTTCGACAAGTAGAACACTGAATGAAACAGGTAGACGGTTGAAATCTTTGTATATATTGCTTCTATATAGTCTAAGAAACATATATGCAAAGCATCCAAACAGTACAATTCGCCAATTTATTGTTCTTCAAGTTTAAGTGAACAACGAGCCCCAATGGTTAATCCTTTATCGGAAATTATTTGTAACTTTCGACAAGTAGAACAATGAATGGAACAGGTAGACGGTTGAAATCTTTGTATATATTGCGTTTATATAGTCTAAGAAACATATATGCAAAGCATCCAAACAGTACCATTCGCCAATTTTTTGTTCTTCAAGTTCAAGTGAACTACGAGCCCCATTGTTAATCCTTTAAAGGAAATTATTTGTAACTTTCGACAAGTAGAACAATGAATGGAACAGGTAGACGGTTGAAATCCTTGTATATATTGCGTCTATATAGTCTAAGAAACATATATGCAAAGCATCCAAACAGTACCATTCGCCAATTTTTTGATCTTCTAGTTTAAGTGAACTACGAGCCCCATTGTTAATCCTTTAAAGGAAGTTATTTGTAAATTTCGACAAGTAGAACAATGAATGGCACAGGTAGACTGTGGAAATCATTGTATATATTGCTTCTGTATAGTCTAAGAAACATATATGCAAAGAATCCAAACAGTACAATTCGCCAATAATTTGATCTTCAAGTTTAAGTGAACTACGAGCCCCATTGTTAATACTTTAACGGAAATTATTTGTAACTTGCGACAAGTAGAACAATGAATGGAACAGGTAGCCGGTTGAAATCAATGTATATATTGCTTCTATATAGTCTAAGAAACATATATGCAAAGCATCCAAACAGTACCATTCGCCAAATTTTTGTTCTTCAAGTTTAAGTGAACAATGAGCCCCAATGGTTAATCCTTTATCGGAAATTATTTGTAACTTTCGACAAGTAGAACAATGAATGGAACAGGTAGACGGTTGAAATCTTTGTACATATTGCTTCTATATAGTCTAAGAAACATATGTGCAAAGCATCCAAACAGTACAATTCGCCAATTTTTTGTTCTTCAAGTTTAAGTGAACAATAAGCCCCAATGGTTAATCCTTTATCGGAAATTATTTGTAACTTTCGACAAGTAGAACAATGAACGGAATAGGTAGACGGTTGAAATCTTTGTATATATTGCTTCTATAAAGACTAAGAAACATATATGCAAAGCATCCAAACAGTACAATTCGCCAATTTATTGTTCTTCAAGTTTAAGTGAACAACGAGCCCCATTGTTAATCCTTTAAAGGAAATTATTTGTAAATTTCGACAAGTAGAACAATGAATGGAACAGGTAGACGGTTGAAATCTTTGTATATATTGCGTTTATATAGTCTAAGAAACATATATGCAAAGCATCCAAACAGTACCATTCGCCAATTTTTTGTTCTTCAAGTTCAAGTGAACTACGAGCCCCATTGTTAATCCTTTAAAGGACATTATTTGTAAATTTCGACAAGAAGAACAATGATTGGAACACGTAGACGGTTGAAATCTTTGTATATATTGCTTCCATATAGTCTAAGAAACATATATGCAAAGCATCCAAGCAGTACCATTCGCCAATTTTTTGATCTTCAAGTTTAAGTGAACAATGAGACCCATTGTTAATCCTTCATCGGAAGTTATTTGTAACTTTCGACAAGTAGAACAATGAATGGAACAGGTAGACGGTTGAAATCTTTGTATATATTGCTTCTATATAGTCTAAGAAACATATATACAAAGCATCCAAACAGTACAATTCGCCAATTTTTTGTTCTTCAAGTTTAAGTGAACTACGAGCCCCATTGTTAATACTTTAACGGAAATTATTTGTAACTTGCGACAAGTAGAACAGTGAATGGAACAGGTAGCCGGTTGAAATCAATGTATATATTGCGTCTATATAGTCTAAGAAACATATATGCAAAGCATCCGAACAATGCAATTCGCCAATTTATTGTTCTTCAAGTTTAAGTGAACAACGAGCCCCATTGTTAATCCTTTAAAGGAAATTATTTGTAAATTTCGACAAGAAGAACAATGATTGGAACACGTAGACGGTTGAAATCTTTGTATATATTGCTTCCATATAGTCTAAGAAACATATATGCAAAGCATCCAAGCAGTACCATTCGCCAATTTTTTGATCTTCAAGTTTAAGTGAACAATGAGCCCCAATGGTTAATCGTTTATCGGAAATTATTTGTAACTTTCGACAAGTAGAACAATGAATGGAACAGGTAGACGGTTGAAATCTTTGTATATATTGCTTCTATGTAGTCTAAGAAACATATATGCAAAGCATCCAAACAGTACAATTCGCCAATTTATTGTTCTTCAAGTTTAAGTGAACAACGAGCCCCATTGTTAATCCTTTAAAGGAAATTATTTGTAAAGTTCGACAAGTAGAACAATGATTGGAACAGGTAGACGGTTGAAATCTTTGTATATATTGCTACTATATAATCTAAGAAACATATATGCAAAGCATCCAAACAGTACCTTTCGCCAATTTTTTGATCTTCAAGTTTAAGTGAACTACGAGCCCCATTGTTAATCCTTTAAAGGAAATTATTTGTAAATTTCAACAAGTAGAACAATGAATGGAACAGGTAGACTGTTGAAATCATTGTATATATTGCTTCTGTATAGTCTAAGAAACATATATGCAAAGAATCCAAACAGTACAATTCGCCAATTATTTGATCTTCAAGTTTAAGTGAACTACGAGCCCCATTGTTAATACTTTAACGGAAATTATTTGTAACTTGCGACAAGTAGAACAATGAATGGAACAGGTAGCCGGTTGATATCAATGTATATATTGCTTCTATATAGTCTAAGAAACATATATGCAAAGCATCCAAACAGTACCATTCGCCAATTTTTTGTTCTTCAAGTTTAAGTGAACAACGAGCCCCAATGGTTAATCCTTTATCGGAAATTATTTGTAACTTTCGACAAGTAGAACAATGAATGGAACAGGTAGACGGTTGAAATCTTTGTATATATTGCGTTTATATAGTCTAAGAAACATATATGCAAAGCATCCAAACAGTACCATTCGCCAATTTTTTGTTCTTCAAGTTCAAGTGAACTACGAGCCCCATTGTTAATCCTTTAAAGGAAATTATTTGTAAAGTTCGACAAGAAGAACAATGATTGGAACACGTAGACGGTTGAAATCTTTGTATATATTGCTTCCATATAGTCTAAGAAACATATATGCAAAGCATCCAAGCAGTACCATTCGCCAATTTTTTGATCTTCAAGTTTAAGTGAACAATGAGACCCATTGTTAATCCTTTAACAGAAATTATTTGTAACTTTCGACAAGTAGAACAATGAATGGAACAGGTAGACGGTTGAAATCATTGTATATATTGCTTCTATATAGTCTAAGAAACATATATGCAAAGCATCCAAACAGTACAATTCGCCAATTTTTTGTTCTTCAAGTTTAAGTGAACAATGAGCCCCAATGGTTAATCGTTTATCGGAAATTATTTGTAACTTTCGACAAGTAGAACAATGAATGGAACAGGTAGACGGTTGAAATCTTTGTATATATTGCTTCTATGTAGTCTAAGAAACATATATGCAAAGCATCCAAACAGTACAATTCGCCAATTTATTGTTCTTCAAGTTTAAGTGAACAACGAGCCCCATTGTTAATCCTTTAAAGGAAATTATTTGTAAATTTCGACAAGTAGAACAATGAATGGAACAGGTAGACGGTTGAAATCTTTGTATATATTGCTACTACATAATCTAAGAAACATATATGCAAAGCATCCAAACAGTACCTTTCGCCAATTTTTTGATCTTCAAGTTTAAGTGAACTACGAGCCCCATTGTTAATCCTTTAAAGGAAATTATTTGTAAATTTCAACAAGTAGAACAATGAATGGAACAGGTAGACTGTTGAAATCATTGTATATATTGCTTCTGTATAGTCTAAGAAACATATATGCAAAGAATCCAAACAGTACAATTCGCCAATTATTTGATCTTCAAGTTTAAGTGAACTACGAGCCCCATTGTTAATACTTTAACGGAAATTATTTGTAACTTGCGACAAGTAGAACAATGAATGGAACAGGTAGCCGGTTGAAATCAATGTATATATTGCTTCTATATAGTCTAAGAAACATATATGCAAAGCATCCAAACAGTACAATTCGCGAATTTATTGTTCTTCAAGTTTAAGTGAACAACGAGCCCCATTGTTAATCCTTTAAAGGAAATTATTTGTAAATTTCGACAAGTAGAACAATGATTGGAACACGTAGACGGTTGAAATCTTTGTATATATTGCTTCTATATAGTCTAAGAAACATATATGCAAAGCATCCAAACAGTACCATTCGCCAATTTTTTGTTCTTCAAGTTTAAGTGAACAACGAGCCCCAATGGTTAATCCTTTATCGGAAATTATTTGTAACTTTCGACAAGTAGAACAATGAATGGAACAGGTAGACGGTTGAAATCTTTTTATATATTGCGTTTATATAGTCTAAGAAACATATATGCAAAGCATCCAAACAGTACCATTCGCCAATTTTTTGTTCTTCAAGTTCAAGTGAACTACGAGCCCCATTGTTAATCCTTTAAAGGAAATTATTTGTAAATTTCGACAAGAAGAACAATGATTGGAACACGTAGACGGTTGAAATCTTTGTATATATTGCTTCCATATAGTCTAAGAAACATATATGCAAAGCATCCAAGCAGTACCATTCGCCAATTTTTTGATCTTCAAGTTTAAGTGAACAATGAGACCCATTGTTAATCCTTTATCAGAAATTATTTCTAACTTTCGACAAGTAGAACAATGAATGGAACAGGTAGACGGTTGAAATCATTGTATATATTGCTTCTATATAGTCTAAGAAACATATATGCAAAGCATCCAAACAGTACAATTCGCCAATTTCTTGTTCTTCAAGTTTAAGTGAACTACGAGCCCCATTGTTAATCCTTTAAAGGAAATTATATGTAAATTTCGGCAAGTAGAACAATGAATGGAACAGGTAGACTGTTGAAATCATTGTATATATTGCTTCTGTATACTCTAAGATACATATATGCAAAGAATCCAAACAGTACAATTCGCCAATTATTTGATCTTCAAGTTTAAGTGAACTACGAGCCCCAATGGTTAATCCTTTATCGGTAATTATTTGTAAATTTCGACAAGTAGAACAATGAATGGAACAGGTAGTCGGGTGAAATCATTGTATATATTGCTTCAGTATAGCCTAAGAAACATATATGCAAAGCATCCAAACAGTACCATTCGCCAATTTTTTGTTCTTCAAGTTTAAGTGAACAACGAGCCCCAATGGTTAATCCTTTATCGGAAATTATTTGTAACTTTCGACAAGTAGAACAATGAATGGAACAGGTAGACGGTTGAAATCTTTGTATATATTGCGTTTATATAGTCTAAGAAACATATATGCAAAGCATCCAAACAGTACCATTCGCCAATTTTTTGTTCTTCAAGTTCAAGTGAACTACGAGCCCCATTGTTAATCCTTTAAAGGAAATTATTTGTAAATTTCGACAAGAAGAACAATGATTGGAACACGTAGACGGTTGAAATCTTTGTATATATTGCTTCCATATAGTCTAAGAAACATATATGCAAAGCATCCAAACAGTACAATTCGCCAATTTTTTGTTCTTCAAGTTTAAGTGAACGATGAGCCCCAATGGTTAATCCTTTATCGGTAATTATTTGTAACTTTCGACAAGTAGAACAATGAATGGAACAGGTAGACGGTTGAAATCTTTGTATATATTGCGTTTATATAGTCTAAGAAACATATATGCAAAGCATCCAAACAGTACCATTCGCCAATTTTTTGGTCTTCAAGTTTAAGTGAACAACGAGCCCCAATGGTTAATCCTTTATCGGAAATTATTTGTAACTTTCGACAAGTAGAACAATGAATGGAACAGGTAGACGGTTGAAATCTTTGTATATATTGCGTTTATATAGTCTAAGAAACATATATGCAAAGCATCCAAACAGTACCATTCGCCAATTTTTTGTTCTTCAAGTTCAAGTGAACTACGAGCCCCATTGTTAATCCTTTAAAGGAAATTATTTGTAAATTTCGACAAGAAGAACACTGATTGGAACACGTAGACGGTTGAAATCTTTGTATATATTGCTTCCATATAGTCTCAGAAACATATATGCAAAGCATCCAAGCAGTACCATTCGCCAATTTTTTGATCTTCAAGTTTAAGTGAACAATGAGACCCATTGTTAATCCTTTATCAGAAATTATTTGTAACTTTCGACAAGTAGAACAATGAATGGAACAGGTAGACGGTTGAAATCTTTGTATATATTGCTACTATATAATCTAAGAAACATATATGCAAAGCATCCAAACAGTACCATTCGCCAATTTTTTGATCTTCAAGTTTAAGTGAACTACGAGCCCCATTGTTTATCCTTTAAAGGAAATTATTTGTAAATTTCAACAAGTAGAACAATGAATGGAACAGGTAGACTGTTGAAATCATTGTATATATTGCTTCTGTATAGTCTAAGAAACATATATGCAAAGCATCCAAGCAGTACCATTCGCCAATTTATTGTTCTTCAAGTTTAAGTGAACTACGAGCCCCATTGTTAATCCTTTAAAGGAAATTATTTGTAAATTTCGACAAGAAGAACAATGATTGGAACACGTAGACGGTTGAAATCTTTGTATATATTGCTTCCATATAGTCTAAGAAACATATATGCAAAGCATCCAAGCAGTACCATTCGCCAATTTATTGTTCTTCAAGTTTAAGTGAACAACGAGCCCCATTGTTAATCCTTTAATGGAAATTATTTGTAAATTTCGACAAGTAGAACAATGAATGGAACATGTAGACGGTTGAAATCTTTGTATATATTGCTACTATATAATCTAAGAAACATATATGCAAAGCATCCAAACAGTACCTTTCGCCAATTTTTTGATCTTCAAGTTTAAGTGAACTACGAGCCCCATTGTTAATCCTTTAAAGGAAATTATTTGTAAATTTCAACAAGTAGAACAATGAATGGAACAGGTAGACTGTTGAAATCATTGTATATATTGCTTCTGTATAGTCTAAGAAACATATATGCAAAGAATCCAAACAGTACAATTCGCCAATTATTTGATCTTCAAGTTTAAGTGAACTACGAGCCCCATTGTTAATACTTTAACGGAAATTATTTGTAACTTGCGACAAGTAGAACAATGAATGGAACAGGTAGCCGGTTGATATCAATGTATATATTGCTTCTATATAGTCTAAGAAACATATATGCAAAGCATCCAAACAGTACCATTCGCCAATTTTTTGTTCTTCAAGTTTAAGTGAACAACGAGCCCCAATGGTTAATCCTTTATCGGAAATTATTTGTAACTTTCGACAAGTAGAACAATGAATGGAACAGGTAGACGGTTGAAATCTTTGTATATATTGCGTTTATATAGTCTAAGAAACATATATGCAAAGCATCCAAACAGTACCATTCGCCAATTTTTTGTTCTTCAAGTTCAAGTGAACTACGAGCCCCATTGTTAATCCTTTAAAGGAAATTATTTGTAAATTTCGACAAGAAGAACACTGATTGGAACACGTAGACGGTTGAAATCTTTGTATATATTGCTTCCATATAGTCTCAGAAACATATATGCAAAGCATCCAAGCAGTACCATTCGCCAATTTTTTGATCTTCAAGTTTAAGTGAACAATGAGACCCATTGTTAATCCTTTATCAGAAATTATTTGTAACTTTCGACAAGTAGAACAATGAATGGAACAGGTAGACGGTTGAAATCTTTGTATATATTGCTACTATATAATCTAAGAAACATATATGCAAAGCATCCAAACAGTACCATTCGCCAATTTTTTGATCTTCAAGTTTAAGTGAACTACGAGCCCCATTGTTTATCCTTTAAAGGAAATTATTTGTAAATTTCAACAAGTAGAACAATGAATGGAACAGGTAGACTGTTGAAATCATTGTATATATTGCTTCTGTATAGTCTAAGAAACATATATGCAAAGCATCCAAGCAGTACCATTCGCCAATTTATTGTTCTTCAAGTTTAAGTGAACTACGAGCCCCATTGTTAATCCTTTAAAGGAAATTATTTGTAAATTTCGACAAGAAGAACAATGATTGGAACACGTAGACGGTTGAAATCTTTGTATATATTGCTTCCATATAGTCTAAGAAACATATATGCAAAGCATCCAAGCAGTACCATTCGCCAATTTATTGTTCTTCAAGTTTAAGTGAACAACGAGCCCCATTGTTAATCCTTTAATGGAAATTATTTGTAAATTTCGACAAGTAGAACAATGAATGGAACATGTAGACGGTTGAAATCTTTGTATATATTGCTACTATATAATCTAAGAAACATATATGCAAAGCATCCAAACAGTACCTTTCGCCAATTTTTTGATCTTCAAGTTTAAGTGAACTACGAGCCCCATTGTTAATCCTTTAAAGGAAATTATTTGTAAATTTCAACAAGTAGAACAATGAATGGAACAGGTAGACTGTTGAAATCATTGTATATATTGCTTCTGTATAGTCTAAGAAACATATATGCAAAGAATCCAAACAGTACAATTCGCCAATTATTTGATCTTCAAGTTTAAGTGAACTACGAGCCCCATTGTTAATACTTTAACGGAAATTATTTGTAACTTGCGACAAGTAGAACAATGAATGGAACAGGTAGCCGGTTGATATCAATGTATATATTGCTTCTATATAGTCTAAGAAACATATATGCAAAGCATCCAAACAGTACCATTCGCCAATTTTTTGTTCTTCAAGTTTAAGTGAACAACGAGCCCCAATGGTTAATCCTTTATCGGAAATTATTTGTAACTTTCGACAAGTAGAACAATGAATGGAACAGGTAGACGGTTGAAATCTTTGTATATATTGCGTTTATATAGTCTAAGAAACATATATGCAAAGCATCCAAACAGTACCATTCGCCAATTTTTTGTTCTTCAAGTTCAAGTGAACTACGAGCCCCATTGTTAATCCTTTAAAGGAAATTATTTGTAAATTTCGACAAGAAGAACAATGATTGGAACACGTAGACGGTTGAAATCTTTGTATATATTGCTTCCATATAGTCTAAGAAACATATATGCAAAGCATCCAAGCAGTACCATTCGCCAATTTTTTGATCTTCAAGTTTAAGTGAACAATGAGACCCATTGTTAATCCTTCATCGGAAATTATTTGTAACTTTCGACAAGTAGAACAATGAATGGAACAGGTAGACGGTTGAAATCTTTGTATATATTGCTTCTATATAATCTAAGAAACATATATGCAAAGCATCCAAACAGTACCTTTCGCCAATTTTTTGATCTTCAAGTTTAAGTGAACTACGAGCCCCATTGTTAATCCTTTAAAGGAAATTATTTGTAAATTTCAACAAGTAGAACAATGAATGGAACAGGTAGACGTTTGAAATCTTTGTATATATTGCTTCTATATAATCTAAGAAGCATATATGCAAAGCATCTAAACAGTAACAATCGCCAATTTTTGGATCTTCAAGTTTAAGTGAACAGCGAGCCCAATTGATAATCATGAAATGGAAATTATTTGTAACTTTCTACAAGTAGAACAATGAATAGTACAGTTAGACGGGTGAAATCTTTCTATATATTGCTTCTATATAGTCTAAGAAACATATATGCAAAGCATCCAAACAGTACAATTCGCCAATTTCTTGTTCTTCAAGTTTAAGTGAACTACGAGCCCCATTGTTAATCCTTTAAAGGAAATTATATGTAAATTTCGGCAAGTAGAACAATGAATGGAACAGGTAGACTGTTGAAATCATTGTATATATTGCTTCTGTATACTCTAAGATACATATATGCAAAGAATCCAAACAGTACAATTCGCCAATTATTTGATCTTCAAGTTTAAGTGAACTACGAGCCCCAATGGTTAATCCTTTATCGGTAATTATTTGTAAATTTCGACAAGTAGAACAATGAATGGAACAGGTAGTCGGGTGAAATCATTGTATATATTGCTTCAGTATAGCCTAAGAAACATATATGCAAAGCATCCAAACAGTACCATTCGCCAATTTTTTGTTCTTCAAGTTTAAGTGAACAACGAGCCCCAATGGTTAATCCTTTATCGGAAATTATTTGTAACTTTCGACAAGTAGAACAATGAATGGAACAGGTAGACGGTTGAAATCTTTGTATATATTGCGTTTATATAGTCTAAGAAACATATATGCAAAGCATCCAAACAGTACCATTCGCCAATTTTTTGTTCTTCAAGTTCAAGTGAACTACGAGCCCCATTGTTAATCCTTTAAAGGAAATTATTTGTAAATTTCGACAAGAAGAACAATGATTGGAACACGTAGACGGTTGAAATCTTTGTATATATTGCTTCCATATAGTCTAAGAAACATATATGCAAAGCATCCAAACAGTACAATTCGCCAATTTTTTGTTCTTCAAGTTTAAGTGAACGATGAGCCCCAATGGTTAATCCTTTATCGGTAATTATTTGTAACTTTCGACAAGTAGAACAATGAATGGAACAGGTAGACGGTTGAAATCTTTGTATATATTGCGTTTATATAGTCTAAGAAACATATATGCAAAGCATCCAAACAGTACCATTCGCCAATTTTTTGGTCTTCAAGTTTAAGTGAACAACGAGCCCCAATGGTTAATCCTTTATCGGAAATTATTTGTAACTTTCGACAAGTAGAACAATGAATGGAACAGGTAGACGGTTGAAATCTTTGTATATATTGCGTTTATATAGTCTAAGAAACATATATGCAAAGCATCCAAACAGTACCATTCGCCAATTTTTTGTTCTTCAAGTTCAAGTGAACTACGAGCCCCATTGTTAATCCTTTAAAGGAAATTATTTGTAAATTTCGACAAGAAGAACAATGATTGGAACACGTAGACGGTTGAAATCTTTGTATATATTGCTTCCATATAGTCTAAGAAACATATATGCAAAGCATCCAAGCAGTACCATTCGCCAATTTTTTGATCTTCAAGTTTAAGTGAACAATGAGACCCATTGTTAATCCTTTATCAGAAATTATTTGTAACTTTCGACAAGTAGAACAATGAATGGAACAGGTAGACGGTTGAAATCTTTGTATATATTGCTACTATATAATCTAAGAAACATATATGCAAAGCATCCAAACAGTACCATTCGCCAATTTTTTGATCTTCAAGTTTAAGTGAACTACGAGCCCCATTGTTTATCCTTTAAAGGAAATTATTTGTAAATTTCAACAAGTAGAACAATGAATGGAACAGGTAGACTGTTGAAATCATTGTATATATTGCTTCTGTATAGTCTAAGAAACATATATGCAAAGAATCCAAACAGTACAATTCGTCAATTATTTGATCTTCAAGTTTAAGTGAACAACGAGCCCCATTGTTAATACTTTAACGGAAATTATTTGTAACTTGCGACAAGTAGAACAATGAATGGAACAGGTAGCCGGTTGATATCAATGTATATATTGCTTCTATATAGTCTAAGAAACATATATGCAAAGCATCCAAACAGTACCATTCGCCAATTTTTTGTTCTTCAAGTTTAAGTGAACAACGAGCCCCAATGGTTAATCCTTTATCGGAAATTATTTGTAACTTTCGACAAGTAGAACAATGAATGGAACAGGTAGACGGTTGAAATCTTTGTATATATTGCGTTTATATAGTCTAAGAAACATATATGCAAAGCATCCAAACAGTACCATTCGCCAATTTTTTGTTCTTCAAGTTCAAGTGAACTACGAGCCCCATTGTTAATCCTTTAAAGGAAATTATTTGTAAATTTCGACAAGAAGAACAATGATTGGAACACGTAGACGGTTGAAATCTTTGTATATATTGCTTCCATATAGTCTAAGAAACATATATGCAAAGCATCCAAGCAGTACCATTCGCCAATTTTTTGATCTTCAAGTTTAAGTGAACAATGAGACCCATTGTTAATCCTTCATCGGAAATTATTTGTAACTTTCGACAAGTAGAACAATGAATGGAACAGGTAGACGGTTGAAATCTTTGTATATATTGCTTCTATATAATCTAAGAAACATATATGCAAAGCATCCAAACAGTACCTTTCGCCAATTTTTTGATCTTCAAGTTTAAGTGAACTACGAGCCCCATTGTTAATCCTTTAAAGGAAATTATTTGTAAATTTCAACAAGTAGAACAATGAATGGAACAGGTAGACGTTTGAAATCTTTGTATATATTGCTTCTATATAATCTAAGAAGCATATATGCAAAGCATCTAAACAGTAACAATCGCCAATTTTTGGATCTTCAAGTTTAAGTGAACAGCGAGCCCAATTGATAATCATGAAATGGAAATTATTTGTAACTTTCTACAAGTAGAACAATGAATAGTACAGTTAGACGGGTGAAATCTTTCTATATATTGCTTCTATATAGTCTAAGAAACATATATGCAAAGCATCCAAACAGTACAATTCGCCAATTTCTTGTTCTTCAAGTTTAAGTGAACTACGAGCCCCATTGTTAATCCTTTAAAGGAAATTATATGTAAATTTCGGCAAGTAGAACAATGAATGGAACAGGTAGACTGTTGAAATCATTGTATATATTGCTTCTGTATACTCTAAGATACATATATGCAAAGAATCCAAACAGTACAATTCGCCAATTATTTGATCTTCAAGTTTAAGTGAACTACGAGCCCCAATGGTTAATCCTTTATCGGTAATTATTTGTAAATTTCGACAAGTAGAACAATGAATGGAACAGGTAGTCGGGTGAAATCATTGTATATATTGCTTCAGTATAGCCTAAGAAACATATATGCAAAGCATCCAAACAGTACCATTCGCCAATTTTTTGTTCTTCAAGTTTAAGTGAACAACGAGCCCCAATGGTTAATCCTTTATCGGAAATTATTTGTAACTTTCGACAAGTAGAACAATGAATGGAACAGGTAGACGGTTGAAATCTTTGTATATATTGCGTTTATATAGTCTAAGAAACATATATGCAAAGCATCCAAACAGTACCATTCGCCAATTTTTTGTTCTTCAAGTTCAAGTGAACTACGAGCCCCATTGTTAATCCTTTAAAGGAAATTATTTGTAAATTTCGACAAGAAGAACAATGATTGGAACACGTAGACGGTTGAAATCTTTGTATATATTGCTTCCATATAGTCTAAGAAACATATATGCAAAGCATCCAAACAGTACAATTCGCCAATTTTTTGTTCTTCAAGTTTAAGTGAACGATGAGCCCCAATGGTTAATCCTTTATCGGTAATTATTTGTAACTTTCGACAAGTAGAACAATGAATGGAACAGGTAGACGGTTGAAATCTTTGTATATATTGCGTTTATATAGTCTAAGAAACATATATGCAAAGCATCCAAACAGTACCATTCGCCAATTTTTTGGTCTTCAAGTTTAAGTGAACAACGAGCCCCAATGGTTAATCCTTTATCGGAAATTATTTGTAACTTTCGACAAGTAGAACAATGAATGGAACAGGTAGACGGTTGAAATCTTTGTATATATTGCGTTTATATAGTCTAAGAAACATATATGCAAAGCATCCAAACAGTACCATTCGCCAATTTTTTGTTCTTCAAGTTCAAGTGAACTACGAGCCCCATTGTTAATCCTTTAAAGGAAATTATTTGTAAATTTCGACAAGAAGAACAATGATTGGAACACGTAGACGGTTGAAATCTTTGTATATATTGCTTCCATATAGTCTAAGAAACATATATGCAAAGCATCCAAGCAGTACCATTCGCCAATTTTTTGATCTTCAAGTTTAAGTGAACAATGAGACCCATTGTTAATCCTTTATCAGAAATTATTTGTAACTTTCGACAAGTAGAACAATGAATGGAACAGGTAGACGGTTGAAATCTTTGTATATATTGCTACTATATAATCTAAGAAACATATATGCAAAGCATCCAAACAGTACCATTCGCCAATTTTTTGATCTTCAAGTTTAAGTGAACTACGAGCCCCATTGTTTATCCTTTAAAGGAAATTATTTGTAAATTTCAACAAGTAGAACAATGAATGGAACAGGTAGACTGTTGAAATCATTGTATATATTGCTTCTGTATAGTCTAAGAAACATATATGCAAAGAATCCAAACAGTACAATTCGTCAATTATTTGATCTTCAAGTTTAAGTGAACAACGAGCCCCATTGTTAATACTTTAACGGAAATTATTTGTAACTTGCGACAAGTAGAACAATGAATGGAACAGGTAGCCGGTTGAAATCAATGTATATATTGCTTCTATATAGTCTAAGAAACATATATGCAAAGCATCCAAACAGTACCATTCGCCAATTTTTTGTTCTTCAAGTTTAAGTGAACAACGAGCCCCAATGGTTAATCCTTTATCGGAAATTATTTGTAACTTTCGACAAGTAGAACAATGAATGGAACAGGTAGACGGTTGAAATCTTTGTATATATTGCGTTTATATAGTCTAAGAAACATATATGCAAAGCATCCAAACAGTACCATTCGCCAATTTTTTGTTCTTCAAGTTCAAGTGAACTACGAGCCCCATTGTTAATCCTTTAAAGGAAATTATTTGTAAATTTCGACAAGAAGAACAATGATTGGAACACGTAGACGGTTGAAATCTTTGTATATATTGCTTCCATATAGTCTAAGAAACATATATGCAAAGCATCCAAGCAGTACCATTCGCCAATTTTTTGATCTTCAAGTTTAAGTGAACAATGAGACCCATTGTTAATCCTTTATCAGAAATTATTTCTAACTTTCGACAAGTAGAACAATGAATGGAACAGGTAGACGGTTGAAATCATTGTATATATTGCTTCTATATAGTCTAAGAAACATATATGCAAAGCATCCAAACAGTACAATTCGCCAATTTCTTGTTCTTCAAGTTTAAGTGAACTACGAGCCCCATTGTTAATCCTTTAAAGGAAATTATATGTAAATTTCGGCAAGTAGAACAATGAATGGAACAGGTAGACTGTTGAAATCATTGTATATATTGCTTCTGTATACTCTAAGATACATATATGCAAAGAATCCAAACAGTACAATTCGCCAATTATTTGATCTTCAAGTTTAAGTGAACTACGAGCCCCAATGGTTAATCCTTTATCGGTAATTATTTGTAAATTTCGACAAGTAGAACAATGAATGGAACAGGTAGTCGGGTGAAATCATTGTATATATTGCTTCAGTATAGCCTAAGAAACATATATGCAAAGCATCCAAACAGTACCATTCGCCAATTTTTTGTTCTTCAAGTTTAAGTGAACAACGAGCCCCAATGGTTAATCCTTTATCGGAAATTATTTGTAACTTTCGACAAGTAGAACAATGAATGGAACAGGTAGACGGTTGAAATCTTTGTATATATTGCGTTTATATAGTCTAAGAAACATATATGCAAAGCATCCAAACAGTACCATTCGCCAATTTTTTGTTCTTCAAGTTCAAGTGAACTACGAGCCCCATTGTTAATCCTTTAAAGGAAATTATTTGTAAATTTCGACAAGAAGAACAATGATTGGAACACGTAGACGGTTGAAATCTTTGTATATATTGCTTCCATATAGTCTAAGAAACATATATGCAAAGCATCCAAACAGTACAATTCGCCAATTTTTTGTTCTTCAAGTTTAAGTGAACGATGAGCCCCAATGGTTAATCCTTTATCGGTAATTATTTGTAACTTTCGACAAGTAGAACAATGAATGGAACAGGTAGACGGTTGAAATCTTTGTATATATTGCGTTTATATAGTCTAAGAAACATATATGCAAAGCATCCAAACAGTACCATTCGCCAATTTTTTGGTCTTCAAGTTTAAGTGAACAACGAGCCCCAATGGTTAATCCTTTATCGGAAATTATTTGTAACTTTCGACAAGTAGAACAATGAATGGAACAGGTAGACGGTTGAAATCTTTGTATATATTGCGTTTATATAGTCTAAGAAACATATATGCAAAGCATCCAAACAGTACCATTCGCCAATTTTTTGTTCTTCAAGTTCAAGTGAACTACGAGCCCCATTGTTAATCCTTTAAAGGAAATTATTTGTAAATTTCGACAAGAAGAACACTGATTGGAACACGTAGACGGTTGAAATCTTTGTATATATTGCTTCCATATAGTCTCAGAAACATATATGCAAAGCATCCAAGCAGTACCATTCGCCAATTTTTTGATCTTCAAGTTTAAGTGAACAATGAGACCCATTGTTAATCCTTTATCAGAAATTATTTGTAACTTTCGACAAGTAGAACAATGAATGGAACAGGTAGACGGTTGAAATCTTTGTATATATTGCTACTATATAATCTAAGAAACATATATGCAAAGCATCCAAACAGTACCATTCGCCAATTTTTTGATCTTCAAGTTTAAGTGAACTACGAGCCCCATTGTTTATCCTTTAAAGGAAATTATTTGTAAATTTCAACAAGTAGAACAATGAATGGAACAGGTAGACTGTTGAAATCATTGTATATATTGCTTCTGTATAGTCTAAGAAACATATATGCAAAGCATCCAAGCAGTACCATTCGCCAATTTATTGTTCTTCAAGTTTAAGTGAACTACGAGCCCCATTGTTAATCCTTTAAAGGAAATTATTTGTAAATTTCGACAAGAAGAACAATGATTGGAACACGTAGACGGTTGAAATCTTTGTATATATTGCTTCCATATAGTCTAAGAAACATATATGCAAAGCATCCAAGCAGTACCATTCGCCAATTTATTGTTCTTCAAGTTTAAGTGAACAACGAGCCCCATTGTTAATCCTTTAATGGAAATTATTTGTAAATTTCGACAAGTAGAACAATGAATGGAACATGTAGACGGTTGAAATCTTTGTATATATTGCTACTATATAATCTAAGAAACATATATGCAAAGCATCCAAACAGTACCTTTCGCCAATTTTTTGATCTTCAAGTTTAAGTGAACTACGAGCCCCATTGTTAATCCTTTAAAGGAAATTATTTGTAAATTTCAACAAGTAGAACAATGAATAGAACAGGTAGACTGTTGAAATCATTGTATATATTGCTTCTGTATAGTCTAAGAAACATATATGCAAAGAATCCAAACAGTACAATTCGCCAATTATTTGATCTTCAAGTTTAAGTGAACTACGAGCCCCATTGTTAATACTTTAACGGAAATTATTTGTAACTTGCGACAAGTAGAACAATGAATGGAACAGGTAGCCGGTTGATATCAATGTATATATTGCTTCTATATAGTCTAAGAAACATATATGCAAAGCATCCAAACAGTACCATTCGCCAATTTTTTGTTCTTCAAGTTTAAGTGAACAACGAGCCCCAATGGTTAATCCTTTATCGGAAATTATTTGTAACTTTCGACAAGTAGAACAATGAATGGAACAGGTAGACGGTTGAAATCTTTGTATATATTGCGTTTATATAGTCTAAGAAACATATATGCAAAGCATCCAAACAGTACCATTCGCCAATTTTTTGTTCTTCAAGTTCAAGTGAACTACGAGCCCCATTGTTAATCCTTTAAAGGAAATTATTTGTAAATTTCGACAAGAAGAACAATGATTGGAACACGTAGACGGTTGAAATCTTTGTATATATTGCTTCCATATAGTCTAAGAAACATATATGCAAAGCATCCAAGCAGTACCATTCGCCAATTTTTTGATCTTCAAGTTTAAGTGAACAATGAGACCCATTGTTAATCCTTCATCGGAAATTATTTGTAACTTTCGACAAGTAGAACAATGAATGGAACAGGTAGACGGTTGAAATCAATGTATATATTGCGTCTATATAATCTAAGAAACATATATTCAAAGCATCCAAACAGTACCATTCGCCAATTTTTTGATCTTCAAGTTTAAGTGAACTACGAGCCCCATTGTTTATCCTTTAAAGGAAATTATTTGTAAATTTCAACAAGTAGAACAATGAATGGAACAGGTAGACTGTTGAAATCATTGTATATATTGCTTCTGTATAGTCTAAGAAACATATATGCAAAGCATCCAAGCAGTACCATTCGCCAATTTATTGTTCTTCAAGTTTAAGTGAACTACGAGCCCCATTGTTTATCCTTTAAAGGAAATTATTTGTAAATTTCAACAAGTAGAACAATGAATGGAACAGGTAGACTGTTGAAATCATTGTATATATTGCTTCTGTATAGTCTAAGAAACATATATGCAAAGAATCCAAACAGTACAATTCGTCAATTATTTGATCTTCAAGTTTAAGTGAACAACGAGCCCCATTGTTAATACATTAACGGAAATTATTTGTAACTTGCGACAAGTAGAACAATGAATGGAACAGGTAGCCGGTTGAAATCAATGTATATATTGCTTCTATATAGTCTAAGAAACATATATGCAAAGCATCCAAACAGTACCATTCGCCAATTTTTTGTTCTTCAAGTTTAAGTGAACAACGAGCCCCAATGGTTAATCCTTTATCGGAAATTATTTGTAACTTTCGACAAGTAGAACAATGAATGGAACAGGTAGACGGTTGAAATCTTTGTATATATTGCGTTTATATAGTCTAAGAAACATATATGCAAAGCATCCAAACAGTACCATTCGCCAATTTTTTGTTCTTCAAGTTCAAGTGAACTACGAGCCCCATTGTTAATCCTTTAAAGGAAATTATTTGTAAATTTCGACAAGAAGAACAATGATTGGAACACGTAGACGGTTGAAATCTTTGTATATATTGCTTCCATATAGTCTAAGAAACATATATGCAAAGCATCCAAGCAGTACCATTCGCCAATTTTTTGATCTTCAAGTTTAAGTGAACAATGAGACCCATTGTTAATCCTTTATCAGAAATTATTTGTAACTTTCGACAAGTAGAACAATGAATGGAACAGGTAGACGGTTGAAATCATTGTATATATTGCTTCTATATAGTCTAAGAAACATATATGCAAAGCATCCAAACAGTACAATTCGCCAATTTTTTGTTCTTCAAGTTTAAGTGAACAATGAGCCCCAATGGTTAATCGTTTATCGGAAATTATTTGTAACTTTCGACAAGTAGAACAATGAATGGAACAGGTAGACGGTTGAAATCTTTGTATATATTGCTTCTATATAGTCTAAGAAACATATATGCAAGGCATCCAAACAGTACAATTCGCCAATTTATTGTTCTTCAAGTTTAAGTGAACAGCGAGCCCCATTGTTAATCCTTTAAAGGACATTATTTGTAAATTTCGACAATTAGAACAATGATTGGAACACGTAGACGGTTGAAATCTTTGTATATATTGCTTCCATATAGTCTAAGAAAGATGTACGCAAAGCCTCCAGACAGTACCATTCGCCAATTTTTTGTTTTTCAAGTTTAAGTGAACAATGAGCCCCAATGGTTAATCCTTTATCGGAAATTATTTGTAATTTTCGACAAGTAGAACAATGAATGGAACAGGTAGACGGTTGAAATCTTTGTATATATTGCTTCTATATAATCTAAGAAGCATATATGCAAAGCATCTAAACAGTAACAATCGCCAATTTTTGGATCTTCAAGTTTAAGTGAACAGCGAGCCCCATTGTTAATACTTTAACAGAAATTATTTGTAACTTGCGACAAGTAGAACAATGAATGGAACAGGTAGCCGGTTGAAATCAATGTATATATTGCTTCTATATAGTCTAAGAAACATATATGCAAAGCATCCAAACAGTACAATTCGCCAATTTATTGTTCTTCAAGTTTAAGTGAACAACGAGCCCCATTGTTAATCCTTTAAAGGAAATTATTTGTAAATTTCGACAAGTAGAACAATGAATGGAACAGGTAGACGGTTGAAATCTTTGTATATATTGCTACTATATAATCTAAGAAACATATATGCAAAGCAACCAAACAGTACCATTCGCCAATTTTTTGATCTTCAACTTTAAGTGAACTACGAGCCCCATTGTTAATCCTTTAAAGGAAATTATTTGTAAATTTCAACAAGTAGAACAATGAATGGAACAGGTAGACTGTTGAAATCATTGTATATATTGCTTCTGTATAGTCTAAGAAACATATATGCAAAGAATCCAAACAGTACAATTCGTCAATTATTTGATCTTCAAGTTTAAGTGAACTACGAGCCCCATTGTTAATACTTTAACGGAAATTATTTGTAACTTGCGACAAGTAGAACAATGAATGGAACAGGTAGCCGGTTGAAATCAATGTATATATTGCTTCTATATAGTCTAAGAAACATATATGCAAAGCATCCAAACAGTACAATTCGCCAATTTATTGTTCTTCAAGTTTAAGTGAACAACGAGCCCCATTGTTAATCCTTTAAAGGAAATTATTTGTAAATTTCGACAAGTAGAACAATGAATGGGACAGGTAGACGGTTGAAATCTTTGTATATATTGCTTCTATATAATCTAAGAAACATATATGCAAAGCATCCAAACAGTACCATTCGCCAATTTTTTGTTCTTCATGTTTAAGTGAACTACGAGCCCCATTGTTAATCCTTTAACGGAAATTAATTGTAACTTTCTACAAGTAGAACAATGATTGCAACACGTAGACGGTTGAAATCTTTGTATATATTGCTTCCATATAGTCTAAGAAACATATATGCAAAGCATCCAAACAGTACCATTCGCCAATTTTTTGTCCTTCAAGTTTAAGTGAACAATGAGCCCCATTGTTAATCCTTTATCGGAAATTATTTGTAACTTTCGACAAGTAGAACAATGAATGGAACAGGTAGACGGTTGAAATATTTGTATATATTGCTTCTATATAATATAAGAAACATATATTCAAAGCATCCAAACAGTACCATTCGCCAATTTTTTGTTCTTCAAGTTTAAGTGAACTACGAGCCCCATTGTTAATCCTTTAAAGGAAATTATTTGTAAATTTCGGCAAGTAGAACAATGAATGGAATAGGTAGACGGTTGAAATCATTGTATATATTGCTTCTATATAGTCTAAGAAACATATATGCAAAGCATCCAAACAGTACAATTCGCCAATTTCTTGTTCTTCAAGTTTAAGTAAACTACGATCCCCATTGTTAATCCCTTAACGGAAATTATTTGTAACTTCCGACAAGTAGAACAATGAATGGAACAGGTAGACGGTTGAAATCTTTGTATATATTGCTTCCATATAGTCTAAGAAACATATATGCAAAGCATCCAAACAGTACCATTCGCCAATTTTTTGTCCTTCAAGTTTAAGTGAACAATGAGCCCCATTGTTAATCCTTTATCGGAAATTATTTGTAACTTTCGACAAGTAGAACAATGAATGGAACAGGTAGACGGTTGAAATATTTGTATATATTGCTTCTATATAATATAAGAAACATATATTCAAAGCATCCAAACAGTACCATTCGCCAATTTTTTGTTCTTCAAGTTTAAGTGAACTACGAGCCCCATTGTTAATCCTTTAAAGGAAATTATTTGTAAATTTCGACAAGTAGAACAATGAATGGAACAGGTAGACGGTTGAAATCTTTTTATATATTGCTTCTATATAATCTAAGAAACATATATGCAAAGCATCTAAACAGTAACTATCGCCAATTTTTTGATCTTCAAGTTTAAGTAAACTACGATCCCCATTGTTAATCCCTTAACGGAAATTATTTGTAACTTCCGACAAGTAGAACAATGAATGGAACAGGTAGACGGTTGAAATCATTGTATATATTGCTTCTATATAGTCTAAGAAACAGATCTGCAAATCATCCAAACAGTACAATTTGCCAATTATTTGATCTTCAAGTTTAAGTGAACTACGAGCCCCATTGTTAATACTTTAACGGAAATTATTTGTAACTTGCGACAAGTAGAACAATGAATGGAACAGGTAGACGGTTGAAATCAATGTATATATTGCTTCTATATAGTCTAAGAAACATATATGCAAAGCATCCAAACAGTACCATTCGCCAATTTTTTGTCCTTCAAGTTTAAGTGACCAATGAGCCCCATTGTTAATCCTTTATCGGAAATTATTTGTAACTTTCGACAAGTAGAACAATGAATGGAACAGGTAGACGGTTGAAATCAATGTATATATTGCGTCTATATAATCTAAGAAACATATATTCAAAGCATCCAAACAGTACCATTCGCCAATTTTTTGATCTTCAAGTTTAAGTGAACTACGAGCCCCATTGTTTATCCTTTAAAGGAAATTATTTGTAAATTTCAACAAGTAGAACAATGAATGGAACAGGTAGACTGTTGAAATCATTGTATATATTGCTTCTGTATAGTCTAAGAAACATATATGCAAAGCATCCAAGCAGTACCATTCGCCAATTTATTGTTCTTCAAGTTTAAGTGAACTACGAGCCCCATTGTTTATCCTTTAAAGGAAATTATTTGTAAATTTCAACAAGTAGAACAATGAATGGAACAGGTAGACTGTTGAAATCATTGTATATATTGCTTCTGTATAGTCTAAGAAACATATATGCAAAGAATCCAAACAGTACAATTCGTCAATTATTTGATCTTCAAGTTTAAGTGAACAACGAGCCCCATTGTTAATACATTAACGGAAATTATTTGTAACTTGCGACAAGTAGAACAATGAATGGAACAGGTAGCCGGTTGAAATCAATGTATATATTGCTTCTATATAGTCTAAGAAACATATATGCAAAGCATCCAAACAGTACCATTCGCCAATTTTTTGTTCTTCAAGTTTAAGTGAACAACGAGCCCCAATGGTTAATCCTTTATCGGAAATTATTTGTAACTTTCGACAAGTAGAACAATGAATGGAACAGGTAGACGGTTGAAATCTTTGTATATATTGCGTTTATATAGTCTAAGAAACATATATGCAAAGCATCCAAACAGTACCATTCGCCAATTTTTTGTTCTTCAAGTTCAAGTGAACTACGAGCCCCATTGTTAATCCTTTAAAGGAAATTATTTGTAAATTTCGACAAGAAGAACAATGATTGGAACACGTAGACGGTTGAAATCTTTGTATATATTGCTTCCATATAGTCTAAGAAACATATATGCAAAGCATCCAAGCAGTACCATTCGCCAATTTTTTGATCTTCAAGTTTAAGTGAACAATGAGACCCATTGTTAATCCTTTATCAGAAATTATTTGTAACTTTCGACAAGTAGAACAATGAATGGAACAGGTAGACGGTTGAAATCATTGTATATATTGCTTCTATATAGTCTAAGAAACATATATGCAAAGCATCCAAACAGTACAATTCGCCAATTTTTTGTTCTTCAAGTTTAAGTGAACAATGAGCCCCAATGGTTAATCGTTTATCGGAAATTATTTGTAACTTTCGACAAGTAGAACAATGAATGGAACAGGTAGACGGTTGAAATCTTTGTATATATTGCTTCTATATAGTCTAAGAAACATATATGCAAGGCATCCAAACAGTACAATTCGCCAATTTATTGTTCTTCAAGTTTAAGTGAACAGCGAGCCCCATTGTTAATCCTTTAAAGGACATTATTTGTAAATTTCGACAATTAGAACAATGATTGGAACACGTAGACGGTTGAAATCTTTGTATATATTGCTTCCATATAGTCTAAGAAAGATGTACGCAAAGCCTCCAGACAGTACCATTCGCCAATTTTTTGTTTTTCAAGTTTAAGTGAACAATGAGCCCCAATGGTTAATCCTTTATCGGAAATTATTTGTAATTTTCGACAAGTAGAACAATGAATGGAACAGGTAGACGGTTGAAATCTTTGTATATATTGCTTCTATATAATCTAAGAAGCATATATGCAAAGCATCTAAACAGTAACAATCGCCAATTTTTGGATCTTCAAGTTTAAGTGAACAGCGAGCCCCATTGTTAATACTTTAACAGAAATTATTTGTAACTTGCGACAAGTAGAACAATGAATGGAACAGGTAGCCGGTTGAAATCAATGTATATATTGCTTCTATATAGTCTAAGAAACATATATGCAAAGCATCCAAACAGTACAATTCGCCAATTTATTGTTCTTCAAGTTTAAGTGAACAACGAGCCCCATTGTTAATCCTTTAAAGGAAATTATTTGTAAATTTCGACAAGTAGAACAATGAATGGAACAGGTAGACGGTTGAAATCTTTGTATATATTGCTACTATATAATCTAAGAAACATATATGCAAAGCAACCAAACAGTACCATTCGCCAATTTTTTGATCTTCAACTTTAAGTGAACTACGAGCCCCATTGTTAATCCTTTAAAGGAAATTATTTGTAAATTTCAACAAGTAGAACAATGAATGGAACAGGTAGACTGTTGAAATCATTGTATATATTGCTTCTGTATAGTCTAAGAAACATATATGCAAAGAATCCAAACAGTACAATTCGTCAATTATTTGATCTTCAAGTTTAAGTGAACTACGAGCCCCATTGTTAATACTTTAACGGAAATTATTTGTAACTTGCGACAAGTAGAACAATGAATGGAACAGGTAGCCGGTTGAAATCAATGTATATATTGCTTCTATATAGTCTAAGAAACATATATGCAAAGCATCCAAACAGTACAATTCGTCAATTATTTGATCTTCAAGTTTAAGTGAACTACGAGCCCCATTGTTAATCCTTTAAAGGAAATTATTTGTAAATTTCGGCAAGTAGAACAATGAATGGAATAGGTAGACGGTTGAAATCATTGTATATATTGCTTCTATATAGTCTAAGAAACATATATGCAAAGCATCCAAACAGTACAATTCGCCAATTTCTTGTTCTTCAAGTTTAAGTAAACTACGATCCCCATTGTTAATCCCTTAACGGAAATTATTTGTAACTTCCGACAAGTAGAACAATGAATGGAACAGGTAGACGGTTGAAATCAATGTATATATTGCGTCTATATAATCTAAGAAACATATATGCAAAGCATCCAAACAGTACCATTCGCCAATTTTTTGATCTTCAAGTTTAAGTGAACTACGAGCCCCATTGTTAATCCTTTAAAGGAAATTATTTGTAAATTTCGACAAGAAGAACAATGATTGGAACACGTAGACGGTTGAAATCTTTGTATATATTGCTTCCATATAGTCTAAGAAACATATATGCAAAGCATCCAAGCAGTACCATTCGCCAATTTTTTGATCTTCAAGTTTAAGTGAACAATGAGACCCATTGTTAATCCTTTATCAGAAATTATTTGTAACTTTCGACAAGTAGAACAATGAATGGAACAGGTAGACGGTTGAAATCATTGTATATATTGCTTCTATATAGTCTAAGAAACATATATGCAAAGCATCCAAACAGTACAATTCGCCAATTTTTTGTTCTTCAAGTTTAAGTGAACAATGAGCCCCAATGGTTAATCGTTTATCGGAAATTATTTGTAACTTTCGACAAGTAGAACAATGAATGGAACAGGTAGACGGTTGAAATCAATGTATATATTGCGTCTATATAATCTAAGAAACATATATTCAAAGCATCCAAACAGTACCATCCGCCAATTTTTTGTTCTTCAAGTTTAAGTGAACTACAAGCCCCATTGTTAATCCTTTAAAGGAAATTATTTGTAAATTTCGACAAGTAGAACAATGAATGGATCAGGTAGACGGTTGAAATAATTGTATATATTGCTTCTATATAATCTACGAAACATATATGCAAAGCATCCAAGCAGTACCATTCGCCAATTTTTTGATCTTCAAGTTTAAGTGAACAATGAGACCCATTGTTAATCCTTTATCAGAAATTATTTGTAACTTTCGACAAGTAGAACAATGAATGGAACAGGTAGACGGTTGAAATCATTGTATATATTGCTTCTATATAGTCTAAGAAACATATATGCAAAGCATCCAAACAGTACAATTCGCCAATTTTTTGTTCTTCAAGTTTAAGTGAACAATAAGCCCCAATGGTTAATCGTTTATCGGAAATTATTTGTAACTTTCGACAAGTAGAACAATGAATGGAACAGGTAGACGGTTGAAATCTTTGTATATATTGCTTCTATATAGTCTAAGAAACATATATGCAAGGCATCCAAACAGTACAATTCGCCAATTTATTGTTCTTCAAGTTTAAGTGAACAGCGAGCCCCATTGTTAATCCTTTAAAGGACATTATTTGTAAATTTCGACAATTAGAACAATGATTGGAACACGTAGACGGTTGAAATCTTTGTATATATTGCTTCCATATAGTCTAAGAAAGATGTACGCAAAGCCTCCAGACAGTACCATTCGCCAATTTTTTGTTTTTCAAGTTTAAGTGAACAATGAGCCCCAATGGTTAATCCTTTATCGGAAATTATTTGTAATTTTCGACAAGTAGAACAATGAATGGAACAGGTAGACGGTTGAAATCTTTGTATATATTGCTTCTATATAATCTAAGAAGCATATATGCAAAGCATCTAAACAGTAACAATCGCCAATTTTTGGATCTTCAAGTTTAAGTGAACAGCGAGCCCCATTGTTAATACTTTAACAGAAATTATTTGTAACTTGCGACAAGTAGAACAATGAATGGAACAGGTAGCCGGTTGAAATCAATGTATATATTGCTTCTATATAGTCTAAGAAACATATATGCAAAGCATCCAAACAGTACAATTCGCCAATTTATTGTTCTTCAAGTTTAAGTGAACAACGAGCCCCATTGTTAATCCTTTAAAGGAAATTATTTGTAAATTTCGACAAGTAGAACAATGAATGGAACAGGTAGACGGTTGAAATCTTTGTATATATTGCTACTATATAATCTAAGAAACATATATGCAAAGCAACCAAACAGTACCATTCGCCAATTTTTTGATCTTCAACTTTAAGTGAACTACGAGCCCCATTGTTAATCCTTTAAAGGAAATTATTTGTAAATTTCAACAAGTAGAACAATGAATGGAACGGGTAGACTGTTGAAATCTTTGTATATATTGCTTCCATATAGTCTAAGAAACATATATGCAAAGCATCCAAACAGTACCATTCGCCAATTTTTTGTCCTTCAAGTTTAAGTGAACAATGAGCCCCATTGTTAATCCTTTATCGGAAATTATTTGTAACTTTCGACAAGTAGAACAATGAATGGAACAGGTAGACGGTTGAAATATTTGTATATATTGCTTCTATATAATATAAGAAACATATATTCAAAGCATCCAAACAGTACCATTCGCCAATTTTTTGTTCTTCAAGTTTAAGTGAACTACGAGCCCCATTGTTAATCCTTTAAAGGAAATTATTTGTAAATTTCGGCAAGTAGAACAATGAATGGAATAGGTAGACGGTTGAAATCATTGTATATATTGCTTCTATATAGTCTAAGAAACATATATGCAAAGCATCCAAACAGTACAATTCGCCAATTTCTTGTTCTTCAAGTTTAAGTAAACTACGATCCCCATTGTTAATCCCTTAACGGAAATTATTTGTAACTTCCGACAAGTAGAACAATGAATGGAACAGGTAGACGGTTGAAATCTTTGTATATATTGCTTCCATATAGTCTAAGAAACATATATGCAAAGCATCCAAACAGTACCATTCGCCAATTTTTTGTCCTTCAAGTTTAAGTGAACAATGAGCCCCATTGTTAATCCTTTATCGGAAATTATTTGTAACTTTCGACAAGTAGAACAATGAATGGAACAGGTAGACGGTTGAAATATTTGTATATATTGCTTCTATATAATATAAGAAACATATATTCAAAGCATCCAAACAGTACCATTCGCCAATTTTTTGTTCTTCAAGTTTAAGTGAACTACGAGCCCCATTGTTAATCCTTTAAAGGAAATTATTTGTAAATTTCGACAAGTAGAACAATGAATGGAACAGGTAGACGGTTGAAATCTTTTTATATATTGCTTCTATATAATCTAAGAAACATATATGCAAAGCATCTAAACAGTAACTATCGCCAATTTTTTGATCTTCAAGTTTAAGTAAACTACGATCCCCATTGTTAATCCCTTAACGGAAATTATTTGTAACTTCCGACAAGTAGAACAATGAATGGAACAGGTAGACGGTTGAAATCATTGTATATATTGCTTCTATATAGTCTAAGAAACAGATCTGCAAATCATCCAAACAGTACAATTTGCCAATTATTTGATCTTCAAGTTTAAGTGAACTACGAGCCCCATTGTTAATACTTTAACGGAAATTATTTGTAACTTGCGACAAGTAGAACAATGAATGGAACAGGTAGACGGTTGAAATCAATGTATATATTGCTTCTATATAGTCTAAGAAACATATATGCAAAGCATCCAAACAGTACCATTCGCCAATTTTTTGTCCTTCAAGTTTAAGTGAACAATGAGCCCCATTGTTAATCCTTTATCGGAAATTATTTGTAACTTTCGACAAGTAGAACAATGAATGGAACAGGTAGACGGTTGAAATCCTTGTATATATTGCGTCTATATAGTCTAAGAAACAGATATGCAAAGCATCCAAACAGTACCATTCGCCAATTTTTTGTCCTTCAAGTTTAAGTGAACAATGAGCCCCATTGTTAATCCTTTATCGGAAATTATTTGTAACTTTCGACAAGTAGAACAATGAATGGAACAGGTAGACGGTTGAAATATTTGTATATATTGCTTCTATATAATATAAGAAACATATATTCAAAGCATCCAAACAGTACCATTCGCCAATTTTTTGTTCTTCAAGTTTAAGTGAACTACGAGCCCCATTGTTAATCCTTTAAAGGAAATTATTTGTAAATTTCGACAAGTAGAACAATGAATGGAACAGGTAGACGGTTGAAATCTTTTTATATATTGCTTCTATATAATCTAAGAAACATATATGCAAAGCATCTAAACAGTAACTATCGCCAATTTTTTGATCTTCAAGTTTAAGTAAACTACGATCCCCATTGTTAATCCCTTAACGGAAATTATTTGTAACTTCCGACAAGTAGAACAATGAATGGAACAGGTAGACGGTTGAAATCATTGTATATATTGCTTCTATATAGTCTAAGAAACATATATGCAAAGCATCCAAACAGTACCATTCGCCAATTTTTTGTCCTTCAAGTTTAAGTGAACAATGAGCCCCATTGTTAATCCTTTATCGGAAATTATTTGTAACTTTCGACAAGTAGAACAATGAATGGAACAGGTAGACGGTTGAAATCAATGTATATATTGCGTCTATATAATCTAAGAAACATATATTCAAAGCATCCAAACAGTACCATCCGCCAATTTTTTGTTCTTCAAGTTTAAGTGAACTACAAGCCCCATTGTTAATCCTTTAAAGGAAATTATTTGTAAATTTCGACAAGTAGAACAATGAATGGATCAGGTAGACGGTTGAAATAATTGTATATATTGCTTCTATATAATCTACGAAACATATATGCAAAGCATCCAAACAGTACAATTCGCCAATTTTTTGTTCTTCAAGTTTAAGTGAACTACGAGCCCCATTGTTAATCCTTCATCGGAAATTATTTGTAACTTTCGACAAGTAGAACAATGAATGGAACAGGTAGACGGTTGAAATCTTTGTATATATTGCTTCTATATAGTCTAAGAAACATATATGCAAAGCATCCAAACAGTACAATTCGCCAATTTTTTGTTCTTCAAGTTTAAGTGAACAATGAGCCCCAATGGTTAATCCTTTATCGGTAATTATTTGTAACTTTCGACAAGTAGAACAATGAATGGAACAGGTAGACGGTTGAAATCCTTGTATATATTGCGTCTATATAGTCTAAGAAACATATATGCAAAGCATCCAAACAGTACAATTCGCCAATTTATTGTTCTTCAAGTTTAAGTGAACAACGAGCCCCATTGTTAATCCTTTAAAGGAAATTATTTGTAAATTTCGACAAGTAGAACAATGAATGGGACAGGTAGACGGTTGAAATCTTTGTATATATTGCTTCTATATAATCTAAGAAACATATATGCAAAGCATCCAAACAGTACCATTCGCCAATTTTTTGTTCTTCATGTTTAAGTGAACTACGAGCCCCATTGTTAATCCTTTAACGGAAATTAATTGTAACTTTCTACAAGTAGAACAATGAATGGAACAGGTAGACGGTTGAAATCTTTGTATATATTGCTTCCATATAGTCTAAGAAACATATATGCAAAGCATCCAAACAGTACCATTCGCCAATTTTTTGTCCTTCAAGTTTAAGTGAACAATGAGCCCCATTGTTAATCCTTTATCGGAAATTATTTGTAACTTTCGACAAGTAGAACAATGAATGGAACAGGTAGACGGTTGAAATCTTTGTATATATTGCTTCTATATAGTCTAAGAAACATATATGCAAAGCATCCAAACAGTACAATTCGCCAATTTATTGTTCTTCAAGTTTAAGTGAACAACGAGCCCCATTGTTAATCCTTTAAAGGAAATTATTTGTAAATTTCGACAAATAGAACAATGAATGGAACAGGTAGACGGTTGAAATCTTTGTATATATTGCTACTATATAATCTAAGAAACATATATGCAAAGCATCCAAACAGTACCATTCGCCAATTTTTTGATCTTCAAGTTTAAGTGAACTACGAGCCCCATTGTTAATCCTTTAAAGGAAATTATTTGTAAATTTCAACAAGTAGAACAATGAATGGGACAGGTAGACTGTTGAAATCATTGTATATATTGCATCTGTATAGTCTAAGAAACATATATGCAAAGAATCCAAACAGTACAATTCGTCAATTATTTGATCTTCAAGTTTAAGTGAACTACGAGCCCCATTGTTAATACTTTAACGGAAATTATTTGTAACTTGCGACAAGTAGAACAATGATAGGAACACGTAGACGGTTGAAATCATTGTATATATTGCTTCTATATAATCTAAGAGACACATATGCAAAGCATCCAAACAGTACAATTCGCCAATTATTTCATCTTCATGTTTACGTGAACAATGAGCCCCAATGGTTAATCCTTTATCGGTAATTGTAACTTTCGACAAGTAGAACAATGAATGGAACAGGTAGACGGTTGAAATCCTTGTATATATTGCGTCTATATAGTCTAAGAAACAGATATGCAAAGCATCCAAACAGTACCATTCGCCAATTTTTTGTCCTTCAAGTTTAAGTGAACAATGAGCCCCATTGTTAATCCTTTATCGGAAATTATTTGTAACTTTCGACAAGTAGAACAATGAATGGAACAGGTAGACGGTTGAAATATTTGTATATATTGCTTCTATATAATATAAGAAACATATATTCAAAGCATCCAAACAGTACCATTCACCAATTTTTTGTTCTTCAAGTTTAAGTGAACTACGAGCCCCATTGTTAATCCTTTAAAGGAAATTATTTGTAAATTTCGACAAGTAGAACAATGAATGGAACAGGTAGACGGTTGAAATCTTTTTATATATTGCTTCTATATAATCTAAGAAACATATATGCAAAGCATCTAAACAGTAACTATCGCCAATTTTTTGATCTTCAAGTTTAAGTAAACTACGATCCCCATTGTTAATCCCTTAACGGAAATTATTTGTAACTTCCGACAAGTAGAACAATGAATGGAACAGGTAGACGGTTGAAATCATTGTATATATTGCTTCTATATAGTCTAAGAAACATATATGCAAAGCATCCAAACAGTACCATTCGCCAATTTTTTGTCCTTCAAGTTTAAGTGAACAATGAGCCCCATTGTTAATCCTTTATCGGAAATTATTTGTAACTTTCGACAAGTAGAACAATGAATGGAACAGGTAGACGGTTGAAATCAATGTATATATTGCGTCTATATAATCTAAGAAACATATATTCAAAGCATCCAAACAGTACCATCCGCCAATTTTTTGTTCTTCAAGTTTAAGTGAACTACAAGCCCCATTGTTAATCCTTTAAAGGAAATAATTTGTAAATTTCGACAAGTAGAACAATGAATGGATCAGGTAGACGGTTGAAATAATTGTATATATTGCTTCTATATAATCTACGAAACATATATGCAAAGCATCCAAACAGTACAATTCGCCAATTTTTTGTTCTTCAAGTTTAAGTGAACTACGAGCCCCATTGTTAATCCTTCATCGGAAATTATTTGTAACTTTCGACAAGTAGAACAATGAATGGAACAGGTAGACGGTTGAAATCTTTGTATATATTGCTTCTATATAGTCTAAGAAACATATATGCAAAGCATCCAAACAGTACAATTCGCCAATTTTTTGTTCTTCAAGTTTAAGTGAACAATGAGCCCCAATGGTTAATCCTTTATCGGTAATTATTTGTAACTTTCGACAAGTAGAACAATGAATGGAACAGGTAGACGGTTGAAATCCTTGTATATATTGCGTCTATATAGTCTAAGAAACATATATGCAAAGCATCCAAACAGTACAATTCGCCAATTTATTGTTCTTCAAGTTTAAGTGAACAACGAGCCCCATTGTTAATCCTTTAAAGGAAATTATTTGTAAATTTCGACAAGTAGAACAATGAATGGGACAGGTAGACGGTTGAAATCTTTGTATATATTGCTTCTATATAATCTAAGAAACATATATGCAAAGCATCCAAACAGTACCATTCGCCAATTTTTTGTTCTTCATGTTTAAGTGAACTACGAGCCCCATTGTTAATCCTTTAACGGAAATTAATTGTAACTTTCTACAAGTAGAACAATGAATGGAACAGGTAGACGGTTGAAATCTTTGTATATATTGCTTCCATATAGTCTAAGAAACATATATGCAAAGCATCCAAACAGTACCATTCGCCAATTTTTTGTCCTTCAAGTTTAAGTGAACAATGAGCCCCATTGTTAATCCTTTATCGGAAATTATTTGTAACTTTCGACAAGTAGAACAATGAATGGAACAGGTAGACGGTTGAAATCTTTGTATATATTGCTTCTATATAGTCTAAGAAACATATATGCAAAGCATCCAAACAGTACAATTCGCCAATTTATTGTTCTTCAAGTTTAAGTGAACAACGAGCCCCATTGTTAATCCTTTAAAGGAAATTATTTGTAAATTTCGACAAATAGAACAATGAATGGAACAGGTAGACGGTTGAAATCTTTGTATATATTGCTACTATATAATCTAAGAAACATATATGCAAAGCATCCAAACAGTACCATTCGCCAATTTTTTGATCTTCAAGTTTAAGTGAACTACGAGCCCCATTGTTAATCCTTTAAAGGAAATTATTTGTAAATTTCAACAAGTAGAACAATGAATGGGACAGGTAGACTGTTGAAATCATTGTATATATTGCATCTGTATAGTCTAAGAAACATATATGCAAAGAATCCAAACAGTACAATTCGTCAATTATTTGATCTTCAAGTTTAAGTGAACTACGAGCCCCATTGTTAATACTTTAACGGAAATTATTTGTAACTTGCGACAAGTAGAACAATGATAGGAACACGTAGACGGTTGAAATCATTGTATATATTGCTTCTATATAATCTAAGAGACACATATGCAAAGCATCCAAACAGTACAATTCGCCAATTATTTCATCTTCATGTTTACGTGAACAATGAGCCCCAATGGTTAATCCTTTATCGGTAATTATTTGTAACTTTCGACAAGTAGAACAATGAATGGAACAGGTAGACGGTTGAAATCCTTGTATATATTGCGTCTATATAGTCTAAGAAACAGATATGCAAAGCATCCAAACAGTACCATTCGCCAATTTTTTGTTCTTCAAGTTCAAGTGAACTACGAGCCCCATTGTTAAACCTTTAAAGGAAATTATTTGTAAATTTCTACAAGTAGAACAATGAATAGAACAGGTAGACGGTTGAAATCTTTGTATATGTTGCTTCTATAGAGTCTAAGAAACCTATATGCAAAGCATCTAAACAGTAACAATCGCTAATTTTTTGATCTTCAAGTTTAAGTGAACAGCGAGCCCCATTGATAATCACGAAATGGAAATTATTTGTAACTTTCTACAAGTAGAACAATGAATAGTACGGGTAGACGGGTGAAATCTTACTATATATTGCTTCTAAATAATCTAAGAAACATATATTCAAAGCATCCAAACAGTACAATTCGCCAATTTTTTGTTCTTCAAGTTTAAGTGAACTACGAGCCCAATTGTTAATCCTTTAAAGGAAATTATTTGTAAATTTCGACAAGTAAAACAATGAATGGAACAGGTAGACTGTTGAAATCATTGTATATATTGCTTCTATATAGTCTAAGAAACATATATGCAAAGCATCCAAACAGTACAATTCGCCAATTTTTTGTTCTTCAAGTTTAAGTGAACAATAAGCCCCAATGGTTAATCCTTTATCGGAAATTATTTGTAACTTTCGACAAGTAGAACAATGAACGGAATAGGTAGACGGTTGAAATCTTTGTATATATTGCTTCTATATAGTCTAAGAAACATATATGCAAAGCATCCAAACAGTACAATTCGCCAATTTATTGTTCTTCAAGTTTAAGTGAACAACGAGCCCCATTGTTAATCCTTTAAAGGAAATTATTTGTAAATTTCGACAAGTAGAACAATGAATGGAACAGGTAGACGGTTGAAATCTTTGTATATATAGCTACTATATAATATAAGAAACATATATGCAAAGCATCCAAACAGTACCTTTCGCCAATTTTTTGATCTTCAAGTTTAAGTGAACTACGAGCCCCATTGTTAATCCTTTAAAGGAAATTATTTGTAAATTTCAACAAGTAGAACAATGAATCGAACAGGTAGACTGTTGAAATCATTGTAAGTATTGCTTCTGTATAGTCTAAGAAACATATATGCAAAGAATCCAAACAGTACAATTCGCCAATTATTTGATCTTCAAGTTTAAGTGAACTACGAGCCCCATTGTTAATACTTTAACGGAAATTATTTGTAACTTGCGACAAGTAGAACAATGAATGGAACAGGTAGCCGGTTGAAATCAATGTATATATTGCTTCTATATAGTCTAAGAAACATATATGCAAAGCATCGAAACAGTACAATTCGCGAATTTATTGTTCTTCAAGTTTAAGTGAACAACGAGCCCCATTGTTAATCCTTTAAAGGAAATTATTTGTAAATTTCGACAAGTAGAACAATGATTGGAACACGTAGACGGTTGAAATCTTTGTATATATTGCTTCTATATAGTCTAAGAAACATATATGCAAAGCATCCAAACAGTACAATTCGCCAATTTATTGTTCTTCAAGTTTAAGTGAACAATGAGCCCCAATGGTTAATCCTTTATCGGAAATTATTTGTAATTTTCGACAAGTAGAACAATGATTGGAACACGTAGACGGTTGAAATCGTTGTATATATTGCTTCCATATAGTCTAAGAAACATTTATGCAAAGCATCCAAACATTACCACTCGCCAATTTGTTGTCCTTCAAGTTTAAGTGAACAATGAGCCCCAATGGTTAATCCTTTATCGGAAATTATTTGTAACTTTCGACAAGTAGAACAATGAATGGAACAGGTAGACGGTTGAAATCTTTGTATATATTGCTTCTATATAGTCTAAGAAACATATATGCAAAGCATCCAAACAGTACAATTCGCCAATTTATTGTTCTTCAAGTTTAAGTGAACAACGAGCCCCATTGTTAATCCTTTAAAGGAAATTATTTGTAAATTTCGACAAGTAGATCAATGAATGGAACAGGTAGACGGTTGAAATCTTTGTATATATTGCTACTATATAATCTAAGAAACATATATGCAAAGCATCCAAACAGTACCATTCGCCAATTTTTTGATCTTCAAGTTTAAGTGAACTACGAGCCCCATTGTTAATCCTTTAAAGGAAATTATTTGTAAATTTCAACAAGTAGAACAATGAATGGAACAGGTAGACTGTTGAAATCATTGTATATATTGCTTCTGTATAGTCTAAGAAACATATATGCAAAGCATCCAAACAGTACAATTCGCCAATTTATTGTTCTTCAAGTTCAAGTGAACTACGAGCCCCATTGTTAAACCTTTAAAGGAAATTATTTGTAAATTTCTACAAGTAGAACAATGAATAGAACAGGTAGACGGTTGAAATCTTTGTATATGTTGCTTCTATAGAGTCTAAGAAACCTATATGCAAAGCATCTAAACAGTAACAATCGCTAATTTTTTGATCTTCAAGTTTAAGTGAACAGCGAGCCCCATTGATAATCACGAAATGGAAATTATTTGTAACTTTCTACAAGTAGAACAATGAATAGTACGGGTAGACGGGTGAAATCTTACTATATATTGCTTCTAAATAATCTAAGAAACATATATTCAAAGCATCCAAACAGTACAATTCGCCAATTTTTTGTTCTTCAAGTTTAAGTGAACTACGAGCCCCATTGTTAATACTTTAACGGAAATTATTTGTAACTTTCGACAAGTAGAACAATGAATGGAACAGGTAGCCGGTTGAAATCAATGTATATATTGCTTCTATATAGTCTAAGAAACATATATGCAAAGCATCCAAACAGTACCATTCGCCAATTTTTTGTTCTTCAAGTTTAAGTGAACAATGAGTCCCAATGGTTAATCCTTTATCGGAAATTATTTGTAACTTTCGACAAGTAGAACAATGAATGGAACAGGTAGACGGTTGAAATCTTTGTATATATTGCTTCTATATAGTCTAAGAAACATATATGCAAAACATCCAAACAGTACAATTCGCCAATTTATTGTTCTTCAAGTTTAAGTGAACAACGAGCCCCATTGTTAATCCTTTCAAGGAAATTATTTGTAAATTTCGACAAGTAGAAGAATGAATGGAACAGGTAGACGGTTGAAATCTTTGTATATATTGCTACTATATAATCTAAGAAACATATATGCAAAGCATCCAAACAGTACCATTCGCCAATTTTTTGATCTTCAAGTTTAAGTGAACTACGAGCCCCATTGTTAATCCTTTAATGGAAATTATTTGTAAATTTCAACAAGTAGAACAATGAATGGAACAGGTAGACTGTTGAAATCATTGTATATATTGCTTCTGTATAGTCTAAGAAACATATATGCAAAGAATCCAAACAGTACAATTCGCCAATTATTTGATCTTCAAGTTTAAGTGAACTACGAGCCCCATTGTTAATACTTTAACGGAAATTATTTGTAACTTGCGACAAGTAGAACAATGAATGGAACAGGTAGCCGGTTGAAATCAATGTATATATTGCTTCTATATAGTCTAAGAAACATATATGCAAAGCATCCAAACAGTACCATTCGCCAATTTTTTGTTCTTCAAGTTTAAGTGAACAATGAGCCCCAATGGTTAATCCTTTTTCGGAAATTATTTGTAACTTTCGACAAGTAGAACAATGAATGGAACAGGTAGACGGTTGAAATCTTTGTATATATTGCTTCTATATAGTCTATGAAACATATATGCAAAGCATCCAAACAGTACCATTCGCCAATTTTTTGTTCTTCAAGTTTAAGTGAACAATAAGCCCCAATGGTTAATCCTTTATCGGAAATTATTTGTAAATTTCGACAAGTAGAACAATGAATGGAACAGGTAGACGGTTGAAATCTTTGTATATATTGCTTCTATGTAGTCTAAGAAACATATATGCAAAGCATCCAAACAGTACAATTCGCCAATTTATTGTTCTTCAAGTTTAAGTGAACAACGAGCCCCATTGTTAATCCTTTAACGGAAATTATTTGTAACTTGCGACAAGTAGAACAATGAATGGAACAGGTAGCCGGTTGAAATCAATGTATATATTGCTTCTATATAGTCTAAGAAACATATATGCAAAGCATCCAAACAGTACCATTCGCCAATTTTTTGTTCTTCAAGTTTAAGTGAACAATAAGCCCCAATGGTTAATCCTTTATCGGAAATTATTTGTAAATTTCGACAAGTAGAACAATGAATGGAACAGGTAGACGGTTGAAATCTTTGTATATATTGCTTCTATGTAGTCTAAGAAACATATATGCAAAGCATCCAAACAGTACAATTCGCCAATTTATTGTTCTTCAAGTTTAAGTGAACAACGAGCCCCATTGTTAATCCTTTAAAGGAAATTATTTGTAAATTTCGACAAGTAGAACAATGAATGGAACAGGTAGACGGTTGAAATCTTTGTATATATTGCTACTATATAATCTAAGAAACATATATGCAAAGCATCCAAACAGTACCTTTCGCCAATTTTTTGATCTTCAAGTTTAAGTGACCTACGAGCCCCATTGTTAATCCTTTAAAGGAAATTATTTGTAAATTTCAACAAGTAGAACAATGAATGGAACAGGTAGACTGTTGAAATCATTGTATATATTGCTTCTGTATAGTCTAAGAAACATATATGCAAAGAATCCAAACAGTACAATTCGCCAATTATTTGATCTTCAAGTTTAAGTGAACTACGAGCCCCATTGTTAATACTTTAACGGAAATTATTTGTAACTTGCGACAAGTAGAACAATGAATGGAACAGGTAGCCGGTTGAAATCAATGTATATATTGCTTCTATATAGTCTAAGAAACATATATGCAAAGCATCCAAACAGTACAATTCGCGAATTTATTGTTCTTCAAGTTTAAGTGAACAACGAGCCCCATTGTTAATCCTTTAAAGGAAATTATTTGTAAATTTCGACAAGTAGAACAATGATTGGAACACGTAGACGGTTGAAATCTTTGTATATATTGCTTCTATATTGTCTAAGAAACATATATGCAAAGCATCCAAACAGTACAATTCGCCAATTTATTGTTCTTCAAGTTTAAGTGAACAACGAGCCCCAATGGTTAATCCTTTATCGGAAATTATTTGTAACTTTCGACAAGTAGAACAATGAATGGAACAGGTAGACGGTTGAAATCTTTGTATATATTGCTTCTATATAGTCTAAGAAACATATATGCAAAGCATCCAAACAGTACAATTCGCCAATTTATTGTTCTTCAAGTTTAAGTGAACAACGAGCCCCAATGGTTAATCCTTTATCGGAAATTATTTGTAACTTTCGACAAGTAGAACAATGAATGGAACAGGTAGACGGTTGAAATCTTTGTATATATTGCGTTTATATAGTCTAAGAAACATATATGCAAAGCATCCAAACAGTACCATTCGCCAATTTTTTGTTCTTCAAGTTCAAGTGAACTACGAGCCCCATTGTTAATCCTTTAAAGGAAATTATTTGTAAATTTCGACAAGAAGAACAATGATTGGAACACGTAGACGGTTGAAATCTTTGTATATATTGCTTCCATATAGTCTAAGAAACATATATGCAAAGCATCCAAGCAGTACCATTCGCCAATTCTTTGATCTTCAAGTTTAAGTGAACAATGAGACCCATTGTTAATCCTTTATCAGAAATTATTTGTAACTTTCGACAAGTAGAACAATGAATGGAACAGGTAGACGGTTGAAATCATTGTATATATTGCTTCTATATAGTCTAAGAAACATATATGCAAAGCATCCAAACAGTACAATTCGCCAATTTTTTGTTCTTCAAGTTTAAGTGAACAATGAGCCCCAATGGTTAATCGTTTATCGGAAATTATTTGTAACTTTCGACAAGTAGAACAATGAATGGAACAGGTAGACGGTTGAAATCTTTGTATATATTGCTTCTATTTAGTCTAAGAAACATATATGCATGGCATCCAAACAGTACAATTCGCCAATTTATTGTTCTTCAAGTTTAAGTGAACAGCGAGCCCCATTGTTAATCCTTTAAAGGACATTATTTGTAAATTTCGACAATTAGAACAATGATTGGAACACGTAGACGGTTGAAATCTTTGTATATATTGCTTCCATATAGTCTAAGAAAGATGTACGCAAAGCCTCCAGACAGTACCATTCGCCAATTTTTTGTTTTTCAAGTTTAAGTGAACAATGAGCCCCAATGGTTAATCCTTTATCGGAAATTATTTGTAATTTTCGACAAGTAGAACAATGAATGGAACAGGTAGACGGTTGAAATCTTTGTATATATTGCTTCTATATAATCTAAGAAGCATATATGCAAAGCATCTAAACAGTAACAATCGCCAATTTTTGGATCTTCAAGTTTAAGTGAACAGCGAGCCCAATTGATAATCATGAAATGGAAATTATTTGTAACTTTCTACAAGTAGAACAATGAATAGTACAGGTAGACGGGTGAAATCTTTCTATATATTGCTTCTATAAAGTCTAAGAAACATATATGCAAAGCATCCAAACAGTACAATTCGCCAATTTCTTGTTCTTCAAGTTTAAGTGAACTACGAGCCCCATTGTTAATCCTTTAAAGGAAATTATATGTAAATTTCGGCAAGTAGAACAATGAATGGAACAGGTAGACTGTTGAATTCATTGTATATATTGCTTCTATTTAGTCTAAGAAACATATATGCATGGCATCCAAACAGTACAATTCGCCAATTTATTGTTCTTCAAGTTTAAGTGAACAGCGAGCCCCATTGTTAATCCTTTATCGGAAATTATTTGTAACTTTCGACAAGTAGAACAATGAATGGAACAGGTAGACGGTTGAAATCTTTGTATATATTGCGTTTATATAGTCTAAGAAACATATATGCAAAGCATCCAAACAGTACCATTCGCCAATTTTTTGTTCTTCAAGTTCAAGTGAACTACGAGCCCCATTGTTAATCCTTTAAAGGAAATTATTTGTAAATTTCGACAAGAAGAACAATGATTGGAACACGTAGACGGTTGAAATCTTTGTATATATTGCTTCCATATAGTCTAAGAAACATATATGCAAAGCATCCAAGCAGTACCATTCGCCAATTTTTTGATCTTCAAGTTTAAGTGAACAATGAGACCCATTGTTAATCCTTTATCAGAAATTATTTGTAACTTTCGACAAGTAGAACAATGAATGGAACAGGTAGACGGTTGAAATCATTGTATATATTGCTTCTATATAGTCTAAGAAACATATATGCAAAGCATCCAAACAGTACAATTCGCCAATTTTTTGTTCTTCAAGTTTAAGTGAACAATGAGCCCCAATGGTTAATCGTTTATCGGAAATTATTTGTAACTTTCGACAAGTAGAACAATGAATGGAACAGGTAGACGGTTGAAATCTTTGTATATATTGCTTCTATTTAGTCTAAGAAACATATATGCATGGCATCCAAACAGTACAATTCGCCAATTTATTGTTCTTCAAGTTTAAGTGAACAGCGAGCCCCATTGTTAATCCTTTAAAGGACATTATTTGTAAATTTCGACAATTAGAACAATGATTGGAACACGTAGACGGTTGAAATCTTTGTATATATTGCTTCCATATAGTCTAAGAAAGATGTACGCAAAGCCTCCAGACAGTACCATTCGCCAATTTTTTGTTTTTCAAGTTTAAGTGAACAATGAGCCCCAATGGTTAATCCTTTATCGGAAATTATTTGTAATTTTCGACAAGTAGAACAATGAATGGAACAGGTAGACGGTTGAAATCTTTGTATATATTGCTTCTATATAATCTAAGAAGCATATATGCAAAGCATCTAAACAGTAACAATCGCCAATTTTTGGATCTTCAAGTTTAAGTGAACAGCGAGCCCAATTGATAATCATGAAATGGAAATTATTTGTAACTTTCTACAAGTAGAACAATGAATAGTACAGGTAGACGGGTGAAATCTTTCTATATATTGCTTCTATAAAGTCTAAGAAACATATATGCAAAGCATCCAAACAGTACAATTCGCCAATTTCTTGTTCTTCAAGTTTAAGTGAACTACGAGCCCCATTGTTAATCCTTTAAAGGAAATTATATGTAAATTTCGGCAAGTAGAACAATGAATGGAACAGGTAGACTGTTGAATTCATTGTATATATTGCTTCTGTATACTCTAAGATACATATATGCAAAGAATCCAAACAGTACAATTCGCCAATTATTTGATCTTCAAGTTTAAGTGAACTACGAGCCCCAATGGTTAATCCTTTATCGGTAATTATTTGTAAATTTCGACAAGTAGAACAATGAATGGAACAGGTAGTCAGGTGAAATCATTGTATATATTGCTTCAGTATAGCCTAAGAAACATATATGCAAAGCATCCAAACAGTACCATTCGCCAATTTTTTGGTCTTCAAGTTTAAGTGAACAACGAGCCCCAATGGTTAATCCTTTATCGGAAATTATTTGTAACTTTCGACAAGTAGAACAATGAATGGAACAGGTAGACGGTTGAAATCTTTGTATATATTGCTTCCATATAGTCTAAGAAACATATATGCAAAGCATCCAAACAGTACCATTCGCCAATTTTTTGTCCTTCAAGTTTAAGTGAACAATGAGCCCCATTGTTAATCCTTTATCGGAAATTATTTGTAACTTTCGACAAGTAGAACAATGAATGGAACAGGTAGACGGTTGAAATATTTGTATATATTGCTTCTATATAATATAAGAAACATATATTCAAAGCATCCAAACAGTACCATTCGCCAATTTTTTGTTCTTCAAGTTTAAGTGAACTACGAGCCCCATTGTTAATCCTTTAAAGGAAATTATTTGTAAATTTCGGCAAGTAGAACAATGAATGGAATAGGTAGACGGTTGAAATCATTGTATATATTGCTTCTATATAGTCTAAGAAACATATATGCAAAGCATCCAAACAGTACAATTCGCCAATTTCTTGTTCTTCAAGTTTAAGTAAACTACGATCCCCATTGTTAATCCCTTAACGGAAATTATTTCTAACATCCGACAAGTAGAACAATGAATGGAACAGGTAGACGGTTGAAATCATTGTATATATTGCTTCTATATAGTCTAAGAAACAGATCTGCAAATCATCCAAACAGTACAATTTGCCAATTATTTGATCTTCAAGTTTAAGTGAACTACGAGCCCCATTGTTAATACTTTAACGGAAATTATTTGTAACTTGCGACAAGTAGAACAATGAATGGAACAGGTAGACGGTTGAAATCAATGTATATATTGCTTCTATATAGTCTAAGAAACATATATGCAAAGCATCCAAACAGTACCATTCGCCAATTTTTTGTCCTTCAAGTTTTAGTGAACAATGAGCCCCATTGTTAATCCTTTATCGGAAATTATTTGTAACTTTCGACAAGTAGAACAATGAATGGAACAGGTAGACGGTTGAAATCAATGTATATATTGCGTCTATATAATCTAAGAAACATATATTCAAAGCATCCAAACAGTACCATCCGCCAATTTTTTGTTCTTCAAGTTTAAGTGAACTACAAGCCCCATTGTTAATCCTTTAAAGGAAATTATTTGTAAATTTCGACAAGTAGAACAATGAATGGATCAGGTAGACGGTTGAAATAATTGTATATATTGCTTCTATATAATCTACGAAACATATATGCAAAGCATCCAAAAAGTACAATTCGCCAATTTTTTGTTCTTCAAGTTTAAGAGAACTACGAGCCCCATTGTTAATCCTTCATCGGAAATTATTTGTAACTTTCGACAAGTAGAACAATGAATGGAACAGGTAGACGGTTGAAATCTTTGTATATATTGCTTCTATATAGTCTAAGAAACATATATGCAAAGCATCCAAACAGTACAATTCGCCAATTTTTTGTTCTTCAAGTTTAAGTGAACAATGAGCCCCAGTGGTTAATCCTTTATCGGTAATTATTTGTAACTTTCGACAAGTAGAACAATGAATGGAACAGGTAGACGGTTGAAATCCTTGTATATATTGCGTCTATATAGTCTAAGAAACATATATGCAAAGGATCCAAACAGTACAATTCGCCAATTTATTGTTCTTCAAGTTTAAGTGAACAACGAGCCCCATTGTTAATCCTTTAAAGGAAATTATTTGTAAATTTCGACAAGTAGAACAATGAATGGGACAGGTAGACGGTTGAAATCTTTGTATATATTGCTTCTATATAATCTAAGAAACATATATGCAAAGCATCCAAACAGTACCATTCGCCAATTTTTTGTTCTTCATGTTTAAGTGAACTACGAGCCCCATTGTTAATCCTTTAAAGGAAATTATTTGTAAATTTCAACAAGTAGAACAATGAATGGGACAGGTAGACTGTTGAAATCATTGTATATATTGCATCTGTATAGTCTAAGAAACATATATGCAAAGAATCCAAACAGTACAATTCGTCAATTATTTGATCTTCAAGTTTAAGTGAACTACGAGCCCCATTGTTAATACTTTAACGGAAATTATTTGTAACTTGCGACAAGTAGAACAATGATAGGAACACGTAGACGGTTGAAATCATTGTATATATTGCTTCTATATAATCTAAGAGACACATATGCAAAGCATCCAAACAGTACAATTCGCCAATTATTTCATCTTCATGTTTACGTGAACAATGAGCCCCAATGGTTAATCCTTTATCGGTAATTATTTGTAACTTTCGACAAGTAGAACAATGAATGGAACAGGTAGACGGTTGAAATCCTTGTATATATTGCGTCTATATAGTCTAAGAAACAGATATGCAAAGCATCCAAACAGTACCATTCGCCAATTTTTTGTTCTTCAAGTTCAAGTGAACTACGAGCCCCATTGTTAATCCTTTAAAGGAAATTATTTGTAAATTTCTACAAGTAGAACAATGAATAGAACAGGTAGACGGTTGAAATCTTTGTATATGTTGCTTCTATAGAGTCTAAGAAACCTATATGCAAAGCATCTAAACAGTAACAATCGCTAATTTTTTGATCTTCAAGTTTAAGTGAACAGCGAGCCCCATTGATAATCACGAAATGGAAATTATTTGTAACTTTCTACAAGTAGAACAATGAATAGTACGGGTAGACGGGTGAAATCTTACTATATATTGCTTCTAAATAATCTAAGAAACATATATTCAAAGCATCCAAACAGTACAATTCGCCAATTTTTTGTTCTTCAAGTTTAAGTGAACTACGAGCCCAATTGTTAATCCTTTAAAGGAAATTATTTGTAAATTTCGACAAGTAAAACAATGAATGGAACAGGTAGACTGTTGAAATCATTGTATATATTGCTTCTATATAGTCTAAGAAACATATATGCAAAGCATCCAAACAGTACAATTCGCCAATTTTTTGTTCTTCAAGTTTAAGTGAACAATAAGCCCCAATGGTTAATCCTTTATCGGAAATTATTTGTAACTTTCGACAAGTAGAACAATGAACGGAATAGGTAGACGGTTGAAATCTTTGTATATATTGCTTCTATATAGTCTAAGAAACATATATGCAAAGCATCCAAACAGTACAATTCGCCAATTTATTGTTCTTCAAGTTTAAGTGAACAACGAGCCCCATTGTTAATCCTTTAAAGGAAATTATTTGTAAATTTCGACAAGTAGAACAATGAATGGAACAGGTAGACGGTTGAAATCTTTGTATATATTGCTTCTATATAGTCTAAGAAACATATATGCAAAGCATCCAAACAGTACAATTCGCCAATTTATTGTTCTTCAAGTTTAAGTGAACAACGAGCCCCATTGTTAATCCTTTAAAGGAAATTATTTGTAAATTTCGACAAGTAGATCAATGAATGGAACAGGTAGACGGTTGAAATCTTTGTATATATTGCTACTATATAATCTAAGAAACATATATGCAAAGCATCCAAACAGTACCATTCGCCAATTTTTTGATCTTCAAGTTTAAGTGAACTACGAGCCCCATTGTTAATCCTTTAAAGGAAATTATTTGTAAATTTCAACAAGTAGAACAATGAATGGAACAGGTAGACTGTTGAAATCATTGTATATATTGCTTCTGTATAGTCTAAGAAACATATATGCAAAGAATCCAAACAGTACAATTCGTCAATTATTTGATCTTCAAGTTTAAGTGAACTACGAGCCCCATTGTTAATACTTTAACGGAAATTATTTGTAACTTTCGACAAGTAGAACAATGAATGGAACAGGTAGCCGGTTGAAATCAATGTATATATTGCTTCTATATAGTCTAAGAAACATATATGCAAAGCATCCAAACAGTACCATTCGCCAATTTTTTGTTCTTCAAGTTTAAGTGAACAATGAGTCCCAATGGTTAATCCTTTATCGGAAATTATTTGTAACTTTCGACAAGTAGAACAATGAATGGAACAGGTAGACGGTTGAAATCTTTGTATATATTGCTTCTATATAGTCTAAGAAACATATATGCAAATCATCCAAACAGTACAATTCGCCAATTTATTGTTCTTCAAGTTTAAGTGAACAACGAGCCCCATTGTTAATCCTTTCAAGGAAATTATTTGTAAATTTCGACAAGTAGAAGAATGAATGGAACAGGTAGACGGTTGAAATCTTTGTATATATTGCTACTATATAATCTAAGAAACATATATGCAAAGCATCCAAACAGTACCATTCGCCAATTTTTTGATCTTCAAGTTTAAGTGAACTACGAGCCCCATTGTTAATCCTTTAATGGAAATTATTTGTAAATTTCAACAAGTAGAACAATGAATGGAACAGGTAGACTGTTGAAATCATTGTATATATTGCTTCTGTATAGTCTAAGAAACATATATGCAAAGAATCCAAACAGTACAATTCGCCAATTATTTGATCTTCAAGTTTAAGTGAACTACGAGCCCCATTGTTAATACTTTAACGGAAATTATTTGTAACTTGCGACAAGTAGAACAATGAATGGAACAGGTAGCCGGTTGAAATCAATGTATATATTGCTTCTATATAGTTTAAGAAACATATATGCAAAGCATCCAAACAGTACCATTCGCCAATTTTTTGTTCTTCAAGTTTAAGTGAACAATGAGCCCCAATGGTTAAACCTTTTTCGGAAATTATTTGTAACTTTCGACAAGTAGAACAATGAATGGAACAGGTAGACGGTTGAAATCTTTGTATATATTGCTTCTATATAGTCTAAGAAACATATATGCAAAGCATCCAAACAGTACCATTCGCCAATTTTTTGTTCTTCAAGTTTAAGTGAACAATAAGCCCCAATGGTTAATCCTTTATCGGAAATTATTTGTAAATTTCGACAAGTAGAACAATGAATGGAACAGGTAGACGGTTGAAATCTTTGTATATATTGCTTCTATGTAGTCTAAGAAACATATATGCAAAGCATCCAAACAGTACAATTCGCCAATTTATTGTTCTTCAAGTTTAAGTGAACAACGAGCCCCATTGTTAATCCTTTAACGGAAATTATTTGTAACATGCGACAAGTAGAACAATGAATGGAACAGGTAGCCGGTTGAAATCAATGTATATATTGCTTCTATATAGTCTAAGAAACATATATGCAAAGCATCCAAACAGTACCATTCGCCAATTTTTTGTTCTTCAAGTTTAAGTGAACAATAAGCCCCAATGGTTAATCCTTTATCGGAAATTATTTGTAAATTTCGACAAGTAGAACAATGAATGGAACAGGTAGACGGTTGAAATCTTTGTATATATTGCTTCTATGTAGTCTAAGAAACATATATGCAAAGCATCCAAACAGTACAATTCGCCAATTTTTTGTTCTTCAAGTTTAAGTGAACAACGAGCCCCATTGTTAATCCTTTAAAGGAAATTATTTGTAAATTTCGACAAGAAGAACAATGATTGGAACACGTAGACGGTTGAAATCTTTGTATATATTGCTTCCATATAGTCTAAGAAACATATATGCAAAGCATCCAAGCAGTACCATTCGCCAATTTTTTGATCTTCAAGTTTAAGTGAACAATGAGACCCATTGTTAATCCTTTATCAGAAATTATTTGTAACTTTCGACAAGTAGAACAATGAATGGAACAGGTAGACGGTTGAAATCATTGTATATATTGCTTCTATATAGTCTAAGAAACATATATGCAAAGCATCCAAACAGTACCATTCGCCAATTTTTTGTCCTTCAAGTTTAAGTGAACAATGAGCCCCATTGTTAATCCTTTATCGGAAATTATTTGTAACTTTCGACAAGTAGAACAATGAATGGAACAGGTAGACGGTTGAAATCTTTGTATATATTGCTTCTATATAGTCTAAGAAACATATATGCAAAGCATCCAAACAGTACAATTCGCCAATTTATTGTTCTTCAAGTTTAAGTGAACAACGAGCCCCATTGTTAATCCTTTAAAGGAAATTATTTGTAAATTTCGACAAATAGAACAATGAATGGAACAGGTAGACGGTTGAAATCTTTGTATATATTGCTACTATATAATCTAAGAAACATATATGCAAAGCATCCAAACAGTACCATTCGCCAATTTTTTGATCTTCAAGTTTAAGTGAACTACGAGCCCCATTGTTAATCCTTTAAAGGAAATTATTTGTAACTTGCGACAAGTAGAACAATGATAGGAACACGTAGACGGTTGAAATCATTGTATATATTGCTTCTATATAATCTAAGAGACACATATGCAAAGCATCCAAACAGTACAATTCGCCAATTATTTCATCTTCATGTTTACGTGAACAATGAGCCCCAATGGTTAATCCTTTATCGGTAATTGTAACTTTCGACAAGTAGAACAATGAATGGAACAGGTAGACGGTTGAAATCCTTGTATATATTGCGTCTATATAGTCTAAGAAACAGATATGCAAAGCATCCAAACAGTACCATTCGCCAATTTTTTGTCCTTCAAGTTTAAGTGAACAATGAGCCCCATTGTTAATCCTTTATCGGAAATTATTTGTAACTTTCGACAAGTAGAACAATGAATGGAACAGGTAGACGGTTGAAATATTTGTATATATTGCTTCTATATAATATAAGAAACATATATTCAAAGCATCCAAACAGTACCATTCACCAATTTTTTGTTCTTCAAGTTTAAGTGAACTACGAGCCCCATTGTTAATCCTTTAAAGGAAATTATTTGTAAATTTCGACAAGTAGAACAATGAATGGAACAGGTAGACGGTTGAAATCTTTTTATATATTGCTTCTATATAATCTAAGAAACATATATGCAAAGCATCTAAACAGTAACTATCGCCAATTTTTTGATCTTCAAGTTTAAGTAAACTACGATCCCCATTGTTAATCCCTTAACGGAAATTATTTGTAACTTCCGACAAGTAGAACAATGAATGGAACAGGTAGACGGTTGAAATCATTGTATATATTGCTTCTATATAGTCTAAGAAACATATATGCAAAGCATCCAAACAGTACCATTCGCCAATTTTTTGTCCTTCAAGTTTAAGTGAACAATGAGCCCCATTGTTAATCCTTTATCGGAAATTATTTGTAACTTTCGACAAGTAGAACAATGAATGGAACAGGTAGACGGTTGAAATCAATGTATATATTGCGTCTATATAATCTAAGAAACATATATTCAAAGCATCCAAACAGTACCATCCGCCAATTTTTTGTTCTTCAAGTTTAAGTGAACTACAAGCCCCATTGTTAATCCTTTAAAGGAAATAATTTGTAAATTTCGACAAGTAGAACAATGAATGGATCAGGTAGACGGTTGAAATAATTGTATATATTGCTTCTATATAATCTACGAAACATATATGCAAAGCATCCAAACAGTACAATTCGCCAATTTTTTGTTCTTCAAGTTTAAGTGAACTACGAGCCCCATTGTTAATCCTTCATCGGAAATTATTTGTAACTTTCGACAAGTAGAACAATGAATGGAACAGGTAGACGGTTGAAATCTTTGTATATATTGCTTCTATATAGTCTAAGAAACATATATGCAAAGCATCCAAACAGTACAATTCGCCAATTTTTTGTTCTTCAAGTTTAAGTGAACAATAAGCCCCAATGGTTAATCCTTTATCGGAAATTATTTGTAAATTTCGACAAGTAGAACAATGAATGGAACAGGTAGACGGTTGAAATCTTTGTATATATTGCTTCTATGTAGTCTAAGAAACATATATGCAAAGCATCCAAACAGTACAATTCGCCAATTTTTTGTTCTTCAAGTTTAAGTGAACAACGAGCCCCATTGTTAATCCTTTAAAGGAAATTATTTGTAAATTTCGACAAGAAGAACAATGATTGGAACACGTAGACGGTTGAAATCTTTGTATATATTGCTTCCATATAGTCTAAGAAACATATATGCAAAGCATCCAAGCAGTACCATTCGCCAATTTTTTGATCTTCAAGTTTAAGTGAACAATGAGACCCATTGTTAATCCTTTATCAGAAATTATTTGTAACTTTCGACAAGTAGAACAATGAATGGAACAGGTAGACGGTTGAAATCATTGTATATATTGCTTCTATATAGTCTAAGAAACATATATGCAAAGCATCCAAACAGTACCATTCGCCAATTTTTTGTCCTTCAAGTTTAAGTGAACAATGAGCCCCATTGTTAATCCTTTATCGGAAATTATTTGTAACTTTCGACAAGTAGAACAATGAATGGAACAGGTAGACGGTTGAAATCTTTGTATATATTGCTTCTATATAGTCTAAGAAACATATATGCAAAGCATCCAAACAGTACAATTCGCCAATTTATTGTTCTTCAAGTTTAAGTGAACAACGAGCCCCATTGTTAATCCTTTAAAGGAAATTATTTGTAAATTTCGACAAATAGAACAATGAATGGAACAGGTAGACGGTTGAAATCTTTGTATATATTGCTACTATATAATCTAAGAAACATATATGCAAAGCATCCAAACAGTACCATTCGCCAATTTTTTGATCTTCAAGTTTAAGTGAACTACGAGCCCCATTGTTAATCCTTTAAAGGAAATTATTTGTAACTTGCGACAAGTAGAACAATGATAGGAACACGTAGACGGTTGAAATCATTGTATATATTGCTTCTATATAATCTAAGAGACACATATGCAAAGCATCCAAACAGTACAATTCGCCAATTATTTCATCTTCATGTTTACGTGAACAATGAGCCCCAATGGTTAATCCTTTATCGGTAATTGTAACTTTCGACAAGTAGAACAATGAATGGAACAGGTAGACGGTTGAAATCCTTGTATATATTGCGTCTATATAGTCTAAGAAACAGATATGCAAAGCATCCAAACAGTACCATTCGCCAATTTTTTGTCCTTCAAGTTTAAGTGAACAATGAGCCCCATTGTTAATCCTTTATCGGAAATTATTTGTAACTTTCGACAAGTAGAACAATGAATGGAACAGGTAGACGGTTGAAATATTTGTATATATTGCTTCTATATAATATAAGAAACATATATTCAAAGCATCCAAACAGTACCATTCACCAATTTTTTGTTCTTCAAGTTTAAGTGAACTACGAGCCCCATTGTTAATCCTTTAAAGGAAATTATTTGTAAATTTCGACAAGTAGAACAATGAATGGAACAGGTAGACGGTTGAAATCTTTTTATATATTGCTTCTATATAATCTAAGAAACATATATGCAAAGCATCTAAACAGTAACTATCGCCAATTTTTTGATCTTCAAGTTTAAGTAAACTACGATCCCCATTGTTAATCCCTTAACGGAAATTATTTGTAACTTCCGACAAGTAGAACAATGAATGGAACAGGTAGACGGTTGAAATCATTGTATATATTGCTTCTATATAGTCTAAGAAACATATATGCAAAGCATCCAAACAGTACCATTCGCCAATTTTTTGTCCTTCAAGTTTAAGTGAACAATGAGCCCCATTGTTAATCCTTTATCGGAAATTATTTGTAACTTTCGACAAGTAGAACAATGAATGGAACAGGTAGACGGTTGAAATCAATGTATATATTGCGTCTATATAATCTAAGAAACATATATTCAAAGCATCCAAACAGTACCATCCGCCAATTTTTTGTTCTTCAAGTTTAAGTGAACTACAAGCCCCATTGTTAATCCTTTAAAGGAAATAATTTGTAAATTTCGACAAGTAGAACAATGAATGGATCAGGTAGACGGTTGAAATAATTGTATATATTGCTTCTATATAATCTACGAAACATATATGCAAAGCATCCAAACAGTACAATTCGCCAATTTTTTGTTCTTCAAGTTTAAGTGAACTACGAGCCCCATTGTTAATCCTTCATCGGAAATTATTTGTAACTTTCGACAAGTAGAACAATGAATGGAACAGGTAGACGGTTGAAATCTTTGTATATATTGCTTCTATATAGTCTAAGAAACATATATGCAAAGCATCCAAACAGTACAATTCGCCAATTTTTTGTTCTTCAAGTTTAAGTGAACAATGAGCCCCAATGGTTAATCCTTTATCGGTAATTATTTGTAACTTTCGACAAGTAGAACAATGAATGGAACAGGTAGCCGGTTGAAATCAATGTATATATTGCTTCTATATAGTCTAAGAAACATATATGCAAAGCATCCAAACAGTACCATTCGCCAATTTTTTGTTCTTCAAGTTTAAGTGAACAATGAGTCCCAATGGTTAATCCTTTATCGGAAATTATTTGTAACTTCCGACAAGTAGAACAATGAATGGAACAGGTAGACGGTTGAAATCATTGTATATATTGCTTCTATATAGTCTAAGAAACATATATGCAAAGCATCCAAACAGTACCATTCGCCAATTTTTTGTCCTTCAAGTTTAAGTGAACAATGAGCCCCATTGTTAATCCTTTATCGGAAATTATTTGTAACTTTCGACAAGTAGAACAATGAATGGAACAGGTAGACGGTTGAAATCAATGTATATATTGCGTCTATATAATCTAAGAAACATATATGCAAAGCATCCAAACAGTACCATTCGCCAATTTTTTGTTCTTCAAGTTTAAGTGAAGTACGAGCCCCATTGTTAATCCTTTAAAGGAAATTATTTGTAAATTTCGACAAGTAGAACAATGAATGGAACAGGTGGACTGTTGAAATCATTGTATATGTTGCTTCTATATAGTCTAAGAAACATATATGCAAAGCGTCCAAACAGTACAATTCGCCAATTATTTGATCTTCAAGTTTAAGTGAACTACGAGCCCCATTGTTAATACTTTAACGGAAATTATTTGTAACTTGCGACAAGTAGATCAATGAATGGAACTGGTAGACGGTTGAAATATTTGTATATATTGCTTGTATATAGTCTAAGAAACATGTACGCAAAGCATCCAAACAGTACCATTCGCCAATTTTTTGTTCTTCAAGTTTAAGTGAACAATGAGCCCCAATGGTTAATCCTTTATCGGAAATTATTTGTAATTTTCTGCAAGTAGAACAATGATTGGAACACGTAGACGGTTGAAATCTTTGTATATATTGCTTCCATATAGTCTAAGAAACATATATGCAAAGCATCCAAACAGTACTATTCGCCAATTTTTTGTTCTTCAAGTTTAAGTGAACAATGAGCCCCAATGGTTAATCCTTTATCGGTAATTATTTGTAACTTTCGACAAGTAGAACAATGAATGGAACAGGTAGACGGTTGAAATCCTTGTATATATTGCGTCTATATAGTCTAAGAAACATATATGCAAAGCATCCAAACAGTACAATTCGCCAATTTATTGTTCTTCAAGTTTAAGTGAACAACGAGCCCCATTGTTAATCCTTTAAAGGAAATTATTTGTAAATTTCGACAAGTAGAACAATGAATGGGACAGGTAGACGGTTGAAATCTTTGTATATATTGCTTCTATATAATCTAAGAAACATATATGCAAAGCATCCAAACAGTACCATTCGCCAATTTTTTGTTCTTCATGTTTAAGTGAACTACGAGCCCCATTGTTAATCCTTTAACGGAAATTAATTGTAACTTTCTACAAGTAGAACAATGAATGGAACAGGTAGACGGTTGAAATCTTTGTATATATTGCTTCCATATAGTCTAAGAAACATATATGCAAAGCATCCAAACAGTACCATTCGCCAATTTTTTGTCCTTCAAGTTTAAGTGAACAATGAGCCCCATTGTTAATCCTTTATCGGAAATTATTTGTAACTTTCGACAAGTAGAACAATGAATGGAACAGGTAGACGGTTGAAATCTTTGTATATATTGCTTCTATATAGTCTAAGAAACATATATGCAAAGCATCCAAACAGTACAATTCGCCAATTTATTGTTCTTCAAGTTTAAGTGAACAACGAGCCCCATTGTTAATCCTTTAAAGGAAATTATTTGTAAATTTCGACAAATAGAACAATGAATGGAACAGGTAGACGGTTGAAATCTTTGTATATATTGCTACTATATAATCTAAGAAACATATATGCAAAGCATCCAAACAGTACCATTCGCCAATTTTTTGATCTTCAAGTTTAAGTGAACTACGAGCCCCATTGTTAATCCTTTAAAGGAAATTATTTGTAAATTTCAACAAGTAGAACAATGAATGGGACAGGTAGACTGTTGAAATCATTGTATATATTGCATCTGTATAGTCTAAGAAACATATATGCAAAGAATCCAAACAGTACAATTCGTCAATTATTTGATCTTCAAGTTTAAGTGAACTACGAGCCCCATTGTTAATACTTTAACGGAAATTATTTGTAACTTGCGACAAGTAGAACAATGATAGGAACACGTAGACGGTTGAAATCATTGTATATATTGCTTCTATATAATCTAAGAGACACATATGCAAAGCATCCAAACAGTACAATTCGCCAATTATTTCATCTTCATGTTTACGTGAACAATGAGCCCCAATGGTTAATCCTTTATCGGTAATTATTTGTAACTTTCGACAAGTAGAACAATGAATGGAACAGGTAGACGGTTGAAATCCTTGTATATATTGCGTCTATATAGTCTAAGAAACAGATATGCAAAGCATCCAAACAGTACCATTCGCCAATTTTTTGTTCTTCAAGTTCAAGTGAACTACGAGCCCCATTGTTAAACCTTTAAAGGAAATTATTTGTAAATTTCTACAAGTAGAACAATGAATAGAACAGGTAGACGGTTGAAATCTTTGTATATGTTGCTTCTATAGAGTCTAAGAAACCTATATGCAAAGCATCTAAACAGTAACAATCGCTAATTTTTTGATCTTCAAGTTTAAGTGAACAGCGAGCCCCATTGATAATCACGAAATGGAAATTATTTGTAACTTTCTACAAGTAGAACAATGAATAGTACGGGTAGACGGGTGAAATCTTACTATATATTGCTTCTAAATAATCTAAGAAACATATATTCAAAGCATCCAAACAGTACAATTCGCCAATTTTTTGTTCTTCAAGTTTAAGTGAACTACGAGCCCAATTGTTAATCCTTTAAAGGAAATTATTTGTAAATTTCGACAAGTAAAACAATGAATGGAACAGGTAGACTGTTGAAATCATTGTATATATTGCTTCTATATAGTCTAAGAAACATATATGCAAAGCATCCAAACAGTACAATTCGCCAATTTTTTGTTCTTCAAGTTTAAGTGAACAATAAGCCCCAATGGTTAATCCTTTATCGGAAATTATTTGTAACTTTCGACAAGTAGAACAATGAACGGAATAGGTAGACGGTTGAAATCTTTGTATATATTGCTTCTATATAGTCTAAGAAACATATATGCAAAGCATCCAAACAGTACAATTCGCCAATTTATTGTTCTTCAAGTTTAAGTGAACAACGAGCCCCATTGTTAATCCTTTAAAGGAAATTATTTGTAAATTTCGACAAGTAGAACAATGAATGGAACAGGTAGACGGTTGAAATCTTTGTATATATAGCTACTATATAATATAAGAAACATATATGCAAAGCATCCAAACAGTACCTTTCGCCAATTTTTTGATCTTCAAGTTTAAGTGAACTACGAGCCCCATTGTTAATCCTTTAAAGGAAATTATTTGTAAATTTCAACAAGTAGAACAATGAATCGAACAGGTAGACTGTTGAAATCATTGTAAGTATTGCTTCTGTATAGTCTAAGAAACATATATGCAAAGAATCCAAACAGTACAATTCGCCAATTATTTGATCTTCAAGTTTAAGTGAACTACGAGCCCCATTGTTAATACTTTAACGGAAATTATTTGTAACTTGCGACAAGTAGAACAATGAATGGAACAGGTAGCCGGTTGAAATCAATGTATATATTGCTTCTATATAGTCTAAGAAACATATATGCAAAGCATCGAAACAGTACAATTCGCGAATTTATTGTTCTTCAAGTTTAAGTGAACAACGAGCCCCATTGTTAATCCTTTAAAGGAAATTATTTGTAAATTTCGACAAGTAGAACAATGATTGGAACACGTAGACGGTTGAAATCTTTGTATATATTGCTTCTATATAGTCTAAGAAACATATATGCAAAGCATCCAAACAGTACAATTCGCCAATTTATTGTTCTTCAAGTTTAAGTGAACAATGAGCCCCAATGGTTAATCCTTTATCGGAAATTATTTGTAATTTTCGACAAGTAGAACAATGATTGGAACACGTAGACGGTTGAAATCTTTGTATATATTGCTTCCATATAGTCTAAGAAACATTTATGCAAAGCATCCAAACATTACCACTCGCCAATTTGTTGTCCTTCAAGTTTAAGTGAACAATGAGCCCCAATGGTTAATCCTTTATCGGAAATTATTTGTAACTTTCGACAAGTAGAACAATGAATGGAACAGGTAGACGGTTGAAATCTTTGTATATATTGCTTCTATATAGTCTAAGAAACATATATGCAAAGCATCCAAACAGTACAATTCGCCAATTTATTGTTCTTCAAGTTTAAGTGAACAACGAGCCCCATTGTTAATCCTTTAAAGGAAATTATTTGTAAATTTCGACAAGTAGATCAATGAATGGAACAGGTAGACGGTTGAAATCTTTGTATATATTGCTACTATATAATCTAAGAAACATATATGCAAAGCATCCAAACAGTACCATTCGCCAATTTTTTGATCTTCAAGTTTAAGTGAACTACGAGCCCCATTGTTAATCCTTTAAAGGAAATTATTTGTAAATTTCAACAAGTAGAACAATGAATGGAACAGGTAGACTGTTGAAATCATTGTATATATTGCTTCTGTATAGTCTAAGAAACATATATGCAAAGCATCCAAACAGTACAATTCGCCAATTTATTGTTCTTCAAGTTCAAGTGAACTACGAGCCCCATTGTTAAACCTTTAAAGGAAATTATTTGTAAATTTCTACAAGTAGAACAATGAATAGAACAGGTAGACGGTTGAAATCTTTGTATATGTTGCTTCTATAGAGTCTAAGAAACCTATATGCAAAGCATCTAAACAGTAACAATCGCTAATTTTTTGATCTTCAAGTTTAAGTGAACAGCGAGCCCCATTGATAATCACGAAATGGAAATTATTTGTAACTTTCTACAAGTAGAACAATGAATAGTACGGGTAGACGGGTGAAATCTTACTATATATTGCTTCTAAATAATCTAAGAAACATATATTCAAAGCATCCAAACAGTACAATTCGCCAATTTTTTGTTCTTCAAGTTTAAGTGAACTACGAGCCCCATTGTTAATACTTTAACGGAAATTATTTGTAACTTTCGACAAGTAGAACAATGAATGGAACAGGTAGCCGGTTGAAATCAATGTATATATTGCTTCTATATAGTCTAAGAAACATATATGCAAAGCATCCAAACAGTACCATTCGCCAATTTTTTGTTCTTCAAGTTTAAGTGAACAATGAGTCCCAATGGTTAATCCTTTATCGGAAATTATTTGTAACTTTCGACAAGTAGAACAATGAATGGAACAGGTAGACGGTTGAAATCTTTGTATATATTGCTTCTATATAGTCTAAGAAACATATATGCAAAACATCCAAACAGTACAATTCGCCAATTTATTGTTCTTCAAGTTTAAGTGAACAACGAGCCCCATTGTTAATCCTTTCAAGGAAATTATTTGTAAATTTCGACAAGTAGAAGAATGAATGGAACAGGTAGACGGTTGAAATCTTTGTATATATTGCTACTATATAATCTAAGAAACATATATGCAAAGCATCCAAACAGTACCATTCGCCAATTTTTTGATCTTCAAGTTTAAGTGAACTACGAGCCCCATTGTTAATCCTTTAATGGAAATTATTTGTAAATTTCAACAAGTAGAACAATGAATGGAACAGGTAGACTGTTGAAATCATTGTATATATTGCTTCTGTATAGTCTAAGAAACATATATGCAAAGAATCCAAACAGTACAATTCGCCAATTATTTGATCTTCAAGTTTAAGTGAACTACGAGCCCCATTGTTAATACTTTAACGGAAATTATTTGTAACTTGCGACAAGTAGAACAATGAATGGAACAGGTAGCCGGTTGAAATCAATGTATATATTGCTTCTATATAGTCTAAGAAACATATATGCAAAGCATCCAAACAGTACCATTCGCCAATTTTTTGATCTTCAAGTTTAAGTGAACTACGAGCCCCATTGTTAATCCTTTAATGGAAATTATTTGTAAATTTCAACAAGTAGAACAATGAATGGAACAGGTAGACTGTTGAAATCATTGTATATATTGCTTCTGTATAGTCTAAGAAACATATATGCAAAGAATCCAAACAGTACAATTCGCCAATTATTTGATCTTCAAGTTTAAGTGAACTACGAGCCCCATTGTTAATACTTTAACGGAAATTATTTGTAACTTGCGACAAGTAGAACAATGAATGGAACAGGTAGCCGGTTGAAATCAATGTATATATTGCTTCTATATAGTCTAAGAAACATATATGCAAAGCATCCAAACAGTACCATTCGCCAATTTTTTGTTCTTCAAGTTTAAGTGAACAATGAGCCCCAATGGTTAATCCTTTTTCGGAAATTATTTGTAACTTTCGACAAGTAGAACAATGAATGGAACAGGTAGACGGTTGAAATCTTTGTATATATTGCTTCTATATAGTCTATGAAACATATATGCAAAGCATCCAAACAGTACCATTCGCCAATTTTTTGTTCTTCAAGTTTAAGTGAACAATAAGCCCCAATGGTTAATCCTTTATCGGAAATTATTTGTAAATTTCGACAAGTAGAACAATGAATGGAACAGGTAGACGGTTGAAATCTTTGTATATATTGCTTCTATGTAGTCTAAGAAACATATATGCAAAGCATCCAAACAGTACAATTCGCCAATTTATTGTTCTTCAAGTTTAAGTGAACAACGAGCCCCATTGTTAATCCTTTAACGGAAATTATTTGTAACTTGCGACAAGTAGAACAATGAATGGAACAGGTAGCCGGTTGAAATCAATGTATATATTGCTTCTATATAGTCTAAGAAACATATATGCAAAGCATCCAAACAGTACCATTCGCCAATTTTTTGTTCTTCAAGTTTAAGTGAACAATAAGCCCCAATGGTTAATCCTTTATCGGAAATTATTTGTAAATTTCGACAAGTAGAACAATGAATGGAACAGGTAGACGGTTGAAATCTTTGTATATATTGCTTCTATGTAGTCTAAGAAACATATATGCAAAGCATCCAAACAGTACAATTCGCCAATTTATTGGTCTTCAAGTTTAAGTGAACAACGAGCCCCATTGTTAATCCTTTAAAGGAAATTATTTGTAAATTTCGACAAGTAGAACAATGAATGGAACAGGTAGACGGTTGAAATCTTTGTATATATTGCTACTATATAATCTAAGAAACATATATGCAAAGCATCCAAACAGTACCTTTCGCCAATTTTTTGATCTTCAAGTTTAAGTGATCTACGAGCCCCATTGTTAATCCTTTAAAGGAAATTATTTGTAAATTTCAACAAGTAGAACAATGAATGGAACAGGTAGACTGTTGAAATCATTGTATATATTGCTTCTGTATAGTCTAAGAAACATATATGCAAAGAATCCAAACAGTACAATTCGCCAATTATTTGATCTTCAAGTTTAAGTGAACTACGAGCCCCATTGTTAATACTTTAACGGAAATTATTTGTAACTTGCGACAAGTAGAACAATGAATGGAACAGGTAGCCGGTTGAAATCAATGTATATATTGCTTCTATATAGTCTAAGAAACATATATGCAAAGCATCCAAACAGTACAATTCGCGAATTTATTGTTCTTCAAGTTTAAGTGAACAACGAGCCCCATTGTTAATCCTTTAAAGGAAATTATTTGTAAATTTCGACAAGTAGAACAATGATTGGAACACGTAGACGGTTGAAATCTTTGTATATATTGCTTCTATATTGTCTAAGAAACATATATGCAAAGCATCCAAACAGTACCATTCGCCAATTTTTTGTTCTTCAAGTTTATGTGAACAATGAGACCCATTGTTAATCCTTTATCGGAAATTATTTGTAACTTTCGACAAGTAGAACACTGAATGAAACAGGTAGACGGTTGAAATCTTTGTATATATTGCTTCTATATAGTCTAAGAAACATATATGCAAAGCATCCAAACAGTACAATTCGCCAATTTATTGTTCTTCAAGTTTAAGTGAACAACGAGCCCCAATGGTTAATCCTTTATCGGAAATTATTTGTAACTTTCGACAAGTAGAACAATGAATGGAACAGGTAGACGGTTGAAATCTTTGTATATATTGCGTTTATATAGTCTAAGAAACATATATGCAAAGCATCCAAACAGTACCATTCGCCAATTTTTTGTTCTTCAAGTTCAAGTGAACTACGAGCCCCATTGTTAATCCTTTAAAGGAAATTATTTGTAAATTTCGACAAGAAGAACAATGATTGGAACACGTAGACGGTTGAAATCTTTGTATATATTGCTTCCATATAGTCTAAGAAACATATATGCAAAGCAACCAAGCAGTACCATTCGCCAATTTTTTGATCTTCAAGTTTAAGTGAACAATGAGACCCATTGTTAATCCTTTATCAGAAATTATTTGTAACTTTCGACAAGTAGAACAATGAATGGAACAGGTAGACGGTTGAAATCATTGTATATATTGCTTCTATATAGTCTAAGAAACATATATGCAAAGCATCCAAACAGTACAATTCGCCAATTTTTTGTTCTTCAAGTTTAAGTGAACAATGAGCCCCAATGGTTAATCGTTTATCGGAAATTATTTGTAACTTTCGACAAGTAGAACAATGAATGGAACAGGTAGACGGTTGAAATCTTTGTATATATTGCTTCTATTTAGTCTAAGAAACATATATGCATGGCATCCAAACAGTACAATTCGCCAATTTATTGTTCTTCAAGTTTAAGTGAACAGCGAGCCCCATTGTTAATCCTTTAAAGGACATTATTTGTAAATTTCGACAATTAGAACAATGATTGGAACACGTAGACGGTTGAAATCTTTGTATATATTGCTTCCATATAGTCTAAGAAAGATGTACGCAAAGCCTCCAGACAGTACCATTCGCCAATTTTTTGTTTTTCAAGTTTAAGTGAACAATGAGCCCCAATGGTTAATCCTTTATCGGAAATTATTTGTAATTTTCGACAAGTAGAACAATGAATGGAACAGGTAGACGGTTGAAATCTTTGTATATATTGCTTCTATATAATCTAAGAAGCATATATGCAAAGCATCTAAACAGTAACAATCGCCAATTTTTGGATCTTCAAGTTTAAGTGAACAGCGAGCCCAATTGATAATCATGAAATGGAAATTATTTGTAACTTTCTACAAGTAGAACAATGAATAGTACAGGTAGACGGGTGAAATCTTTCTATATATTGCTTCTATAAAGTCTAAGAAACATATATGCAAAGCATCCAAACAGTACAATTCGCCAATTTCTTGTTCTTCAAGTTTAAGTGAACTACGAGCCCCATTGTTAATCCTTTAAAGGAAATTATATGTAAATTTCGGCAAGTAGAACAATGAATGGAACAGGTAGACTGTTGAATTCATTGTATATATTGCTTCTGTATACTCTAAGATACATATATGCAAAGAATCCAAACAGTACAATTCGCCAATTATTTGATCTTCAAGTTTAAGTGAACTACGAGCCCCAATGGTTAATCCTTTATCGGTAATTATTTGTAAATTTCGACAAGTAGAACAATGAATGGAACAGGTAGTCAGGTGAAATCATTGTATATATTGCTTCAGTATAGCCTAAGAAACATATATGCAAAGCATCCAAACAGTACCATTCGCCAATTTTTTGGTCTTCAAGTTTAAGTGAACAACGAGCCCCAATGGTTAATCCTTTATCGGAAATTATTTGTAACTTTCGACAAGTAGAACAATGAATGGAACAGGTAGACGGTTGAAATCTTTGTATATATTGCTTCCATATAGTCTAAGAAACATATATGCAAAGCATCCAAACAGTACCATTCGCCAATTTTTTGTCCTTCAAGTTTAAGTGAACAATGAGCCCCATTGTTAATCCTTTATCGGAAATTATTTGTAACTTTGGACAAGTAGAACAATGAATGGAACAGGTAGACGGTTGAAATATTTGTATATATTGCTTCTATATAATATAAGAAACATATATTCAAAGCATCCAAACAGTACCATTCGCCAATTTTTTGTTCTTCAAGTTTAAGTGAACTACGAGCCCCATTGTTAATCCTTTAAAGGAAATTATTTGTAAATTTCGGCAAGTAGAACAATGAATGGAATAGGTAGACGGTTGAAATCATTGTATATATTGCTTCTATATAGTCTAAGAAACATATATGCAAAGCATCCAAACAGTACAATTCGCCAATTTCTTGTTCTTCAAGTTTAAGTAAACTACGATCCCCATTGTTAATCCCTTAACGGAAATTATTTGTAACATCCGACAAGTAGAACAATGAATGGAACAGGTAGACGGTTGAAATCATTGTATATATTGCTTCTATATAGTCTAAGAAACAGATCTGCAAATCATCCAAACAGTACAATTTGCCAATTATTTGATCTTCAAGTTTAAGTGAACTACGAGCCCCATTGTTAATACTTTAACGGAAATTATTTGTAACTTGCGACAAGTAGAACAATGAATGGAACAGGTAGACGGTTGAAATCAATGTATATATTGCTTCTATATAGTCTAAGAAACATATATGCAAAGCATCCAAACAGTACCATTCGCCAATTTTTTGTCCTTCAAGTTTTAGTGAACAATGAGCCCCATTGTTAATCCTTTATCGGAAATTATTTGTAACTTTCGACAAGTAGAACAATGAATGGAACAGGTAGACGGTTGAAATCAATGTATATATTGCGTCTATATAATCTAAGAAACATATATTCAAAGCATCCAAACAGTACCATCCGCCAATTTTTTGTTCTTCAAGTTTAAGTGAACTACAAGCCCCATTGTTAATCCTTTAAAGGAAATTATTTGTAAATTTCGACAAGTAGAACAATGAATGGATCAGGTAGACGGTTGAAATAATTGTATATATTGCTTCTATATAATCTACGAAACATATATGCAAAGCATCCAAAAAGTACAATTCGCCAATTTTTTGTTCTTCAAGTTTAAGAGAACTACGAGCCCCATTGTTAATCCTTCATCGGAAATTATTTGTAACTTGCGACAAGTAGAACAATGAATGGAACAGGTAGCCGGTTGAAATCAATGTATATATTGCTTCTATATAGTCTAAGAAACATATATGCAAAGCATCCAAACAGTACCATTCGCCAATTTTTTGTTCTTCAAGTTTAAGTGAACAATGAGTCCCAATGGTTAATCCTTTATCGGAAATTATTTGTAACTTTCGACAAGTAGAACAATGAATGGAACAGGTAGACGGTTGAAATCTTTGTATATATTGCTTCTATATAGTCTAAGAAACATATATGCAAAGCATCCAAACAGTACCATTCGCCAATTTTTTGTTCTTCAAGTTTAAGTGAACAATGAGCCCCAATGGTTAATCCTTTTTCGGAAATTATTTGTAACTTTCGACAAGTAGAACAATGAATGGAACAGGTAGACGGTTGAAATCTTTGTATATATTGCTTCTATATAGTCTAAGAAACATATATGCAAAGCATCCAAACAGTACCATTCGCCAATTTTTTGTTCTTCAAGTTTAAGTGAACAATAAGCCCCAATGGTTAATCCTTTATCGGAAATTATTTGTAAATTTCGACAAGTAGAACAATGAATGGAACAGGTAGACGGTTGAAATCTTTGTATATATTGCTTCTATGTAGTCTAAGAAACATATATGCAAAGCATCCAAACAGTACAATTCGCCAATTTATTGTTCTTCAAGTTTAAGTGAACAACGAGCCCCATTGTTAATCCTTTAACGGAAATTATTTGTAACTTGCGACAAGTAGAACAATGAATGGAACAGGTAGCCGGTTGAAATCAATGTATATATTGCTTCTATATAGTCTAAGAAACATATATGCAAAGCATCCAAACAGTACCATTCGCCAATTTTTTGTTCTTCAAGTTTAAGTGAACAATAAGCCCCAATGGTTAATCCTTTATCGGAAATTATTTGTAAATTTCGACAAGTAGAACAATGAATGGAACAGGTAGACGGTTGAAATCTTTGTATATATTGCTTCTATGTAGTCTAAGAAACATATATGCAAAGCATCCAAACAGTACAATTCGCCAATTTTTTGTTCTTCAAGTTTAAGTGAACAACGAGCCCCATTGTTAATCCTTTAAAGGAAATTATTTGTAAATTTCGACAAGAAGAACAATGATTGGAACACGTAGACGGTTGAAATCTTTGTATATATTGCTTCCATATAGTCTAAGAAACATATATGCAAAGCATCCAAGCAGTACCATTCGCCAATTTTTTGATCTTCAAGTTTAAGTGAACAATGAGACCCATTGTTAATCCTTTATCAGAAATTATTTGTAACTTTCGACAAGTAGAACAATGAATGGAACTGGTAGACGGTTGAAATCATTGTATATATTGCTTCTATATAGTCTAAGAAACATATATGCAAAGCATCCAAACAGTACCATTCGCCAATTTTTTGTCCTTCAAGTTTAAGTGAACAATGAGCCCCATTGTTAATCCTTTATCGGAAATTATTTGTAACTTTCGACAAGTAGAACAATGAATGGAACAGGTAGACGGTTGAAATCTTTGTATATATTGCTTCTATATAGTCTAAGAAACATATATGCAAAGCATCCAAACAGTACAATTCGCCAATTTATTGTTCTTCAAGTTTAAGTGAACAACGAGCCCCATTGTTAATCCTTTAAAGGAAATTATTTGTAAATTTCGACAAATAGAACAATGAATGGAACAGGTAGACGGTTGAAATCTTTGTATATATTGCTACTATATAATCTAAGAAACATATATGCAAAGCATCCAAACAGTACCATTCGCCAATTTTTTGATCTTCAAGTTTAAGTGAACTACGAGCCCCATTGTTAATCCTTTAAAGGAAATTATTTGTAACTTGCGACAAGTAGAACAATGATAGGAACACGTAGACGGTTGAAATCATTGTATATATTGCTTCTATATAATCTAAGAGACACATATGCAAAGCATCCAAACAGTACAATTCGCCAATTATTTCATCTTCATGTTTACGTGAACAATGAGCCCCAATGGTTAATCCTTTATCGGTAATTGTAACTTTCGACAAGTAGAACAATGAATGGAACAGGTAGACGGTTGAAATCCTTGTATATATTGCGTCTATATAGTCTAAGAAACAGATATGCAAAGCATCCAAACAGTACCATTCGCCAATTTTTTGTCCTTCAAGTTTAAGTGAACAATGAGCCCCATTGTTAATCCTTTATCGGAAATTATTTGTAACTTTCGACAAGTAGAACAATGAATGGAACAGGTAGACGGTTGAAATATTTGTATATATTGCTTCTATATAATATAAGAAACATATATTCAAAGCATCCAAACAGTACCATTCACCAATTTTTTGTTCTTCAAGTTTAAGTGAACTACGAGCCCCATTGTTAATCCTTTAAAGGAAATTATTTGTAAATTTCGACAAGTAGAACAATGAATGGAACAGGTAGACGGTTGAAATCTTTTTATATATTGCTTCTATATAATCTAAGAAACATATATGCAAAGCATCTAAACAGTAACTATCGCCAATTTTTTGATCTTCAAGTTTAAGTAAACTACGATCCCCATTGTTAATCCCTTAACGGAAATTATTTGTAACTTCCGACAAGTAGAACAATGAATGGAACAGGTAGACGGTTGAAATCATTGTATATATTGCTTCTATATAGTCTAAGAAACATATATGCAAAGCATCCAAACAGTACCATTCGCCAATTTTTTGTCCTTCAAGTTTAAGTGAACAATGAGCCCCATTGTTAATCCTTTATCGGAAATTATTTGTAACTTTCGACAAGTAGAACAATGAATGGAACAGGTAGACGGTTGAAATCAATGTATATATTGCGTCTATATAATCTAAGAAACATATATTCAAAGCATCCAAACAGTACCATCCGCCAATTTTTTGTTCTTCAAGTTTAAGTGAACTACAAGCCCCATTGTTAATCCTTTAAAGGAAATAATTTGTAAATTTCGACAAGTAGAACAATGAATGGATCAGGTAGACGGTTGAAATAATTGTATATATTGCTTCTATATAATCTACGAAACATATATGCAAAGCATCCAAACAGTACAATTCGCCAATTTTTTGTTCTTCAAGTTTAAGTGAACTACGAGCCCCATTGTTAATCCTTCATCGGAAATTATTTGTAACTTTCGACAAGTAGAACAATGAATGGAACAGGTAGACGGTTGAAATCTTTGTATATATTGCTTCTATATAGTCTAAGAAACATATATGCAAAGCATCCAAACAGTACAATTCGCCAATTTTTTGTTCTTCAAGTTTAAGTGAACAATGAGCCCCAATGGTTAATCCTTTATCGGTAATTATTTGTAACTTTCGACAAGTAGAACAATGAATGGAACAGGTAGCCGGTTGAAATCAATGTATATATTGCTTCTATATAGTCTAAGAAACATATATGCAAAGCATCCAAACAGTACCATTCGCCAATTTTTTGTTCTTCAAGTTTAAGTGAACAATGAGTCCCAATGGTTAATCCTTTATCGGAAATTATTTGTAACTTCCGACAAGTAGAACAATGAATGGAACAGGTAGACGGTTGAAATCATTGTATATATTGCTTCTATATAGTCTAAGAAACATATATGCAAAGCATCCAAACAGTACCATTCGCCAATTTTTTGTCCTTCAAGTTTAAGTGAACAATGAGCCCCATTGTTAATCCTTTATCGGAAATTATTTGTAACTTTCGACAAGTAGAACAATGAATGGAACAGGTAGACGGTTGAAATCAATGTATATATTGCGTCTATATAATCTAAGAAACATATATTCAAAGCATCCAAACAGTACCATCCGCCAATTTTTTGTTCTTCAAGTTTAAGTGAACTACAAGCCCCATTGTTAATCCTTTAAAGGAAATAATTTGTAAATTTCGACAAGTAGAACAATGAATGGATCAGGTAGACGGTTGAAATAATTGTATATATTGCTTCTATATAATCTACGAAACATATATGCAAAGCATCCAAACAGTACAATTCGCCAATTTTTTGTTCTTCAAGTTTAAGTGAACTACGAGCCCCATTGTTAATCCTTCATCGGAAATTATTTGTAACTTTCGACAAGTAGAACAATGAATGGAACAGGTAGACGGTTGAAATCTTTGTATATATTGCTTCTATATAGTCTAAGAAACATATATGCAAAGCATCCAAACAGTACAATTCGCCAATTTTTTGTTCTTCAAGTTTAAGAGAACTACGAGCCCCATTGTTAATCCTTCATCGGAAATTATTTGTAACTTGCGACAAGTAGAACAATGAATGGAACAGGTAGCCGGTTGAAATCTTTGTATATATTGCTTCCATATAGTCTAAGAAACATATATGCAAAGCATCCAAACAGTACCATTCGCCAATTTTTTGTCCTTCAAGTTTAAGTGAACAATGAGCCCCATTGTTAATCCTTTTTCGGAAATTATTTGTAACTTTCGACAAGTAGAACAATGAATGGAACAGGTAGACGGTTGAAATCTTTGTATATATTGCTTCTATATAGTCTAAGAAACATATATGCAAAGCATCCAAACAGTACAATTCGCCAATTTATTGTTCTTCAAGTTTAAGTGAACAACGAGCCCCATTGTTAATCCTTTAAAGGAAATTATTTGTAAATTTCGACAAATAGAACAATGAATGGAACAGGTAGACGGTTGAAATCTTTGTATATATTGCTACTATATAATCTAAGAAACATATATGCAAAGCATCCAAACAGTACCATTCGCCAATTTTTTGATCTTCAAGTTTAAGTGAACTACGAGCCCCATTGTTAATCCTTTAAAGGAAATTATTTGTAAATTTCAACAAGTAGAACAATGAATGGGACAGGTAGACTGTTGAAATCATTGTATATATTGCATCTGTATAGTCTAAGAAACATATATGCAAAGAATCCAAACAGTACAATTCGTCAATTATTTGATCTTCAAGTTTAAGTGAACTACGAGCCCCATTGTTAATACTTTAACGGAAATTATTTGTAACTTGCGACAAGTAGAACAATGATAGGAACACGTAGACGGTTGAAATCATTGTATATATTGCTTCTATATAATCTAAGAGACACATATGCAAAGCATCCAAACAGTACAATTCGCCAATTATTTCATCTTCATGTTTACGTGAACAATGAGCCCCAATGGTTAATCCTTTATCGGTAATTATTTGTAACTTTCGACAAGTAGAACAATGAATGGAACAGGTAGACGGTTGAAATCCTTGTATATATTGCGTCTATATAGTCTAAGAAACAGATATGCAAAGCATCCAAACAGTACCATTCGCCAATTTTTTGTTCTTCAAGTTCAAGTGAACTACGAGCCCCATTGTTAAACCTTTAAAGGAAATTATTTGTAAATTTCTACAAGTAGAACAATGAATAGAACAGGTAGACGGTTGAAATCTTTGTATATGTTGCTTCTATAGAGTCTAAGAAACCTATATGCAAAGCATCTAAACAGTAACAATCGCTAATTTTTTGATCTTCAAGTTTAAGTGAACAGCGAGCCCCATTGATAATCACGAAATGGAAATTATTTGTAACTTTCTACAAGTAGAACAATGAATAGTACGGGTAGACGGGTGAAATCTTACTATATATTGCTTCTAAATAATCTAAGAAACATATATTCAAAGCATCCAAACAGTACAATTCGCCAATTTTTTGTTCTTCAAGTTTAAGTGAACTACGAGCCCAATTGTTAATCCTTTAAAGGAAATTATTTGTAAATTTCGACAAGTAAAACAATGAATGGAACAGGTAGACTGTTGAAATCATTGTATATATTGCTTCTATATAGTCTAAGAAACATATATGCAAAGCATCCAAACAGTACAATTCGCCAATTTATTGTTCTTCAAGTTTAAGTGAACAACGAGCCCCATTGTTAATCCTTTAAAGGAAATTATTTGTAAATTTCAACAAGTAGAACAATGAATGGAACAGGTAGACGGTTGAAATCTTTGTATATATAGCTACTATATAATATAAGAAACATATATGCAAAGCATCCAAACAGTACCTTTCGCCAATTTTTTGATCTTCAAGTTTAAGTGAACTACGAGCCCCATTGTTAATCCTTTAAAGGAAATTATTTGTAAATTTCAACAAGTAGAACAATGAATCGAACAGGTAGACTGTTGAAATCATTGTAAGTATTGCTTCTGTATAGTCTAAGAAACATATATGCAAAGAATCCAAACAGTACAATTCGCCAATTATTTGATCTTCAAGTTTAAGTGAACTACGAGCCCCATTGTTAATACTTTAACGGAAATTATTTGTAACTTGCGACAAGTAGAACAATGAATGGAACAGGTAGCCGGTTGAAATCAATGTATATATTGCTTCTATATAGTCTAAGAAACATATATGCAAAGCATCGAAACAGTACAATTCGCGAATTTATTGTTCTTCAAGTTTAAGTGAACAACGAGCCCCATTGTTAATCCTTTAAAGGAAATTATTTGTAAATTTCGACAAGTAGAACAATGATTGGAACACGTAGACGGTTGAAATCTTTGTATATATTGCTTCTATATAGTCTAAGAAACATATATGCAAAGCATCCAAACAGTACAATTCGCCAATTATTTCATCTTCATGTTTACGTGAACAATGAGCCCCAATGGTTAATCCTTTATCGGTAATTATTTGTAAATTTCGACAAGTAGAACAATGAATGGATCAGGTAGACGGTTGAAATAATTGTATATATTGCTTCTATATAATCTACGAAACATATATGCAAAGCATCCAAACAGTACAATTCGCCAATTTTTTGTTCTTCAAGTTTAAGTGAACTACGAGCCCCATTGTTAATCCTTCATCGGAAATTATTTGTAACTTTCGACAAGTAGAACAATGAATGGAACAGGTAGACGGTTGAAATCTTTGTATATATTGCTTCTATATAGTCTAAGAAACATATATGCAAAGCATCCAAACAGTACAATTCGCCAATTTTTTGTTCTTCAAGTTTAAGTGAACAATGAGCCCCAATGGTTAATCCTTTATCGGTAATTATTTGTAACTTTCGACAAGTAGAACAATGAATGGAACAGGTAGCCGGTTGAAATCAATGTATATATTGCTTCTATATAGTCTAAGAAACATATATGCAAAGCATCCAAACAGTACCATTCGCCAATTTTTTGTTCTTCAAGTTTAAGTGAACAATGAGTCCCAATGGTTAATCCTTTATCGGAAATTATTTGTAACTTCCGACAAGTAGAACAATGAATGGAACAGGTAGACGGTTGAAATCATTGTATATATTGCTTCTATATAGTCTAAGAAACATATATGCAAAGCATCCAAACAGTACCATTCGCCAATTTTTTGTCCTTCAAGTTTAAGTGAACAATGAGCCCCATTGTTAATCCTTTATCGGAAAATATTTGTAACTTTCGACAAGTAGAACAATGAATGGAACAGGTAGACGGTTGAAATCAATGTATATATTGCGTCTATATAATCTAAGAAACATATATTCAAAGCATCCAAACAGTACCATCCGCCAATTTTTTGTTCTTCAAGTTTAAGTGAACTACAAGCCCCATTGTTAATCCTTTAAAGGAAATAATTTGTAAATTTCGACAAGTAGAACAATGAATGGATCAGGTAGACGGTTGAAATAATTGTATATATTGCTTCTATATAATCTACGAAACATATATGCAAAGCATCCAAACAGTAAAATTCGCCAATTTTTTGTTCTTCAAGTTTAAGTGAACTACGAGCCCCATTGTTAATCCTTCATCGGAAATTATTTGTAACTTTCGACAAGTAGAACAATGAATGGAACAGGTAGACGGTTGAAATCTTTGTATATATTGCTTCTATATAGTCTAAGAAACATATATGCAAAGCATCCAAACAGTACAATTCGCCAATTTTTTGTTCTTCAAGTTTAAGTGAACAATGAGCCCCAATGGTTAATCCTTTATCGGTAATTATTTGTAACTTTCGACAAGTAGAACAATGAATGGAACAGGTAGACGGTTGAAATCCTTGTATATATTGCGTCTATATAGTCTAAGAAACATATATGCAAAGCATCCAAACAGTACAATTCGCCAATTTATTGTTCTTCAAGTTTAAGTGAACAACGAGCCCCATTGTTAATCCTTTAAAGGAAATTATTTGTAAATTTCGACAAGTAGAACAATGAATGGGACAGGTAGACGGTTGAAATCTTTGTATATATTGCTTCTATATAATCTAAGAAACATATATGCAAAGCATCCAAGCAGTACCATTCGCCAATTTTTTGTTCTTCATGTTTAAGTGAACTACGAGCCCCATTGTTAATCCTTTAACGGAAATTAATTGTAACTTTCTACAAGTAGAACAATGAATGGAACAGGTAGACGGTTGAAATCTTTGTATATATTGCTTCCATATAGTCTAAGAAACATATATGCAAAGCATCCAAACAGTACCATTCGCCAATTTTTTGTCCTTCAAGTTTAAGTGAACAATGAGCCCCATTGTTAATCCTTTATCGGAAATTATTTGTAACTTTCGACAAGTAGAACAATGAATGGAACAGGTAGACGGTTGAAATCTTTGTATATATTGCTTCTATATAGTCTAAGAAACATATATGCAAAGCATCCAAACAGTACAATTCGCCAATTTATGGTTCTTCAAGTTTAAGTGAACAACGAGCCCCATTGTTAATCCTTTAAAGGAAATTATTTGTAAATTTCGACAAATAGAACAATGAATGGAACACGTAGACGGTTGAAATCTTTGTATATATTGCTTCTATATAATCTAAGAAACATATATGCAAAGCATCCAAACAGTACAATTCGCCAATTATTTCATCTTCATGTTTACGTGAACAATGAGCCCCAATGGTTAATCCTTTATCGGTAATTATTTGTAACTTTCGACAAGTAGAACAATGAATGGAACAGGTAGACGGTTGAAATCCTTGTATATATTGCGTCTATATAGTCTAAGAAACAGATATGCAAAGCATCCAAACAGTACCATTCGCCAATTTTTTGTTCTTCAAGTTCAAGTGAACTACGAGCCCCATTGTTAAACCTTTAAAGGAAATTATTTGTAAATTTCTACAAGTAGAACAATGAATAGAACAGGTAGACGGTTGAAATCTTTGTATATGTTGCTTCTATAGAGTCTAAGAAACCTATATGCAAAGCATCTAAACAGTAACAATCGCTAATTTTTTGATCTTCAAATTTAAGTGAACAGCGAGCCCCATTGATAATCACGAAATGGAAATTATTTGTAACTTTCTACAAGTAGAACAATGAATAGTACGGGTAGACGGGTGAAATCTTACTATATATTGCTTCTAAATAATCTAAGAAACATATATTCAAAGCATCCAAACAGTACAATTCGCCAATTTTTTGTTCTTCAAGTTTAAGTGAACTACGAGCCCAATTGTTAATCCTTTAAAGGAAATTATTTGTAAATTTCGACAAGTAAAACAATGAATGGAACAGGTAGACTGTTGAAATCATTGTATATATTGCTTCTATATAGTCTAAGAAACATATATGCAAAGCATCCAAACAGTACAATTCGCCAATTTTTTGTTCTTCAAGTTTAAGTGAACAATAAGCCCCAATGGTTAATCCTTTATCGGAAATTATTTGTAACTTTCGACAAGTAGAACAATGAACGGAATAGGTAGACGGTTGAAATCTTTGTATATATTGCTTCTATATAGTCTAAGAAACATATATGCAAAGCATCCAAACAGTACAATTCGCCAATTTATTGTTCTTCAAGTTTAAGTGAACAACGAGCCCCATTGTTAATCCTTTAAAGGAAATTATTTGTAAATTTCGACAAGTAGAACAATGAATGGAACAGGTAGACGGTTGAAATCTTTGTATATATAGCTACTATATAATATAAGAAACATATATGCAAAGCATCCAAACAGTACCTTTCGCCAATTTTTTGATCTTCAAGTTTAAGTGAACTACGAGCCCCATTGTTAATCCTTTAAAGGAAATTATTTGTAAATTTCGACAAGTAGAACAATGAATGGAACAGGTAGACGGTTGAAATCTTTGTATATATTGCTTCTATGTAGTCTAAGAAACATATATGCAAAGCATCCAAACAGTACAATTCGCCAATTTTTTGTTCTTCAAGTTTAAGTGAACAACGAGCCCCATTGTTAATCCTTTAAAGGAAATTATTTGTAAATTTCGACAAGAAGAACAATGATTGGAACACGTAGACGGTTGAAATCTTTGTATATATTGCTTCCATATAGTCTAAGAAACATATATGCAAAGCATCCAAGCAGTACCATTCGCCAATTTTTTGATCTTCAAGTTTAAGTGAACAATGAGACCCATTGTTAATCCTTTATCAGAAATTATTTGTAACTTTCGACAAGTAGAACAATGAATGGAACAGGTAGACGGTTGAAATCATTGTATATATTGCTTCTATATAGTCTAAGAAACATATATGCAAAGCATCCAAACAGTACCATTCGCCAATTTTTTGTCCTTCAAGTTTAAGTGAACAATGAGCCCCAATGGTTAATCCTTTATCGGAAATTATTTGTAACTTTCGACAAGTAGAACAATGAATGGAACAGGTAGACGGTTGAAATCTTTGTATATATTGCTTCTATATAGTCTAAGAAACATATATGCAAAGCATCCAAACAGTACAATTCGCCAATTTATTGTTCTTCAAGTTTAAGTGAACAACGAGCCCCATTGTTAATCCTTTAAAGGAAATTATTTGTAAATTTCGACAAGTAGATCAATGAATGGAACAGGTAGACGGTTGAAATCTTTGTATATATTGCTACTATATAATCTAAGAAACATATATGCAAAGCATCCAAACAGTACCATTCGCCAATTTTTTGATCTTCAAGTTTAAGTGAACTACGAGCCCCATTGTTAATCCTTTAAAGGAAATTATTTGTAAATTTCAACAAGTAGAACAATGAATGGAACAGGTAGACTGTTGAAATCATTGTATATATTGCTTCTGTATAGTCTAAGAAACATATATGCAAAGCATCCAAACAGTACAATTCGCCAATTTATTGTTCTTCAAGTTCAAGTGAACTACGAGCCCCATTGTTAAACCTTTAAAGGAAATTATTTGTAAATTTCTACAAGTAGAACAATGAATAGAACAGGTAGACGGTTGAAATCTTTGTATATGTTGCTTCTATAGAGTCTAAGAAACCTATATGCAAAGCATCTAAACAGTAACAATCGCTAATTTTTTGATCTTCAAGTTTAAGTGAACAGCGAGCCCCATTGATAATCACGAAATGGAAATTATTTGTAACTTTCTACAAGTAGAACAATGAATAGTACGGGTAGACGGGTGAAATCTTACTATATATTGCTTCTAAATAATCTAAGAAACATATATTCAAAGCATCCAAACAGTACAATTCGCCAATTTTTTGTTCTTCAAGTTTAAGTGAACTACGAGCCCCATTGTTAATACTTTAACGGAAATTATTTGTAACTTTCGACAAGTAGAACAATGAATGGAACAGGTAGCCGGTTGAAATCAATGTATATATTGCTTCTATATAGTCTAAGAAACATATATGCAAAGCATCCAAACAGTACCATTCGCCAATTTTTTGTTCTTCAAGTTTAAGTGAACAATGAGTCCCAATGGTTAATCCTTTATCGGAAATTATTTGCAACTTTCGACAAGTAGAACAATGAATGGAACAGGTAGACGGTTGAAATCTTTGTATATATTGCTTCTATATAGTCTAAGAAACATATATGCAAAACATCCAAACAGTACAATTCGCCAATTTATTGTTCTTCAAGTTTAAGTGAACAACGAGCCCCATTGTTAATCCTTTCAAGGAAATTATTTGTAAATTTCGACAAGTAGAAGAATGAATGGAACAGGTAGACGGTTGAAATCTTTGTATATATTGCTACTATATAATCTAAGAAACATATATGCAAAGCATCCAAACAGTACCATTCGCCAATTTTTTGATCTTCAAGTTTAAGTGAACTACGAGCCCCATTGTTAATCCTTTAATGGAAATTATTTGTAAATTTCAACAAGTAGAACAATGAATGGAACAGGTAGACTGTTGAAATCATTGTATATATTGCTTCTGTATAGTCTAAGAAACATATATGCAAAGAATCCAAACAGTACAATTCGCCAATTATTTGATCTTCAAGTTTAAGTGAACTACGAGCCCCATTGTTAATACTTTAACGGAAATTATTTGTAACTTGCGACAAGTAGAACAATGAATGGAACAGGTAGCCGGTTGAAATCAATGTATATATTGCTTCTATATAGTCTAAGAAACATATATGCAAAGCATCCAAACAGTACCATTCGCCAATTTTTTGATCTTCAAGTTTAAGTGAACTACGAGCCCCATTGTTAATCCTTTAATGGAAATTATTTGTAAATTTCAACAAGTAGAACAATGAATGGAACAGGTAGACTGTTGAAATCATTGTATATATTGCTTCTGTATAGTCTAAGAAACATATATGCAAAGAATCCAAACAGTACAATTCGCCAATTATTTGATCTTCAAGTTTAAGTGAACTACGAGCCCCATTGTTAATACTTTAACGGAAATTATTTGTAACTTGCGACAAGTAGAACAATGAATGGAACAGGTAGCCGGTTGAAATCAATGTATATATTGCTTCTATATAGTCTAAGAAACATATATGCAAAGCATCCAAACAGTACCATTCGCCAATTTTTTGTTCTTCAAGTTTAAGTGAACAATGAGCCCCAATTGTTAATCCTTTTTCGGAAATTATTTGTAACTTTCGACAAGTAGAACAATGAATGGAACAGGTAGACGGTTGAAATCTTTGTATATATTGCTTCTATATAGTCTATGAAACATATATGCAAAGCATCCAAACAGTACCATTCGCCAATTTTTTGTTCTTCAAGTTTAAGTGAACAATAAGCCCCAATGGTTAATCCTTTATCGGAAATTATTTGTAAATTTCGACAAGTAGAACAATGAATGGAACAGGTAGACGGTTGAAATCTTTGTATATATTGCTTCTATGTAGTCTAAGAAACATATATGCAAAGCATCCAAACAGTACAATTCGCCAATTTATTGTTCTTCAAGTTTAAGTGAACAACGAGCCCCATTGTTAATCCTTTAACGGAAATTATTTGTAACTTGCGACAAGTAGAACAATGAATGGAACAGGTAGCCGGTTGAAATCAATGTATATATTGCTTCTATATAGTCTAAGAAACATATATGCAAAGCATCCAAACAGTACCATTCGCCAATTTTTTGTTCTTCAAGTTTAAGTGAACAATAAGCCCCAATGGTTAATCCTTTATCGGAAATTATTTGTAAATTTCGACAAGTAGAACAATGAATGGAACAGGTAGACGGTTGAAATCTTTGTATATATTGCTTCTATGTAGTCTAAGAAACATATATGCAAAGCATCCAAACAGTACAATTCGCCAATTTATTGGTCTTCAAGTTTAAGTGAACAACGAGCCCCATTGTTAATCCTTTAAAGGAAATTATTTGTAAATTTCGACAAGTAGAACAATGAATGGAACAGGTAGACGGTTGAAATCTTTGTATATATTGCTACTATATAATCTAAGAAACATATATGCAAAGCATCCAAACAGTACCTTTCGCCAATTTTTTGATCTTCAAGTTTAAGTGATCTACGAGCCCCATTGTTAATCCTTTAAAGGAAATTATTTGTAAATTTCAACAAGTAGAACAATGAATGGAACAGGTAGACTGTTGAAATCATTGTATATATTGCTTCTGTATAGTCTAAGAAACATATATGCAAAGAATCCAAACAGTACAATTCGCCAATTATTTGATCTTCAAGTTTAAGTGAACTACGAGCCCCATTGTTAATACTTTAACGGAAATTATTTGTAACTTGCGACAAGTAGAACAATGAATGGAACAGGTAGCCGGTTGAAATCAATGTATATATTGCTTCTATATAGTCTAAGAAACATATATGCAAAGCATCCAAACAGTACAATTCGCGAATTTATTGTTCTTCAAGTTTAAGTGAACAACGAGCCCCATTGTTAATCCTTTAAAGGAAATTATTTGTAAATTTCGACAAGTAGAACAATGATTGGAACACGTAGACGGTTGAAATCTTTGTATATATTGCTTCTATATTGTCTAAGAAACATATATGCAAAGCATCCAAACAGTACCATTCGCCAATTTTTTGTTCTTCAAGTTTATGTGAACAATGAGACCCATTGTTAATCCTTTATCGGAAATTATTTGTAACTTTCGACAAGTAGAACACTGAATGAAACAGGTAGACGGTTGAAATCTTTGTATATATTGCTTCTATATAGTCTAAGAAACATATATGCAAAGCATCCAAACAGTACCATTCGCCAATTTTTTGTTCTTCAAGTTTAAGTGAACAATGAGTCCCAATGGTTAATCCTTTATCGGAAATTATTTGCAACTTTCGACAAGTAGAACAATGAATGGAACAGGTAGACGGTTGAAATCTTTGTATATATTGCTTCTATATAGTCTAAGAAACATATATGCAAAACATCCAAACAGTACAATTCGCCAATTTATTGTTCTTCAAGTTTAAGTGAACAACGAGCCCCATTGTTAATCCTTTCAAGGAAATTATTTGTAAATTTCGACAAGTAGAAGAATGAATGGAACAGGTAGACGGTTGAAATCTTTGTATATATTGCTACTATATAATCTAAGAAACATATATGCAAAGCATCCAAACAGTACCATTCGCCAATTTTTTGATCTTCAAGTTTAAGTGAACTACGAGCCCCATTGTTAATCCTTTAATGGAAATTATTTGTAAATTTCAACAAGTAGAACAATGAATGGAACAGGTAGACTGTTGAAATCATTGTATATATTGCTTCTGTATAGTCTAAGAAACATATATGCAAAGAATCCAAACAGTACAATTCGCCAATTATTTGATCTTCAAGTTTAAGTGAACTACGAGCCCCATTGTTAATACTTTAACGGAAATTATTTGTAACTTGCGACAAGTAGAACAATGAATGGAACAGGTAGCCGGTTGAAATCAATGTATATATTGCTTCTATATAGTCTAAGAAACATATATGCAAAGCATCCAAACAGTACCATTCGCCAATTTTTTGATCTTCAAGTTTAAGTGAACTACGAGCCCCATTGTTAATCCTTTAATGGAAATTATTTGTAAATTTCAACAAGTAGAACAATGAATGGAACAGGTAGACTGTTGAAATCATTGTATATATTGCTTCTGTATAGTCTAAGAAACATATATGCAAAGAATCCAAACAGTACAATTCGCCAATTATTTGATCTTCAAGTTTAAGTGAACTACGAGCCCCATTGTTAATACTTTAACGGAAATTATTTGTAACTTGCGACAAGTAGAACAATGAATGGAACAGGTAGCCGGTTGAAATCAATGTATATATTGCTTCTATATAGTCTAAGAAACATATATGCAAAGCATCCAAACAGTACCATTCGCCAATTTTTTGTTCTTCAAGTTTAAGTGAACAATGAGCCCCAATTGTTAATCCTTTTTCGGAAATTATTTGTAACTTTCGACAAGTAGAACAATGAATGGAACAGGTAGACGGTTGAAATCTTTGTATATATTGCTTCTATATAGTCTATGAAACATATATGCAAAGCATCCAAACAGTACCATTCGCCAATTTTTTGTTCTTCAAGTTTAAGTGAACAATAAGCCCCAATGGTTAATCCTTTATCGGAAATTATTTGTAAATTTCGACAAGTAGAACAATGAATGGAACAGGTAGACGGTTGAAATCTTTGTATATATTGCTTCTATGTAGTCTAAGAAACATATATGCAAAGCATCCAAACAGTACAATTCGCCAATTTATTGTTCTTCAAGTTTAAGTGAACAACGAGCCCCATTGTTAATCCTTTAACGGAAATTATTTGTAACTTGCGACAAGTAGAACAATGAATGGAACAGGTAGCCTGTTGAAATCAATGTATATATTGCTTCTATATAGTCTAAGAAACATATATGCAAAGCATCCAAACAGTACCATTCGCCAATTTTTTGTTCTTCAAGTTTAAGTGAACAATAAGCCCCAATGGTTAATCCTTTATCGGAAATTATTTGTAAATTTCGACAAGTAGAACAATGAATGGAACAGGTAGACGGTTGAAATCTTTGTATATATTGCTTCTATGTAGTCTAAGAAACATATATGCAAAGCATCCAAACAGTACAATTCGCCAATTTATTGGTCTTCAAGTTTAAGTGAACAACGAGCCCCATTGTTAATCCTTTAAAGGAAATTATTTGTAAATTTCGACAAGTAGAACAATGAATGGAACAGGTAGACGGTTGAAATCTTTGTATATATTGCTACTATATAATCTAAGAAACATATATGCAAAGCATCCAAACAGTACCTTTCGCCAATTTTTTGATCTTCAAGTTTAAGTGATCTACGAGCCCCATTGTTAATCCTTTAATGGAAATTATTTGTAAATTTCAACAAGTAGAACAATGAATGGAACAGGTAGACTGTTGAAATCATTGTATATATTGCTTCTGTATAGTCTAAGAAACATATATGCAAAGAATCCAAACAGTACAATTCGCCAATTATTTGATCTTCAAGTTTAAGTGAACTACGAGCCCCATTGTTAATACTTTAACGGAAATTATTTGTAACTTGCGACAAGTAGAACAATGAATGGAACAGGTAGCCGGTTGAAATCAATGTATATATTGCTTCTATATAGTCTAAGAAACATATATGCAAAGCATCCAAACAGTACAATTCGCGAATTTATTGTTCTTCAAGTTTAAGTGAACAACGAGCCCCATTGTTAATCCTTTAAAGGAAATTATTTGTAAATTTCGACAAGTAGAACAATGATTGGAACACGTAGACGGTTGAAATCTTTGTATATATTGCTTCTATATTGTCTAAGAAACATATATGCAAAGCATCCAAACAGTACCATTCGCCAATTTTTTGTTCTTCAAGTTTATGTGAACAATGAGACCCATTGTTAATCCTTTATCGGAAATTATTTGTAACTTTCGACAAGTAGAACACTGAATGAAACAGGTAGACGGTTGAAATCTTTGTATATATTGCTTCTATATAGTCTAAGAAACATATATGCATGGCATCCAAACAGTACAATTCGCCAATTTATTGTTCTTCAAGTTTAAGTGAACAGCGAGCCCCATTGTTAATCCTTTAAAGGACATTATTTGTAAATTTCGACAATTAGAACAATGATTGGAACACGTAGACGGTTGAAATCTTTGTATATATTGCTTCCATATAGTCTAAGAAAGATGTACGCAAAGCCTCCAGACAGTACCATTCGCCAATTTTTTGTTTTTCAAGTTTAAGTGAACAATGAGCCCCAATGGTTAATCCTTTATCGGAAATTATTTGTAATTTTCGACAAGTAGAACAATGAATGGAACAGGTAGACGGTTGAAATCTTTGTATATATTGCTTCTATATAATCTAAGAAGCATATATGCAAAGCATCTAAACAGTAACAATCGCCAATTTTTGGATCTTCAAGTTTAAGTGAACAGCAAGCCCAATTGATAATCATGAAATGGAAATTATTTGTAACTTTCTACAAGTAGAACAATGAATAGTACAGGTAGACGGGTGAAATCTTTCTATATATTGCTTCTATAAAGTCTAAGAAACATATATGCAAAGCATCCAAAAAGTACAATTCGCCAATTTCTTGTTCTTCAAGTTTAAGTGAACTACGAGCCCCATTGTTAATCCTTTAAAGGAAATTATATGTAAATTTCGGCAAGTAGAACAATGAATGGAACAGGTAGACTGTTGAATTCATTGTATATATTGCTTCTGTATACTCTAAGATACATATATGCAAAGAATCCAAACAGTACAATTCGCCAATTATTTGATCTTCAAGTTTAAGTGAACTACGAGCCCCAATGGTTAATCCTTTATCGGTAATTATTTGTAAATTTCGACAAGTAGAACAATGAATGGAACAGGTAGTCAGGTGAAATCATTGTATATATTGCTTCAGTATAGCCTAAGAAACATATATGCAAAGCATCCAAACAGTACCATTCGCCAATTTTTTGGTCTTCAAGTTTAAGTGAACAACGAGCCCCAATGGTTAATCCTTTATCGGAAATTATTTGTAACTTTCGACAAGTAGAACAATGAATGGAACAGGTAGACGGTTGAAATCTTTGTATATATTGCTTCCATATAGTCTAAGAAACATATATGCAAAGCATCCAAACAGTACCATTCGCCAATTTTTTGTCCTTCAAGTTTAAGTGAACAATGAGCCCCATTGTTAATCCTTTATCGGAAATTATTTGTAACTTTGGACAAGTAGAACAATGAATGGAACAGGTAGACGGTTGAAATATTTGTATATATTGCTTCTATATAATATAAGAAACATATATTCAAAGCATCCAAACAGTACCATTCGCCAATTTTTTGTTCTTCAAGTTTAAGTGAACTACGAGCCCCATTGTTAATCCTTTAAAGGAAATTATTTGTAAATTTCGGCAAGTAGAACAATGAATGGAATAGGTAGACGGTTGAAATCATTGTATATATTGCTTCTATATAGTCTAAGAAACATATATGCAAAGCATCCAAACAGTACAATTCGCCAATTTCTTGTTCTTCAAGTTTAAGTAAACTACGATCCCCATTGTTAATCCCTTAACGGAAATTATTTGTAACATCCGACAAGTAGAACAATGAATGGAACAGGTAGACGGTTGAAATCATTGTATATATTGCTTCTATATAGTCTAAGAAACAGATCTGCAAATCATCCAAACAGTACAATTTGCCAATTATTTGATCTTCAAGTTTAAGTGAACTACGAGCCCCATTGTTAATACTTTAACGGAAATTATTTGTAACTTGCGACAAGTAGAACAATGAATGGAACAGGTAGACGGTTGAAATCAATGTATATATTGCTTCTATATAGTCTAAGAAACATATATGCAAAGCATCCAAACAGTACCATTCGCCAATTTTTTGTCCTTCAAGTTTTAGTGAACAATGAGCCCCATTGTTAATCCTTTATCGGAAATTATTTGTAACTTTCGACAAGTAGAACAATGAATGGAACAGGTAGACGGTTGAAATCAATGTATATATTGCGTCTATATAATCTAAGAAACATATATTCAAAGCATCCAAACAGTACCATCCGCCAATTTTTTGTTCTTCAAGTTTAAGTGAACTACAAGCCCCATTGTTAATCCTTTAAAGGAAATTATTTGTAAATTTCGACAAGTAGAACAATGAATGGATCAGGTAGACGGTTGAAATCTTTGTATATATTGCTTCTATATAGTCTAAGAAACATATATGCAAAGCATCCAAACAGTACAATTCGCCAATTTTTTGTTCTTCAAGTTTAAGTGAACAATGAGCCCCAGTGGTTAATCCTTTATCGGTAATTATTTGTAACTTTCGACAAGTAGAACAATGAATGGAACAGGTAGACGGTTGAAATCCTTGTATATATTGCGTCTATATAGTCTAAGAAACATATATGCAAAGCATCCAAACAGTACAATTCGCCAATTTATTGTTCTTCAAGTTTAAGTGAACAACGAGCCCCATTGTTAATCCTTTAAAGGAAATTATTTGTAAATTTCGACAAGTAGAACAATGAATGGGACAGGTAGACGGTTGAAATCTTTGTATATATTGCTTCTATATAATCTAAGAAACATATATGCAAAGCATCCAAACAGTACCATTCGCCAATTTTTTGTTCTTCATGTTTAAGTGAACTACGAGCCCCATTGTTAATCCTTTAAAGGAAATTATTTGTAAATTTCAACAAGTAGAACAATGAATGGGACAGGTAGACTGTTGAAATCATTGTATATATTGCATCTGTATAGTCTAAGAAACATATATGCAAAGAATCCAAACAGTACAATTCGTCAATTATTTGATCTTCAAGTTTAAGTGAACTACGAGCCCCATTGTTAATACTTTATCGGAAATTATTTGTAACTTTCGACAAGTAGAACAATGAACGGAATAGGTAGACGGTTGAAATCTTTGTATATATTGCTTCTATATAGTCTAAGAAACATATATGCAAAGCATCCAAACAGTACAATTCGCCAATTTATTGTTCTTCAAGTTTAAGTGAACAACGAGCCCCATTGTTAATCCTTTAAAGGAAATTATTTGTAAATTTCGACAAGTAGAACAATGAATGGAACAGGTAGACGGTTGAAATCTTTGTATATATAGCTACTATATAATATAAGAAACATATATGCAAAGCATCCAAACAGTACCTTTCGCCAATTTTTTGATCTTCAAGTTTAAGTGAACTACGAGCCCCATTGTTAATCCTTTAAAGGAAATTATTTGTAAATTTCGACAAGTAGAACAATGAATGGAACAGGTAGACGGTTGAAATCTTTGTATATATTGCTTCTATGTAGTCTAAGAAACATATATGCAAAGCATCCAAACAGTACAATTCGCCAATTTTTTGTTCTTCAAGTTTAAGTGAACAACGAGCCCCATTGTTAATCCTTTAAAGGAAATTATTTGTAAATTTCGACAAGAAGAACAATGATTGGAACACGTAGACGGTTGAAATCTTTGTATATATTGCTTCCATATAGTCTAAGAAACATATATGCAAAGCATCCAAGCAGTACCATTCGCCAATTTTTTGATCTTCAAGTTTAAGTGAACAATGAGACCCATTGTTAATCCTTTATCAGAAATTATTTGTAACTTTCGACAAGTAGAACAATGAATGGAACAGGTAGACGGTTGAAATCATTGTATATATTGCTTCTATATAGTCTAAGAAACATATATGCAAAGCATCCAAACAGTACCATTCGCCAATTTTTTGTCCTTCAAGTTTAAGTGAACAATGAGCCCCAATGGTTAATCCTTTATCGGAAATTATTTGTAACTTTCGACAAGTAGAACAATGAATGGAACAGGTAGACGGTTGAAATCTTTGTATATATTGCTTCTATATAGTCTAAGAAACATATATGCAAAGCATCCAAACAGTACAATTCGCCAATTTATTGTTCTTCAAGTTTAAGTGAACAACGAGCCCCATTGTTAATCCTTTAAAGGAAATTATTTGTAAATTTCGACAAGTAGATCAATGAATGGAACAGGTAGACGGTTGAAATCTTTGTATATATTGCTACTATATAATCTAAGAAACATATATGCAAAGCATCCAAACAGTACCATTCGCCAATTTTTTGATCTTCAAGTTTAAGTGAACTACGAGCCCCATTGTTAATCCTTTAAAGGAAATTATTTGTAAATTTCAACAAGTAGAACAATGAATGGAACAGGTAGACTGTTGAAATCATTGTATATATTGCTTCTGTATAGTCTAAGAAACATATATGCAAAGCATCCAAACAGTACAATTCGCCAATTTATTGTTCTTCAAGTTCAAGTGAACTACGAGCCCCATTGTTAAACCTTTAAAAGAAATTATTTGTAAATTTCTACAAGTAGAACAATGAATAGAACAGGTAGACGGTTGAAATCTTTGTATATGTTGCTTCTATAGAGTCTAAGAAACCTATATGCAAAGCATCTAAACAGTAACAATCGCTAATTTTTTGATCTTCAAGTTTAAGTGAACAGCGAGCCCCATTGATAATCACGAAATGGAAATTATTTGTAACTTTCTACAAGTAGAACAATGAATAGTACGGGTAGACGGGTGAAATCTTACTATATATTGCTTCTAAATAATCTAAGAAACATATATTCAAAGCATCCAAACAGTACAATTCGCCAATTTTTTGTTCTTCAAGTTTAAGTGAACTACGAGCCCCATTGTTAATACTTTAACGGAAATTATTTGTAACTTTCGACAAGTAGAACAATGAATGGAACAGGTAGCCGGTTGAAATCAATGTATATATTGCTTCTATATAGTCTAAGAAACATATATGCAAAGCATCCAAACAGTACCATTCGCCAATTTTTTGTTCTTCAAGTTTAAGTGAACAATGAGTCCCAATGGTTAATCCTTTATCGGAAATTATTTGCAACTTTCGACAAGTAGAACAATGAATGGAACAGGTAGACGGTTGAAATCTTTGTATATATTGCTTCTATATAGTCTAAGAAACATATATGCAAAACATCCAAACAGTACAATTCGCCAATTTATTGTTCTTCAAGTTTAAGTGAACAACGAGCCCCATTGTTAATCCTTTCAAGGAAATTATTTGTAAATTTCGACAAGTAGAAGAATGAATGGAACAGGTAGACGGTTGAAATCTTTGTATATATTGCTACTATATAATCTAAGAAACATATATGCAAAGCATCCAAACAGTACCATTCGCCAATTTTTTGATCTTCAAGTTTAAGTGAACTACGAGCCCCATTGTTAATCCTTTAATGGAAATTATTTGTAAATTTCAACAAGTAGAACAATGAATGGAACAGGTAGACTGTTGAAATCATTGTATATATTGCTTCTGTATAGTCTAAGAAACATATATGCAAAGAATCCAAACAGTACAATTCGCCAATTATTTGATCTTCAAGTTTAAGTGAACTACGAGCCCCATTGTTAATACTTTAACGGAAATTATTTGTAACTTGCGACAAGTAGAACAATGAATGGAACAGGTAGCCGGTTGAAATCTTTGTATATATTGCTTCCATATAGTCTAAGAAACATATATGCAAAGCATCCAAACAGTACCATTCGCCAATTTTTTGTCCTTCAAGTTTAAGTGAACAATGAGCCCCAATGGTTAATCCTTTATCGGAAATTATTTGTAACTTTCGACAAGTAGAACAATGAATGGAACAGGTAGACGGTTGAAATCTTTGTATATATTGCTTCTATATAGTCTAAGAAACATATATGCAAAGCATCCAAACAGTACAATTCGCCAATTTATTGTTCTTCAAGTTTAAGTGAACAACGAGCCCCATTGTTAATCCTTTAAAGGAAATTATTTGTAAATTTCGACAAGTAGATCAATGAATGGAACAGGTAGACGGTTGAAATCTTTGTATATATTGCTACTATATAATCTAAGAAACATATATGCAAAGCATCCAAACAGTACCATTCGCCAATTTTTTGATCTTCAAGTTTAAGTGAACTACGAGCCCCATTGTTAATCCTTTAAAGGAAATTATTTGTAAATTTCAACAAGTAGAACAATGAATGGAACAGGTAGACTGTTGAAATCATTGTATATATTGCTTCTGTATAGTCTAAGAAACATATATGCAAAGCATCCAAACAGTACAATTCGCCAATTTATTGTTCTTCAAGTTCAAGTGAACTACGAGCCCCATTGTTAAACCTTTAAAAGAAATTATTTGTAAATTTCTACAAGTAGAACAATGAATAGAACAGGTAGACGGTTGAAATCTTTGTATATGTTGCTTCTATAGAGTCTAAGAAACCTATATGCAAAGCATCTAAACAGTAACAATCGCTAATTTTTTGATCTTCAAGTTTAAGTGAACAGCGAGCCCCATTGATAATCACGAAATGGAAATTATTTGTAACTTTCTACAAGTAGAACAATGAATAGTACGGGTAGACGGGTGAAATCTTACTATATATTGCTTCTAAATAATCTAAGAAACATATATTCAAAGCATCCAAACAGTACAATTCGCCAATTTTTTGTTCTTCAAGTTTAAGTGAACTACGAGCCCCATTGTTAATACTTTAACGGAAATTATTTGTAACTTTCGACAAGTAGAACAATGAATGGAACAGGTAGCCGGTTGAAATCAATGTATATATTGCTTCTATATAGTCTAAGAAACATATATGCAAAGCATCCAAACAGTACCATTCGCCAATTTTTTGTTCTTCAAGTTTAAGTGAACAATGAGTCCCAATGGTTAATCCTTTATCGGAAATTATTTGCAACTTTCGACAAGTAGAACAATGAATGGAACAGGTAGACGGTTGAAATCTTTGTATATATTGCTTCTATATAGTCTAAGAAACATATATGCAAAACATCCAAACAGTACAATTCGCCAATTTATTGTTCTTCAAGTTTAAGTGAACAACGAGCCCCATTGTTAATCCTTTCAAGGAAATTATTTGTAAATTTCGACAAGTAGAAGAATGAATGGAACAGGTAGACGGTTGAAATCTTTGTATATATTGCTACTATATAATCTAAGAAACATATATGCAAAGCATCCAAACAGTACCATTCGCCAATTTTTTGATCTTCAAGTTTAAGTGAACTACGAGCCCCATTGTTAATCCTTTAATGGAAATTATTTGTAAATTTCAACAAGTAGAACAATGAATGGAACAGGTAGACTGTTGAAATCATTGTATATATTGCTTCTGTATAGTCTAAGAAACATATATGCAAAGAATCCAAACAGTACAATTCGCCAATTATTTGATCTTCAAGTTTAAGTGAACTACGAGCCCCATTGTTAATACTTTAACGGAAATTATTTGTAACTTGCGACAAGTAGAACAATGAATGGAACAGGTAGCCGGTTGAAATCAATGTATATATTGCTTCTATATAGTCTAAGAAACATATATGCAAAGCATCCAAACAGTACCATTCGCCAATTTTTTGATCTTCAAGTTTAAGTGAACTACGAGCCCCATTGTTAATCCTTTAATGGAAATTATTTGTAAATTTCAACAAGTAGAACAATGAATGGAACAGGTAGACTGTTGAAATCATTGTATATATTGCTTCTGTATAGTCTAAGAAACATATATGCAAAGAATCCAAACAGTACAATTCGCCAATTATTTGATCTTCAAGTTTAAGTGAACTACGAGCCCCATTGTTAATACTTTAACGGAAATTATTTGTAACTTGCGACAAGTAGAACAATGAATGGAACAGGTAGCCGGTTGAAATCAATGTATATATTGCTTCTATATAGTCTAAGAAACATATATGCAAAGCATCCAAACAGTACCATTCGCCAATTTTTTGTTCTTCAAGTTTAAGTGAACAATGAGCCCCAATTGTTAATCCTTTTTCGGAAATTATTTGTAACTTTCGACAAGTAGAACAATGAATGGAACAGGTAGACGGTTGAAATCTTTGTATATATTGCTTCTATATAGTCTATGAAACATATATGCAAAGCATCCAAACAGTACCATTCGCCAATTTTTTGTTCTTCAAGTTTAAGTGAACAATAAGCCCCAATGGTTAATCCTTTATCGGAAATTATTTGTAAATTTCGACAAGTAGAACAATGAATGGAACAGGTAGACGGTTGAAATCTTTGTATATATTGCTTCTATGTAGTCTAAGAAACATATATGCAAAGCATCCAAACAGTACAATTCGCCAATTTATTGTTCTTCAAGTTTAAGTGAACAACGAGCCCCATTGTTAATCCTTTAACGGAAATTATTTGTAACTTGCGACAAGTAGAACAATGAATGGAACAGGTAGCCGGTTGAAATCAATGTATATATTGCTTCTATATAGTCTAAGAAACATATATGCAAAGCATCCAAACAGTACCATTCGCCAATTTTTTGTTCTTCAAGTTTAAGTGAACAATAAGCCCCAATGGTTAATCCTTTATCGGAAATTATTTGTAAATTTCGACAAGTAGAACAATGAATGGAACAGGTAGACGGTTGAAATCTTTGTATATATTGCTTCTATGTAGTCTAAGAAACATATATGCAAAGCATCCAAACAGTACAATTCGCCAATTTATTGGTCTTCAAGTTTAAGTGAACAACGAGCCCCATTGTTAATCCTTTAAAGGAAATTATTTGTAAATTTCGACAAGTAGAACAATGAATGGAACAGGTAGACGGTTGAAATCTTTGTATATATTGCTACTATATAATCTAAGAAACATATATGCAAAGCATCCAAACAGTACCTTTCGCCAATTTTTTGATCTTCAAGTTTAAGTGATCTACGAGCCCCATTGTTAATCCTTTAAAGGAAATTATTTGTAAATTTCAACAAGTAGAACAATGAATGGAACAGGTAGACTGTTGAAATCATTGTATATATTGCTTCTGTATAGTCTAAGAAACATATATGCAAAGAATCCAAACAGTACAATTCGCCAATTATTTGATCTTCAAGTTTAAGTGAACTACGAGCCCCATTGTTAATACTTTAACGGAAATTATTTGTAACTTGCGACAAGTAGAACAATGAATGGAACAGGTAGCCGGTTGAAATCAATGTATATATTGCTTCTATATAGTCTAAGAAACATATATGCAAAGCATCCAAACAGTACAATTCGCGAATTTATTGTTCTTCAAGTTTAAGTGAACAACGAGCCCCATTGTTAATCCTTTAAAGGAAATTATTTGTAAATTTCGACAAGTAGAACAATGATTGGAACACGTAGACGGTTGAAATCTTTGTATATATTGCTTCTATATTGTCTAAGAAACATATATGCAAAGCATCCAAACAGTACCATTCGCCAATTTTTTGTTCTTCAAGTTTATGTGAACAATGAGACCCATTGTTAATCCTTTATCGGAAATTATTTGTAACTTTCGACAAGTAGAACACTGAATGAAACAGGTAGACGGTTGAAATCTTTGTATATATTGCTTCTATATAGTCTAAGAAACATATATGCAAAGCATCCAAACAGTACCATTCGCCAATTTTTTGTTCTTCAAGTTTAAGTGAACAATGAGTCCCAATGGTTAATCCTTTATCGGAAATTATTTGCAACTTTCGACAAGTAGAACAATGAATGGAACAGGTAGACGGTTGAAATCTTTGTATATATTGCTTCTATATAGTCTAAGAAACATATATGCAAAACATCCAAACAGTACAATTCGCCAATTTATTGTTCTTCAAGTTTAAGTGAACAACGAGCCCCATTGTTAATCCTTTCAAGGAAATTATTTGTAAATTTCGACAAGTAGAAGAATGAATGGAACAGGTAGACGGTTGAAATCTTTGTATATATTGCTACTATATAATCTAAGAAACATATATGCAAAGCATCCAAACAGTACCATTCGCCAATTTTTTGATCTTCAAGTTTAAGTGAACTACGAGCCCCATTGTTAATCCTTTAATGGAAATTATTTGTAAATTTCAACAAGTAGAACAATGAATGGAACAGGTAGACTGTTGAAATCATTGTATATATTGCTTCTGTATAGTCTAAGAAACATATATGCAAAGAATCCAAACAGTACAATTCGCCAATTATTTGATCTTCAAGTTTAAGTGAACTACGAGCCCCATTGTTAATACTTTAACGGAAATTATTTGTAACTTGCGACAAGTAGAACAATGAATGGAACAGGTAGCCGGTTGAAATCAATGTATATATTGCTTCTATATAGTCTAAGAAACATATATGCAAAGCATCCAAACAGTACCATTCGCCAATTTTTTGATCTTCAAGTTTAAGTGAACTACGAGCCCCATTGTTAATCCTTTAATGGAAATTATTTGTAAATTTCAACAAGTAGAACAATGAATGGAACAGGTAGACTGTTGAAATCATTGTATATATTGCTTCTGTATAGTCTAAGAAACATATATGCAAAGAATCCAAACAGTACAATTCGCCAATTATTTGATCTTCAAGTTTAAGTGAACTACGAGCCCCATTGTTAATACTTTAACGGAAATTATTTGTAACTTGCGACAAGTAGAACAATGAATGGAACAGGTAGCCGGTTGAAATCAATGTATATATTGCTTCTATATAGTCTAAGAAACATATATGCAAAGCATCCAAACAGTACCATTCGCCAATTTTTTGTTCTTCAAGTTTAAGTGAACAATGAGCCCCAATTGTTAATCCTTTTTCGGAAATTATTTGTAACTTTCGACAAGTAGAACAATGAATGGAACAGGTAGACGGTTGAAATCTTTGTATATATTGCTTCTATATAGTCTATGAAACATATATGCAAAGCATCCAAACAGTACCATTCGCCAATTTTTTGTTCTTCAAGTTTAAGTGAACAATAAGCCCCAATGGTTAATCCTTTATCGGAAATTATTTGTAAATTTCGACAAGTAGAACAATGAATGGAACAGGTAGACGGTTGAAATCTTTGTATATATTGCTTCTATGTAGTCTAAGAAACATATATGCAAAGCATCCAAACAGTACAATTCGCCAATTTATTGTTCTTCAAGTTTAAGTGAACAACGAGCCCCATTGTTAATCCTTTAACGGAAATTATTTGTAACTTGCGACAAGTAGAACAATGAATGGAACAGGTAGCCGGTTGAAATCAATGTATATATTGCTTCTATATAGTCTAAGAAACATATATGCAAAGCATCCAAACAGTACCATTCGCCAATTTTTTGTTCTTCAAGTTTAAGTGAACAATAAGCCCCAATGGTTAATCCTTTATCGGAAATTATTTGTAAATTTCGACAAGTAGAACAATGAATGGAACAGGTAGACGGTTGAAATCTTTGTATATATTGCTTCTATGTAGTCTAAGAAACATATATGCAAAGCATCCAAACAGTACAATTCGCCAATTTATTGGTCTTCAAGTTTAAGTGAACAACGAGCCCCATTGTTAATCCTTTAAAGGAAATTATTTGTAAATTTCGACAAGTAGAACAATGAATGGAACAGGTAGACGGTTGAAATCTTTGTATATATTGCTACTATATAATCTAAGAAACATATATGCAAAGCATCCAAACAGTACCTTTCGCCAATTTTTTGATCTTCAAGTTTAAGTGATCTACGAGCCCCATTGTTAATCCTTTAAAGGAAATTATTTGTAAATTTCAACAAGTAGAACAATGAATGGAACAGGTAGACTGTTGAAATCATTGTATATATTGCTTCTGTATAGTCTAAGAAACATATATGCAAAGAATCCAAACAGTACAATTCGCCAATTATTTGATCTTCAAGTTTAAGTGAACTACGAGCCCCATTGTTAATACTTTAACGGAAATTATTTGTAACTTGCGACAAGTAGAACAATGAATGGAACAGGTAGCCGGTTGAAATCAATGTATATATTGCTTCTATATAGTCTAAGAAACATATATGCAAAGCATCCAAACAGTACAATTCGCGAATTTATTGTTCTTCAAGTTTAAGTGAACAACGAGCCCCATTGTTAATCCTTTAAAGGAAATTATTTGTAAATTTCGACAAGTAGAACAATGATTGGAACACGTAGACGGTTGAAATCTTTGTATATATTGCTTCTATATTGTCTAAGAAACATATATGCAAAGCATCCAAACAGTACCATTCGCCAATTTTTTGTTCTTCAAGTTTATGTGAACAATGAGACCCATTGTTAATCCTTTATCGGAAATTATTTGTAACTTTCGACAAGTAGAACACTGAATGAAACAGGTAGACGGTTGAAATCTTTGTATATATTGCTTCTATATAGTCTAAGAAACATATATGCAAAGCATCCAAACAGTACAATTCGCCAATTTATTGTTCTTCAAGTTTAAGTGAACAACGAGCCCCAATGGTTAATCCTTTATCGGAAATTATTTGTAACTTTCGACAAGTAGAACAATGAATGGAACAGGTAGACGGTTGAAATCTTTGTATATATTGCGTTTATATAGTCTAAGAAACATATATGCAAAGCATCCAAACAGTACCATTCGCCAATTTTTTGTTCTTCAAGTTCAAGTGAACTACGAGCCCCATTGTTAATCCTTTAAAGGAAATTATTTGTAAATTTCGACAAGAAGAACAATGATTGGAACACGTAGACGGTTGAAATCTTTGTATATATTGCTTCCATATAGTCTAAGAAACATATATGCAAAGCAACCAAGCAGTACCATTCGCCAATTTTTTGATCTTCAAGTTTAAGTGAACAATGAGACCCATTGTTAATCCTTTATCAGAAATTATTTGTAACTTTCGACAAGTAGAACAATGAATGGAACAGGTAGACGGTTGAAATCATTGTATATATTGCTTCTATATAGTCTAAGAAACATATATGCAAAGCATCCAAACAGTACAATTCGCCAATTTTTTGTTCTTCAAGTTTAAGTGAACAATGAGCCCCAATGGTTAATCGTTTATCGGAAATTATTTGTAACTTTCGACAAGTAGAACAATGAATGGAACAGGTAGACGGTTGAAATCTTTGTATATATTGCTTCTATTTAGTCTAAGAAACATATATGCATGGCATCCAAACAGTACAATTCGCCAATTTATTGTTCTTCAAGTTTAAGTGAACAGCGAGCCCCATTGTTAATCCTTTAAAGGACATTATTTGTAAATTTCGACAATTAGAACAATGATTGGAACACGTAGACGGTTGAAATCTTTGTATATATTGCTTCCATATAGTCTAAGAAAGATGTACGCAAAGCCTCCAGACAGTACCATTCGCCAATTTTTTGTTTTTCAAGTTTAAGTGAACAATGAGCCCCAATGGTTAATCCTTTATCGGAAATTATTTGTAATTTTCGACAAGTAGAACAATGAATGGAACAGGTAGACGGTTGAAATCTTTGTATATATTGCTTCTATATAATCTAAGAAGCATATATGCAAAGCATCTAAACAGTAACAATCGCCAATTTTTGGATCTTCAAGTTTAAGTGAACAGCGAGCCCAATTGATAATCATGAAATGGAAATTATTTGTAACTTTCTACAAGTAGAACAATGAATAGTACAGGTAGACGGGTGAAATCTTTCTATATATTGCTTCTATAAAGTCTAAGAAACATATATGCAAAGCATCCAAAAAGTACAATTCGCCAATTTCTTGTTCTTCAAGTTTAAGTGAACTACGAGCCCCATTGTTAATCCTTTAAAGGAAATTATATGTAAATTTCGGCAAGTAGAACAATGAATGGAACAGGTAGACTGTTGAATTCATTGTATATATTGCTTCTGTATACTCTAAGATACATATATGCAAAGAATCCAAACAGTACAATTCGCCAATTATTTGATCTTCAAGTTTAAGTGAACTACGAGCCCCAATGGTTAATCCTTTATCGGTAATTATTTGTAAATTTCGACAAGTAGAACAATGAATGGAACAGGTAGTCAGGTGAAATCATTGTATATATTGCTTCAGTATAGCCTAAGAAACATATATGCAAAGCATCCAAACAGTACCATTCGCCAATTTTTTGGTCTTCAAGTTTAAGTGAACAACGAGCCCCAATGGTTAATCCTTTATCGGAAATTATTTGTAACTTTCGACAAGTAGAACAATGAATGGAACAGGTAGACGGTTGAAATCTTTGTATATATTGCTTCCATATAGTCTAAGAAACATATATGCAAAGCATCCAAACAGTACCATTCGCCAATTTTTTGTCCTTCAAGTTTAAGTGAACAATGAGCCCCATTGTTAATCCTTTATCGGAAATTATTTGTAACTTTGGACAAGTAGAACAATGAATGGAACAGGTAGACGGTTGAAATATTTGTATATATTGCTTCTATATAATATAAGAAACATATATTCAAAGCATCCAAACAGTACCATTCGCCAATTTTTTGTTCTTCAAGTTTAAGTGAACTACGAGCCCCATTGTTAATCCTTTAAAGGAAATTATTTGTAAATTTCGGCAAGTAGAACAATGAATGGAATAGGTAGACGGTTGAAATCATTGTATATATTGCTTCTATATAGTCTAAGAAACATATATGCAAAGCATCCAAACAGTACAATTCGCCAATTTCTTGTTCTTCAAGTTTAAGTAAACTACGATCCCCATTGTTAATCCCTTAACGGAAATTATTTGTAACATCCGACAAGTAGAACAATGAATGGAACAGGTAGACGGTTGAAATCATTGTATATATTGCTTCTATATAGTCTAAGAAACAGATCTGCAAATCATCCAAACAGTACAATTTGCCAATTATTTGATCTTCAAGTTTAAGTGAACTACGAGCCCCATTGTTAATACTTTAACGGAAATTATTTGTAACTTGCGACAAGTAGAACAATGAATGGAACAGGTAGACGGTTGAAATCAATGTATATATTGCTTCTATATAGTCTAAGAAACATATATGCAAAGCATCCAAACAGTACCATTCGCCAATTTTTTGTCCTTCAAGTTTTAGTGAACAATGAGCCCCATTGTTAATCCTTTATCGGAAATTATTTGTAACTTTCGACAAGTAGAACAATGAATGGAACAGGTAGACGGTTGAAATCAATGTATATATTGCGTCTATATAATCTAAGAAACATATATTCAAAGCATCCAAACAGTACCATCCGCCAATTTTTTGTTCTTCAAGTTTAAGTGAACTACAAGCCCCATTGTTAATCCTTTAAAGGAAATTATTTGTAAATTTCGACAAGTAGAACAATGAATGGATCAGGTAGACGGTTGAAATAATTGTATATATTGCTTCTATATAATCTACGAAACATATATGCAAAGCATCCAAAAAGTACAATTCGCCAATTTTTTGTTCTTCAAGTTTAAGAGAACTACGAGCCCCATTGTTAATCCTTCATCGGAAATTATTTGTAACTTTCGACAAGTAGAACAATGAATGGAACAGGTAGACGGTTGAAATCTTTGTATATATTGCTTCTATATAGTCTAAGAAACATATATGCAAAGCATCCAAACAGTACAATTCGCCAATTTTTTGTTCTTCAAGTTTAAGTGAACAATGAGCCCCAGTGGTTAATCCTTTATCGGTAATTATTTGTAACTTTCGACAAGTAGAACAATGAATGGAACAGGTAGACGGTTGAAATCCTTGTATATATTGCGTCTATATAGTCTAAGAAACATATATGCAAAGCATCCAAACAGTACAATTCGCCAATTTATTGTTCTTCAAGTTTAAGTGAACAACGAGCCCCATTGTTAATCCTTTAAAGGAAATTATTTGTAAATTTCGACAAGTAGAACAATGAATGGGACAGGTAGACGGTTGAAATCTTTGTATATATTGCTTCTATATAATCTAAGAAACATATATGCAAAGCATCCAAACAGTACCATTCGCCAATTTTTTGTTCTTCATGTTTAAGTGAACTACGAGCCCCATTGTTAATCCTTTAAAGGAAATTATTTGTAAATTTCAACAAGTAGAACAATGAATGGGACAGGTAGACTGTTGAAATCATTGTATATATTGCATCTGTATAGTCTAAGAAACATATATGCAAAGAATCCAAACAGTACAATTCGTCAATTATTTGATCTTCAAGTTTAAGTGAACTACGAGCCCCATTGTTAATACTTTAACGGAAATTATTTGTAACTTGCGACAAGTAGAACAATGATAGGAACACGTAGACGGTTGAAATCATTGTATATATTGCTTCTATATAATCTAAGAGACACATATGCAAAGCATCCAAACAGTACAATTCGCCAATTATTTCATCTTCATGTTTACGTGAACAATGAGCCCCAATGGTTAATCCTTTATCGGTAATTATTTGTAACTTTCGACAAGTAGAACAATGAATGGAACAGGTAGACGGTTGAAATCCTTGTATATATTGCGTCTATATAGTCTAAGAAACAGATATGCAAAGCATCCAAACAGTACCATTCGCCAATTTTTTGTTCTTCAAGTTCAAGTGAACTACGAGCCCCATTGTTAATCCTTTAAAGGAAATTATTTGTAAATTTCTACAAGTAGAACAATGAATAGAACAGGTAGACGGTTGAAATCTTTGTATATGTTGCTTCTATAGAGTCTAAGAAACCTATATGCAAAGCATCTAAACAGTAACAATCGCTAATTTTTTGATCTTCAAGTTTAAGTGAACAGCGAGCCCCATTGATAATCACGAAATGGAAATTATTTGTAACTTTCTACAAGTAGAACAATGAATAGTACGGGTAGACGGGTGAAATCTTACTAGATATTGCTTCTAAATAATCTAAGAAACATATATTCAAAGCATCCAAACAGTACAATTCGCCAATTTTTTGTTCTTCAAGTTTAAGTGAACTACGAGCCCAATTGTTAATCCTTTAAAGGAAATTATTTGTAAATTTCGACAAGTAAAACAATGAATGGAACAGGTAGACTGTTGAAATCATTGTATATATTGCTTCTATATAGTCTAAGAAACATATATGCAAAGCATCCAAACAGTACAATTCGCCAATTTTTTGTTCTTCAAGTTTAAGTGAACAATAAGCCCCAATGGTTAATCCTTTATCGGAAATTATTTGTAACTTTCGACAAGTAGAACAATGAACGGAATAGGTAGACGGTTGAAATCTTTGTATATATTGCTTCTATATAGTCTAAGAAACATATATGCAAAGCATCCAAACAGTACAATTCGCCAATTTATTGTTCTTCAAGTTTAAGTGAACAACGAGCCCCATTGTTAAACCTTTAAAGGAAATTATTTGTAAATTTCGACAAGTAGAACAATGAATGGAACAGGTAGACGGTTGAAATCTTTGTATATATTGCTTCTATATAGTCTAAGAAACATATATGCAAAGCATCCAAACAGTACAATTCGCCAATTTATTGTTCTTCAAGTTTAAGTGAACAACGAGCCCCATTGTTAATCCGTTAAAGGAAATTATTTGTAAATTTCGACAAGTAGATCAATGAATGGAACAGGTAGACGGTTGAAATCTTTGTATATATTGCTACTATATAATCTAAGAAACATATATGCAAAGCATCCAAACAGTACCATTCGCCAATTTTTTGATCTTCAAGTTTAAGTGAACTACGAGCCCCATTGTTAATCCTTTAAAGGAAATTATTTGTAAATTTCAACAAGTAGAACAATGAATGGAACAGGTAGACTGTTGAAATCATTGTATATATTGCTTCTGTATAGTCTAAGAAACATATATGCAAAGAATCCAAACAGTACAATTCGTCAATTATTTGATCTTCAAGTTTAAGTGAACTACGAGCCCCATTGTTAATACTTTAACGGAAATTATTTGTAACTTTCGACAAGTAGAACAATGAATGGAACAGGTAGCCGGTTGAAATCAATGTATATATTGCTTCTATATAGTCTAAGAAACATATATGCAAAGCATCCAAACAGTACCATTCGCCAATTTTTTGTTCTTCAAGTTTAAGTGAACAATGAGTCCCAATGGTTAATCCTTTATCGGAAATTATTTGTAACTTTCGACAAGTAGAACAATGAATGGAACAGGTAGACGGTTGAAATCTTTGTATATATTGCTTCTATATAGTCTAAGAAACATATATGCAAATCATCCAAACAGTACAATTCGCCAATTTATTGTTCTTCAAGTTTAAGTGAACAACGAGCCCCATTGTTAATCCTTTCAAGGAAATTATTTGTAAATTTCGACAAGTAGAAGAATGAATGGAACAGGTAGACGGTTGAAATCTTTGTATATATTGCTACTATATAATCTAAGAAACATATATGCAAAGCATCCAAACAGTACCATTCGCCAATTTTTTGATCTTCAAGTTTAAGTGAACTACGAGCCCCATTGTTAATCCTTTAATGGAAATTATTTGTAAATTTCAACAAGTAGAACAATGAATGGAACAGGTAGACTGTTGAAATCATTGTATATATTGCTTCTGTATAGTCTAAGAAACATATATGCAAAGAATCCAAACAGTACAATTCGCCAATTATTTGATCTTCAAGTTTAAGTGAACTACGAGCCCCATTGTTAATACTTTAACGGAAATTATTTGTAACTTGCGACAAGTAGAACAATGAATGGAACAGGTAGCCGGTTGAAATCAATGTATATATTGCTTCTATATAGTTTAAGAAACATATATGCAAAGCATCCAAACAGTACCATTCGCCAATTTTTTGTTCTTCAAGTTTAAGTGAACAATGAGCCCCAATGGTTAATCCTTTTTCGGAAATTATTTGTAACTTTCGACAAGTAGAACAATGAATGGAACAGGTAGACGGTTGAAATCTTTGTATATATTGCTTCTATATAGTCTAAGAAACATATATGCAAAGCATCCAAACAGTACCATTCGCCAATTTTTTGTTCTTCAAGTTTAAGTGAACAATAAGCCCCAATGGTTAATCCTTTATCGGAAATTATTTGTAAATTTCGACAAGTAGAACAATGAATGGAACAGGTAGACGGTTGAAATCTTTGTATATATTGCTTCTATGTAGTCTAAGAAACATATATGCAAAGCATCCAAACAGTACAATTCGCCAATTTATTGTTCTTCAAGTTTAAGTGAACAACGAGCCCCATTGTTAATCCTTTAACGGAAATTATTTGTAACTTGCGACAAGTAGAACAATGAATGGAACAGGTAGCCGGTTGAAATCAATGTATATATTGCTTCTATATAGTCTAAGAAACATATATGCAAAGCATCCAAACAGTACCATTCGCCAATTTTTTGTTCTTCAAGTTTAAGTGAACAATAAGCCCCAATGGTTAATCCTTTATCGGAAATTATTTGTAAATTTCGACAAGTAGAACAATGAATGGAACAGGTAGACGGTTGAAATCTTTGTATATATTGCTTCTATGTAGTCTAAGAAACATATATGCAAAGCATCCAAACAGTACAATTCGCCAATTTTTTGTTCTTCAAGTTTAAGTGAACAACGAGCCCCATTGTTAATCCTTTAAAGGAAATTATTTGTAAATTTCGACAAGAAGAACAATGATTGGAACACGTAGACGGTTGAAATCTTTGTATATATTGCTTCCATATAGTCTAAGAAACATATATGCAAAGCATCCAAGCAGTACCATTCGCCAATTTTTTGATCTTCAAGTTTAAGTGAACAATGAGACCCATTGTTAATCCTTTATCAGAAATTATTTGTAACTTTCGACAAGTAGAACAATGAATGGAACAGGTAGACGGTTGAAATCATTGTATATATTGCTTCTATATAGTCTAAGAAACATATATGCAAAGCATCCAAACAGTACCATTCGCCAATTTTTTGTTCTTCAAGTTTAAGTGAACAATAAGCCCCAATGGTTAATCCTTTATCGGAAATTATTTGTAAATTTCGACAAGTAGAACAATGAATGGAACAGGTAGACGGTTGAAATCTTTGTATATATTGCTTCTATGTAGTCTAAGAAACATATATGCAAAGCATCCAAACAGTACAATTCGCCAATTTATTGTTCTTCAAGTTTAAGTGAACAACGAGCCCCATTGTTAATCCTTTAAAGGAAATTATTTGTAAATTTCGACAAGTAGAACAATGAATGGAACAGGTAGACGGTTGAAATCTTTGTATATATTGCTACTATATAATCTAAGAAACATATATGCAAAGCATCCAAACAGTACCTTTCGCCAATTTTTTGATCTTCAAGTTTAAGTGATCTACGAGCCCCATTGTTAATCCTTTAAAGGAAATTATTTGTAAATTTCAACAAGTAGAACAATGAATGGAACAGGTAGACTGTTGAAATCATTGTATATATTGCTTCTGTATAGTCTAAGAAACATATATGCAAAGAATCCAAACAGTACAATTCGCCAATTATTTGATCTTCAAGTTTAAGTGAACTACGAGCCCCATTGTTAATACTTTAACGGAAATTATTTGTAACTTGCGACAAGTAGAACAATGAATGGAACAGGTAGCCGGTTGAAATCAATGTATATATTGCTTCTATATAGTCTAAGAAACATATATGCAAAGCATCCAAACAGTACAATTCGCGAATTTATTGTTCTTCAAGTTTAAGTGAACAACGAGCCCCATTGTTAATCCTTTAAAGGAAATTATTTGTAAATTTCGACAAGTAGAACAATGATTGGAACACGTAGACGGTTGAAATCTTTGTATATATTGCTTCTATATTGTCTAAGAAACATATATGCAAAGCATCCAAACAGTACCATTCGCCAATTTTTTGTTCTTCAAGTTTATGTGAACAATGAGACCCATTGTTAATCCTTTATCGGAAATTATTTGTAACTTTCGACAAGTAGAACACTGAATGAAACAGGTAGACGGTTGAAATCTTTGTATATATTGCTTCTATATAGTCTAAGAAACATATATGCAAAGCATCCAAACAGTACAATTCGCCAATTTATTGTTCTTCAAGTTTAAGTGAACAACGAGCCCCAATGGTTAATCCTTTATCGGAAATTATTTGTAACTTTCGACAAGTAGAACAATGAATGGAACAGGTAGACGGTTGAAATCTTTGTATATATTGCGTTTATATAGTCTAAGAAACATATATGCAAAGCATCCAAACAGTACCATTCGCCAATTTTTTGTTCTTCAAGTTCAAGTGAACTACGAGCCCCATTGTTAATCCTTTAAAGGAAATTATTTGTAAATTTCGACAAGAAGAACAATGATTGGAACACGTAGACGGTTGAAATCTTTGTATATATTGCTTCCATATAGTCTAAGAAACATATATGCAAAGCATCCAAGCAGTACCATTCGCCAATTTTTTGATCTTCAAGTTTAAGTGAACAATGAGACCCATTGTTAATCCTTTATCAGAAATTATTTGTAACTTTCGACAAGTAGAACAATGAATGGAACAGGTAGACGGTTGAAATCATTGTATATATTGCTTCTATATAGTCTAAGAAACATATATGCAAAGCATCCAAACAGTACAATTCGCCAATTTTTTGTTCTTCAAGTTTAAGTGAACAATGAGCCCCAATGGTTAATCGTTTATCGGAAATTATTTGTAACTTTCGACAAGTAGAACAATGAATGGAACAGGTAGACGGTTGAAATCTTTGTATATATTGCTTCTATTTAGTCTAAGAAACATATATGCATGGCATCCAAACAGTACAATTCGCCAATTTATTGTTCTTCAAGTTTAAGTGAACAGCGAGCCCCATTGTTAATCCTTTAAAGGACATTATTTGTAAATTTCGACAATTAGAACAATGATTGGAACACGTAGACGGTTGAAATCTTTGTATATATTGCTTCCATATAGTCTAAGAAAGATGTACGCAAAGCCTCCAGACAGTACCATTCGCCAATTTTTTGTTTTTCAAGTTTAAGTGAACAATGAGCCCCAATGGTTAATCCTTTATCGGAAATTATTTGTAATTTTCGACAAGTAGAACAATGAATGGAACAGGTAGACGGTTGAAATCTTTGTATATATTGCTTCTATATAATCTAAGAAGCATATATGCAAAGCATCTAAACAGTAACAATCGCCAATTTTTGGATCTTCAAGTTTAAGTGAACAGCGAGCCCAATTGATAATCATGAAATGGAAATTATTTGTAACTTTCTACAAGTAGAACAATGAATAGTACAGGTAGACGGGTGAAATCTTTCTATATATTGCTTCTATAAAGTCTAAGAAACATATATGCAAAGCATCCAAACAGTACAATTCGCCAATTTCTTGTTCTTCAAGTTTAAGTGAACTACGAGCCCCATTGTTAATCCTTTAAAGGAAATTATATGTAAATTTCGGCAAGTAGAACAATGAATGGAACAGGTAGACTGTTGAATTCATTGTATATATTGCTTCTGTATACTCTAAGATACATATATGCAAAGAATCCAAACAGTACAATTCGCCAGTTATTTGATCTTCAAGTTTAAGTGAACTACGAGCCCCAATGGTTAATCCTTTATCGGTAATTATTTGTAAATTTTGACAAGTAGAACAATGAATGGAACAGGTAGTCAGGTGAAATCATTGTATATATTGCTTCAGTATAGCCTAAGAAACATATATGCAAAGCATCCAAACAGTACCATTCGCCAATTTTTTGGTCTTCAAGTTTAAGTGAACAACGAGCCCCAATGGTTAATCCTTTATCGGAAATTATTTGTAACTTTCGACAAGTAGAACAATGAATGGAACAGGTAGACGGTTGAAATCTTTGTATATATTGCTTCCATATAGTCTAAGAAACATATATGCAAAGCATCCAAACAGTACCATTCGCCAATTTTTTGTCCTTCAAGTTTAAGTGAACAATGAGCCCCATTGTTAATCCTTTATCGGAAATTATTTGTAACTTTCGACAAGTAGAACAACGAATGGAACAGGTAGACGGTTGAAATATTTGTATATATTGCTTCTATATAATATAAGAAACATATATTCAAAGCATCCAAACAGTACCATTCGCCAATTTTTTGTTCTTCAAGTTTAAGTGAACTACGAGCCCCATTGTTAATCCTTTAAAGGAAATTATTTGTAAATTTCGGCAAGTAGAACAATGAATGGAATAGGTAGACGGTTGAAATCATTGTATATATTGCTTCTATATAGTCTAAGAAACATATATGCAAAGCATCCAAACAGTACAATTCGCCAATTTCTTGTTCTTCAAGTTTAAGTAAACTACGATCCCCATTGTTAATCCCTTAACGGAAATTATTTGTAACATCCGACAAGTAGAACAATGAATGGAACAGGTAGACGGTTGAAATCATTGTATATATTGCTTCTATATAGTCTAAGAAACAGATCTGCAAATCATCCAAACAGTACAATTTGCCAATTATTTGATCTTCAAGTTTAAGTGAACTACGAGCCCCATTGTTAATACTTTAACGGAAATTATTTGTAACTTGCGACAAGTAGAACAATGAATGGAACAGGTAGACGGTTGAAATCAATGTATATATTGCTTCTATATAGTCTAAGAAACATATATGCAAAGCATCCAAACAGTACCATTCGCCAATTTTTTGTCCTTCAAGTTTTAGTGAACAATGAGCCCCATTGTTAATCCTTTATCGGAAATTATTTGTAACTTTCGACAAGTAGAACAATGAATGGAACAGGTAGACGGTTGAAATCAATGTATATATTGCGTCTATATAATCTAAGAAACATATATTCAAAGCATCCAAACAGTACCATCCGCCAATTTTTTGTTCTTCAAGTTTAAGTGAACTACAAGCCCCATTGTTAATCCTTTAAAGGAAATTATTTGTAAATTTCGACAAGTAGAACAATGAATGGATCAGGTAGACGGTTGAAATAATTGTATATATTGCTTCTATATAATCTACGAAACATATATGCAAAGCATCCAAAAAGTACAATTCGCCAATTTTTTGTTCTTCAAGTTTAAGAGAACTACGAGCCCCATTGTTAATCCTTCATCGGAAATTATTTGTAACTTTCGACAAGTAGAACAATGAATGGAACAGGTAGACGGTTGAAATCTTTGTATATATTGCTTCTATATAGTCTAAGAAACATATATGCAAAGCATCCAAACAGTACAATTCGCGAATTTATTGTTCTTCAAGTTTAAGTGAACAACGAGCCCCATTGTTAATCCTTTAAAGGAAATTATTTGTAAATTTCGACAAGTAGAACAATGAATGGAACAGGTAGACTGTTGAAATCATTGTATATATTGCTTCTGTATAGTCTAAGAAACATATATGCAAAGAATCCAAACAGTACAATTCGCCAATTATTTGATCTTCAAGTTTAAGTGAACTACGAGCCCCATTGTTAATACTTTAACGGAAATTATTTGTAACTTGCGACAAGTAGAACAATGAATGGAACAGGTAGACGGTTGAAATCATTGTATATATTGCTTCTATATAGTCTAAGAAACATATATGCAAAGCATCCAAACAGTACCATTCGCCAATTTTTTGTTCTTCAAGTTTAAGTGAACAATAAGCCCCAATGGTTAATCCTTTATCGGAAATTATTTGTAAATTTCGACAAGTAGAACAATGAATGGAACAGGTAGACGGTTGAAATCTTTGTATATATTGCTTCTATGTAGTCTAAGAAACATATATGCAAAGCATCCAAACAGTACAATTCGCCAATTTATTGTTCTTCAAGTTTAAGTGAACAACGAGCCCCATTGTTAATCCTTTAAAGGAAATTATTTGTAAATTTCGACAAGTAGAACAATGAATGGAACAGGTAGACGGTTGAAATCTTTGTATATATTGCTACTATATAATCTAAGAAACATATATGCAAAGCATCCAAACAGTACCTTTCGCCAATTTTTTGATCTTCAAGTTTAAGTGATCTACGAGCCCCATTGTTAATCCTTTAAAGGAAATTATTTGTAAATTTCAACAAGTAGAACAATGAATGGAACAGGTAGACTGTTGAAATCATTGTATATATTGCTTCTGTATAGTCTAAGAAACATATATGCAAAGAATCCAAACAGTACAATTCGCCAATTATTTGATCTTCAAGTTTAAGTGAACTACGAGCCCCATTGTTAATACTTTAACGGAAATTATTTGTAACTTGCGACAAGTAGAACAATGAATGGAACAGGTAGCCGGTTGAAATCAATGTATATATTGCTTCTATATAGTCTAAGAAACATATATGCAAAGCATCCAAACAGTACAATTCGCGAATTTATTGTTCTTCAAGTTTAAGTGAACAACGAGCCCCATTGTTAATCCTTTAAAGGAAATTATTTGTAAATTTCGACAAGTAGAACAATGATTGGAACACGTAGACGGTTGAAATCTTTGTATATATTGCTTCTATATTGTCTAAGAAACATATATGCAAAGCATCCAAACAGTACCATTCGCCAATTTTTTGTTCTTCAAGTTTATGTGAACAATGAGACCCATTGTTAATCCTTTATCGGAAATTATTTGTAACTTTCGACAAGTAGAACACTGAATGAAACAGGTAGACGGTTGAAATCTTTGTATATATTGCTTCTATATAGTCTAAGAAACATATATGCAAAGCATCCAAACAGTACAATTCGCCAATTTATTGTTCTTCAAGTTTAAGTGAACAACGAGCCCCAATGGTTAATCCTTTATCGGAAATTATTTGTAACTTTCGACAAGTAGAACAATGAATGGAACAGGTAGACGGTTGAAATCTTTGTATATATTGCGTTTATATAGTCTAAGAAACATATATGCAAAGCATCCAAACAGTACCATTCGCCAATTTTTTGTTCTTCAAGTTCAAGTGAACTACGAGCCCCATTGTTAATCCTTTAAAGGAAATTATTTGTAAATTTCGACAAGAAGAACAATGATTGGAACACGTAGACGGTTGAAATCTTTGTATATATTGCTTCCATATAGTCTAAGAAACATATATGCAAAGCATCCAAGCAGTACCATTCGCCAATTTTTTGATCTTCAAGTTTAAGTGAACAATGAGACCCATTGTTAATCCTTTATCAGAAATTATTTGTAACTTTCGACAAGTAGAACAATGAATGGAACAGGTAGACGGTTGAAATCATTGTATATATTGCTTCTATATAGTCTAAGAAACATATATGCAAAGCATCCAAACAGTACAATTCGCCAATTTTTTGTTCTTCAAGTTTAAGTGAACAATGAGCCCCAATGGTTAATCGTTTATCGGAAATTATTTGTAACTTTCGACAAGTAGAACAATGAATGGAACAGGTAGACGGTTGAAATCTTTGTATATATTGCTTCTATTTAGTCTAAGAAACATATATGCATGGCATCCAAACAGTACAATTCGCCAATTTATTGTTCTTCAAGTTTAAGTGAACAGCGAGCCCCATTGTTAATCCTTTAAAGGACATTATTTGTAAATTTCGACAATTAGAACAATGATTGGAACACGTAGACGGTTGAAATCTTTGTATATATTGCTTCCATATAGTCTAAGAAAGATGTACGCAAAGCCTCCAGACAGTACCATTCGCCAATTTTTTGTTTTTCAAGTTTAAGTGAACAATGAGCCCCAATGGTTAATCCTTTATCGGAAATTATTTGTAATTTTCGACAAGTAGAACAATGAATGGAACAGGTAGACGGTTGAAATCTTTGTATATATTGCTTCTATATAATCTAAGAAGCATATATGCAAAGCATCTAAACAGTAACAATTGCCAATTTTTGGATCTTCAAGTTTAAGTGAACAGCGAGCCCAATTGATAATCATGAAATGGAAATTATTTGTAACTTTCTACAAGTAGAACAATGAATAGTACAGGTAGACGGGTGAAATCTTTCTATATATTGCTTCTATAAAGTCTAAGAAACATATATGCAAAGCATCCAAACAGTACAATTCGCCAATTTCTTGTTCTTCAAGTTTAAGTGAACTACGAGCCCCATTGTTAATCCTTTAAAGGAAATTATATGTAAATTTCGGCAAGTAGAACAATGAATGGAACAGGTAGACTGTTGAATTCATTGTATATATTGCTTCTGTATACTCTAAGATACATATATGCAAAGAATCCAAACAGTACAATTCGCCAGTTATTTGATCTTCAAGTTTAAGTGAACTACGAGCCCCAATGGTTAATCCTTTATCGGTAATTATTTGTAAATTTCGACAAGTAGAACAATGAATGGAACAGGTAGTCAGGTGAAATCATTGTATATATTGCTTCAGTATAGCCTAAGAAACATATATGCAAAGCATCCAAACAGTACCATTCGCCAATTTTTTGGTCTTCAAGTTTAAGTGAACAACGAGCCCCAATGGTTAATCCTTTATCGGAAATTATTTGTAACTTTCGACAAGTAGAACAATGAATGGAACAGGTAGACGGTTGAAATCTTTGTATATATTGCTTCCATATAGTCTAAGAAACATATATGCAAAGCATCCAAACAGTACCATTCGCCAATTTTTTGTCCTTCAAGTTTAAGTGAACAATGAGCCCCATTGTTAATCCTTTATCGGAAATTATTTGTAACTTTCGACAAGTAGAACAACGAATGGAACAGGTAGACGGTTGAAATATTTGTATATATTGCTTCTATATAATATAAGAAACATATATTCAAAGCATCCAAACAGTACCATTCGCCAATTTTTTGTTCTTCAAGTTTAAGTGAACTACGAGCCCCATTGTTAATCCTTTAAAGGAAATTATTTGTAAATTTCGGCAAGTAGAACAATGAATGGAATAGGTAGACGGTTGAAATCATTGTATATATTGCTTCTATATAGTCTAAGAAACATATATGCAAAGCATCCAAACAGTACAATTCGCCAATTTCTTGTTCTTCAAGTTTAAGTAAACTACGATCCCCATTGTTAATCCCTTAACGGAAATTATTTGTAACATCCGACAAGTAGAACAATGAATGGAACAGGTAGACGGTTGAAATCATTGTATATATTGCTTCTATATAGTCTAAGAAACAGATCTGCAAATCATCCAAACAGTACAATTTGCCAATTATTTGATCTTCAAGTTTAAGTGAACTACGAGCCCCATTGTTAATACTTTAACGGAAATTATTTGTAACTTGCGACAAGTAGAACAATGAATGGAACAGGTAGACGGTTGAAATCAATGTATATATTGCTTCTATATAGTCTAAGAAACATATATGCAAAGCATCCAAACAGTACCATTCGCCAATTTTTTGTCCTTCAAGTTTTAGTGAACAATGAGCCCCATTGTTAATCCTTTATCGGAAATTATTTGTAACTTTCGACAAGTAGAACAATGAATGGAACAGGTAGACGGTTGAAATCAATGTATATATTGCGTCTATATAATCTAAGAAACATATATTCAAAGCATCCAAACAGTACCATCCGCCAATTTTTTGTTCTTCAAGTTTAAGTGAACTACAAGCCCCATTGTTAATCCTTTAAAGGAAATTATTTGTAAATTTCGACAAGTAGAACAATGAATGGATCAGGTAGACGGTTGAAATAATTGTATATATTGCTTCTATATAATCTACGAAACATATATGCAAAGCATCCAAAAAGTACAATTCGCCAATTTTTTGTTCTTCAAGTTTAAGAGAACTACGAGCCCCATTGTTAATCCTTCATCGGAAATTATTTGTAACTTTCGACAAGTAGAACAATGAATGGAACAGGTAGACGGTTGAAATCTTTGTATATATTGCTTCTATATAGTCTAAGAAACATATATGCAAAGCATCCAAACAGTACAATTCGCCAATTTTTTGTTCTTCAAGTTTAAGTGAACAATGAGCCCCAGTGGTTAATCCTTTATCGGTAATTATTTGTAACTTTCGACAAGTAGAACAATGAATGGAACAGGTAGACGGTTGAAATCCTTGTATATATTGCGTCTATATAGTCTAAGAAACATATATGCAAAGCATCCAAACAGTACAATTCGCCAATTTATTGTTCTTCAAGTTTAAGTGAACAACGAGCCCCATTGTTAATCCTTTAAAGGAAATTATTTGTAAATTTCGACAAGTAGAACAATGAATGGGACAGGTAGACGGTTGAAATCTTTGTATATATTGCTTCTATATAATCTAAGAAACATATATGCAAAGCATCCAAACAGTACCATTCGCCAATTTTTTGTTCTTCATGTTTAAGTGAACTACGAGCCCCATTGTTAATCCTTTAAAGGAAATTATTTGTAAATTTCAACAAGTAGAACAATGAATGGGACAGGTAGACTGTTGAAATCATTGTATATATTGCATCTGTATAGTCTAAGAAACATATATGCAAAGAATCCAAACAGTACAATTCGTCAATTATTTGATCTTCAAGTTTAAGTGAACTACGAGCCCCATTGTTAATACTTTAACGGAAATTATTTGTAACTTGCGACAAGTAGAACAATGATAGGAACACGTAGACGGTTGAAATCATTGTATATATTGCTTCTATATAATCTAAGAGACACATATGCAAAGCATCCAAACAGTACAATTCGCCAATTATTTCATCTTCATGTTTACGTGAACAATGAGCCCCAATGGTTAATCCTTTATCGGTAATTATTTGTAACTTTCGACAAGTAGAACAATGAATGGAACAGGTAGACGGTTGAAATCCTTGTATATATTGCGTCTATATAGTCTAAGAAACAGATATGCAAAGCATCCAAACAGTACCATTCGCCAATTTTTTGTTCTTCAAGTTCAAGTGAACTACGAGCCCCATTGTTAATCCTTTAAAGGAAATTATTTGTAAATTTCTACAAGTAGAACAATGAATAGAACAGGTAGACGGTTGAAATCTTTGTATATGTTGCTTCTATAGAGTCTAAGAAACCTATATGCAAAGCATCTAAACAGTAACAATCGCTAATTTTTTGATCTTCAAGTTTAAGTGAACAGCGAGCCCCATTGATAATCACGAAATGGAAATTATTTGTAACTTTCTACAAGTAGAACAATGAATAGTACGGGTAGACGGGTGAAATCTTACTATATATTGCTTCTAAATAATCTAAGAAACATATATTCAAAGCATCCAAACAGTACAATTCGCCAATTTTTTGTTCTTCAAGTTTAAGTGAACTACGAGCCCAATTGTTAATCCTTTAAAGGAAATTATTTGTAAATTTCGACAAGTAAAACAATGAATGGAACAGGTAGACTGTTGAAATCATTGTATATATTGCTTCTATATAGTCTAAGAAACATATATGCAAAGCATCCAAACAGTACAATTCGCCAATTTTTTGTTCTTCAAGTTTAAGTGAACAATAAGCCCCAATGGTTAATCCTTTATCGGAAATTATTTGTAACTTTCGACAAGTAGAACAATGAACGGAATAGGTAGACGGTTGAAATCTTTGTATATATTGCTTCTATATAGTCTAAGAAACATATATGCAAAGCATCCAAACAGTACAATTCGCCAATTTATTGTTCTTCAAGTTTAAGTGAACAACGAGCCCCATTGTTAATCCTTTAAAGGAAATTATTTGTAAATTTCGACAAGTAGAACAATGAATGGAACAGGTAGACGGTTGAAATCTTTGTATATATTGCTTCTATATAGTCTAAGAAACATATATGCAAAGCATCCAAACAGTACAATTCGCCAATTTATTGTTCTTCAAGTTTAAGTGAACAACGAGCCCCATTGTTAATCCTTTAAAGGAAATTATTTGTAAATTTCGACAAGTAGATCAATGAATGGAACAGGTAGACGGTTGAAATCTTTGTATATATTGCTACTATATAATCTAAGAAACATATATGCAAAGCATCCAAACAGTACCATTCGCCAATTTTTTGATCTTCAAGTTTAAGTGAACTACGAGCCCCATTGTTAATCCTTTAAAGGAAATTATTTGTAAATTTCAACAAGTAGAACAATGAATGGAACAGGTAGACTGTTGAAATCATTGTATATATTGCTTCTGTATAGTCTAAGAAACATATATGCAAAGAATCCAAACAGTACAATTCGTCAATTATTTGATCTTCAAGTTTAAGTGAACTACGAGCCCCATTGTTAATACTTTAACGGAAATTATTTGTAACTTTCGACAAGTAGAACAATGAATGGAACAGGTAGCCGGTTGAAATCAATGTATATATTGCTTCTATATAGTCTAAGAAACATATATGCAAAGCATCCAAACAGTACCATTCGCCAATTTTTTGTTCTTCAAGTTTAAGTGAACAATGAGTCCCAATGGTTAATCCTTTATCGGAAATTATTTGTAACTTTCGACAAGTAGAACAATGAATGGAACAGGTAGACGGTTGAAATCTTTGTATATATTGCTTCTATATAGTCTAAGAAACATATATGCAAATCATCCAAACAGTACAATTCGCCAATTTATTGTTCTTCAAGTTTAAGTGAACAACGAGCCCCATTGTTAATCCTTTCAAGGAAATTATTTGTAAATTTCGACAAGTAGAAGAATGAATGGAACAGGTAGACGGTTGAAATCTTTGTATATATTGCTACTATATAATCTAAGAAACATATATGCAAAGCATCCAAACAGTACCATTCGCCAATTTCTTGATCTTCAAGTTTAAGTGAACTACGAGCCCCATTGTTAATCCTTTAATGGAAATTATTTGTAAATTTCAACAAGTAGAACAATGAATGGAACAGGTAGACTGTTGAAATCATTGTATATATTGCTTCTGTATAGTCTAAGAAACATATATGCAAAGAATCCAAACAGTACAATTCGCCAATTATTTGATCTTCAAGTTTAAGTGAACTACGAGCCCCATTGTTAATACTTTAACGGAAATTATTTGTAACTTGCGACAAGTAGAACAATGAATGGAACAGGTAGCCGGTTGAAATCAATGTATATATTGCTTCTATATAGTTTAAGAAACATATATGCAAAGCATCCAAACAGTACCATTCGCCAATTTTTTGTTCTTCAAGTTTAAGTGAACAATGAGCCCCAATGGTTAATCCTTTTTCGGAAATTATTTGTAACTTTCGACAAGTAGAACAATGAATGGAACAGGTAGACGGTTGAAATCTTTGTATATATTGCTTCTATATAGTCTAAGAAACATATATGCAAAGCATCCAAACAGTACCATTCGCCAATTTTTTGTTCTTCAAGTTTAAGTGAACAATAAGCCCCAATGGTTAATCCTTTATCGGAAATTATTTGTAAATTTCGACAAGTAGAACAATGAATGGAACAGGTAGACGGTTGAAATCTTTGTATATATTGCTTCTATGTAGTCTAAGAAACATATATGCAAAGCATCCAAACAGTACAATTCGCCAATTTATTGTTCTTCAAGTTTAAGTGAACAACGAACCCCATTGTTAATCCTTTAACGGAAATTATTTGTAACTTGCGACAAGTAGAACAATGAATGGAACAGGTAGCCGGTTGAAATCAATGTATATATTGCTTCTATATAGTCTAAGAAACATATATGCAAAGCATCCAAACAGTACCATTCGCCAATTTTTTGTTCTTCAAGTTTAAGTGAACAATAAGCCCCAATGGTTAATCCTTTATCGGAAATTATTTGTAAATTTCGACAAGTAGAACAATGAATGGAACAGGTAGACGGTTGAAATCTTTGTATATATTGCTTCTATGTAGTCTAAGAAACATATATGCAAAGCATCCAAACAGTACAATTCGCCAATTTTTTGTTCTTCAAGTTTAAGTGAACAACGAGCCCCATTGTTAATCCTTTAAAGGAAATTATTTGTAAATTTCGACAAGAAGAACAATGATTGGAACACGTAGACGGTTGAAATCTTTGTATATATTGCTTCCATATAGTCTAAGAAACATATATGCAAAGCATCCAAACAGTACCATTCGCCAATTTTTTGTCCTTCAAGTTTAAGTGAACAATGAGCCCCATTGTTAATCCTTTATCGGAAATTATTTGTAACTTTCGACAAGTAGAACAATGAATGGAACAGGTAGACGGTTGAAATCTTTGTATATATTGCTACTATATAATCTAAGAAACATATATGCAAAGCATCCAAACAGTACCATTCGCCAATTTTTTGATCTTCAAGTTTAAGTGAACAACGAGCCCCATTGTTAATCCTTTAAAGGAAATTATTTGTAAATTTCGACAAGTAGAACAATGATTGGAACACGTAGACGGTTGAAATCTTTGTATATATTGCTTCTATATAGTCTAAGAAACATATATGCAAAGCATCCAAACAGTACAATTCGCCAATTTATTGTTCTTCAAGTTTAAGTGAACAATGAGCCCCAATGGTTAATCCTTTATCGGAAATTATTTGTAATTTTCGACAAGTAGAACAATGATTGGAACACGTAGACGGTTGAAATCTTTGTATATATTGCTTCCATATAGTCTAAGAAACATTTATGCAAAGCATCCAAACATTACCACTCGCCAATTTGTTGTCCTTCAAGTTTAAGTGAACAATGAGCCCCAATGGTTAATCCTTTATCGGAAATTATTTGTAACTTTCGACAAGTAGAACAATGAATGGAACAGGTAGACGGTTGAAATCTTTGTATATATTGCTTCTATATAGTCTAAGAAACATATATGCAAAGCATCCAAACAGTACAATTCGCCAATTTATTGTTCTTCAAGTTTAAGTGAACAACGAGCCCCATTGTTAATCCTTTAAAGGAAATTATTTGTAAATTTCGACAAGTAGATCAATGAATGGAACAGGTAGACGGTTGAAATCTTTGTATATATTGCTACTATATAATCTAAGAAACATATATGCAAAGCATCCAAACAGTACCATTCGCCAATTTTTTGATCTTCAAGTTTAAGTGAACTACGAGCCCCATTGTTAATCCTTTAAAGGAAATTATTTGTAAATTTCAACAAGTAGAACAATGAATGGAACAGGTAGACTGTTGAAATCATTGTATATATTGCTTCTGTATAGTCTAAGAAACATATATGCAAAGCATCCAAACAGTACAATTCGTCAATTTATTGTTCTTCAAGTTCAAGTGAACTACGAGCCCCATTGTTAAACCTTTAAAGGAAATTATTTGTAAATTTCTACAAGTAGAACAATGAATAGAACAGGTAGACGGTTGAAATCTTTGTATATGTTGCTTCTATAGAGTCTAAGAAACCTATATGCAAAGCATCTAAACAGTAACAATCGCTAATTTTTTGATCTTCAAGTTTAAGTGAACAGCGAGCCCCATTGATAATCACGAAATGGAAATTATTTGTAACTTTCTACAAGTAGAACAATGAATAGTACGGGTAGACGGGTGAAATCTTACTATATATTGCTTCTAAATAATCTAAGAAACATATATTCAAAGCATCCAAACAGTACAATTCGCCAATTTTTTGTTCTTCAAGTTTAAGTGAACTACGAGCCCCATTGTTAATACTTTAACGGAAATTATTTGTAACTTTCGACAAGTAGAACAATGATTGCAACACGTAGACGGTTGAAATCTTTGTATATATTGCTTCCATATAGTCTAAGAAACATATATGCAAAGCATCCAAACAGTACCATTCGCCAATTTTTTGTCCTTCAAGTTTAAGTGAACAATGAGCCCCATTGTTAATCCTTTATCGGAAATTATTTGTAACTTTCGACAAGTAGAACAATGAATGGAACAGGTAGACGGTTGAAATATTTGTATATATTGCTTCTATATAATATAAGAAACATATATTCAAAGCATCCAAACAGTACCATTCGCCAATTTTTTGTTCTTCAAGTTTAAGTGAACTACGAGCCCCATTGTTAATCCTTTAAAGGAAATTATTTGTAAATTTCGGCAAGTAGAACAATGAATGGAATAGGTAGACGGTTGAAATCATTGTATATATTGCTTCTATATAGTCTAAGAAACATATATGCAAAGCATCCAAACAGTACAATTCGCCAATTTCTTGTTCTTCAAGTTTAAGTAAACTACGATCCCCATTGTTAATCCCTTAACGGAAATTATTTGTAACTTCCGACAAGTAGAACAATGAATGGAACAAGTAGACGGTTGAAATCTTTGTATATATTGCTTCCATATAGTCTAAGAAACATATATGCAAAGCATCCAAACAGTACCATTCGCCAATTTTTTGTCCTTCAAGTTTAAGTGAACAATGAGCCCCATTGTTAATCCTTTATCGGAAATTATTTGTAACTTTCGACAAGTAGAACAATGAATGGAACAGGTAGACGGTTGAAATATTTGTATATATTGCTTCTATATAATATAAGAAACATATATTCAAAGCATCCAAACAGTACCATTCGCCAATTTTTTGTTCTTCAAGTTTAAGTGAACTACGAGCCCCATTGTTAATCCTTTAAAGGAAATTATTTGTAAATTTCGGCAAGTAGAACAATGAATGGAATAGGTAGACGGTTGAAATCATTGTATATATTGCTTCTATATAGTCTAAGAAACATATATGCAAAGCATCCAAACAGTACAATTCGCCAATTTCTTGTTCTTCAAGTTTAAGTAAACTACGATCCCCATTGTTAATCCCTTAACGGAAATTATTTGTAACTTCCGACAAGTAGAACAATGAATGGAACAGGTAGACGGTTGAAATCATTGTATATATTGCTTCTATATAGTCTAAGAAACAGATCTGCAAATCATCCAAACAGTACAATTTGCCAATTATTTGATCTTCAAGTTTAAGTGAACTACGAGCCCCATTGTTAATACTTTAACGGAAATTATTTGTAACTTGCGACAAGTAGAACAATGAATGGAACAGGTAGACGGTTGAAATCAATGTATATATTGCTTCTATATAGTCTAAGAAACATATATGCAAATCATCCAAACAGTACCATTCGCCAATTTTTTGTCCTTCAAGTTTAAGTGAACAATGAGCCCCATTGTTAATCCTTTATCGGAAATTATTTGCAACTTTCGACAAGTAGAACAATGAATGGAACAGGTAGACGGTTGAAATCAATGTATATATTGCGTCTATATAATCTAAGAAACATATATTCAAAGCATCCAAACAGTACCATCCGCCAATTTTTTGTTCTTCAAGTTTAAGTGAACTACAAGCCCCATTGTTAATCCTTTAAAGGAAATTATTTGTAAATTTCGACAAGTAGAACAATGAATGGATCAGGTAGACGGTTGAAATAATTGTATATATTGCTTCTATATAATCTAAGAAACATATATGCAAAGCATCCAAACAGTACCATTCGCCAATTTTTTGTTCTTCATGTTTAAGTGAACTACGAGCCCCATTGTTAATCCTTTAACGGAAATTAATTGTAACTTTCTACAAGTAGAACAATGAATGGAACAGGTAGACGGTTGAAATCTTTGTATATATTGCTTCCATATAGTCTAAGAAACATATATGCAAAGCATCCAAACAGTACCATTCGCCAATTTTTTGTCCTTCAAGTTTAAGTGAACAATGAGCCCCATTGTTAATCCTTTATCGGAAATTATTTGTAACTTTCGACAAGTAGAACAATGAATGGAACAGGTAGACGGTTGAAATCTTTGTATATATTGCTTCTATATAGTCTAAGAAACATATATGCAAAGCATCCAAACAGTACAATTCGCCAATTTATTTTTCTTCAAGTTTAAGTGAACAACGAGCCCCATTGTTAATCCTTTAAAGGAAATTATTTGTAAATTTCGACAAATAGAACAATGAATGGAACAGGTAGACGGTTGAAATCTTTGTATATATTGCTACTATATAATCTAAGAAACATATATGCAAAGCATCCAAACAGTACCATTCGCCAATTTTTTGATCTTCATGAAAAGTGAACTACGAGCCCCATTGTTAATCCTTTAAAGGAAATTATTTGTAAATTTCAACAAGTAGAACAATGAATGGGACAGGTAGACTGTTGAAATCATTGTATATATTGCATCTGTATAGTCTAAGAAACATATATGCAAAGAATCCAAACAGTACAATTCGTCAATTATTTGATCTTCAAGTTTAAGTGAACTACGAGCCCCATTGTTAATACTTTAACGGAAATTATTTGTAACTTGCGACAAGTAGAACAATGATAGGAACACGTAGACGGTTGAAATCATTGTATATATTGCTTCTATATAATCTAAGAGACACATATGCAAAGCATCCAAACAGTACAATTCGCCAATTATTTCATCTTCATGTTTACGTGAACAATGAGCCCCAATGGTTAATCCTTTATCGGTAATTATTTGTAACTTTCGACAAGTAGAACAATGAATGGAACAGGTAGACGGTTGAAATCCTTGTATATATTGCGTCTATATATTCTAAGAAACAGATATGCAAAGCATCCAAACAGTACCATTCGCCAATTTTTTGTTCTTCAAGTTCAAGTGAACTACGAGCCCCATTGTTAATCCTTTAAAGGAAATTATTTGTAAATTTCTACAAGTAGAACAATGAATAGAACAGGTAGACGGTTGAAATCTTTGTATATGTTGCTTCTATAGAGTCTAAGAAACCTATATGCAAAGCATCTAAACAGTAACAATCGCTAATTTTTTGATCTTCAAGTTTAAGTGAACAGCGAGCCCCATTGATAATCACGAAATGGAAATTATTTGTAACTTTCTACAAGTAGAACAATGAATAGTACGGGTAGACGGGTGAAATCTTACTATATATTGCTTCTAAATAATCTAAGAAACATATATTCAAAGCATCCAAACAGTACAATTCGCCAATTTTTTGTTCTTCAAGTTTAAGTGAACTACGAGCCCAATTGTTAATCCTTTAAAGGAAATTATTTGTAAATTTCGACAAGTAAAACAATGAATGGAACAGGTAGACTGTTGAAATCATTGTATATATTGTTTCTATATAGTCTAAGAAACATATATGCAAAGCATCCAAACAGTACAATTCGCCAATTTTTTGTTCTTCAAGTTTAAGTGAACAATAAGCCCCAATGGTTAATCCTTTATCGGAAATTATTTGTAACTTTCGACAAGTAGAACAATGAACGGAATAGGTAGACGGTTGAAATCTTTGTATATATTGCTTCTATATAGTCTAAGAAACATATATGCAAAGCATCCAAACAGTACAATTCGCCAATTTATTGTTCTTCAAGTTTAAGTGAACAACGAGCCCCATTGTTAATCCTTTAAAGGAAATTATTTGTAAATTTCGACAAGTAGAACAATGAATGGAACAGGTAGACGGTTGAAATCTTTGTATATATAGCTACTATATAATATAAGAAACATATATGCAAAGCATCCAAACAGTACCTTTCGCCAATTTTTTGATCTTCAAGTTTAAGTGAACTACGAGCCCCATTGTTAATCCTTTAAAGGAAATTATTTGTAAATTTCAACAAGTAGAACAATGAATCGAACAGGTAGACTGTTGAAATCATTGTAAGTATTGCTTCTGTATAGTCTAAGAAACATATATGCAAAGAATCCAAACAGTACAATTCGCCAATTATTTGATCTTCAAGTTTAAGTGAACTACGAGCCCCATTGTTAATACTTTAACGGAAATTATTTGTAACTTGCGACAAGTAGAACAATGAATGGAACAGGTAGCCGGTTGAAATCAATGTATATATTGCTTCTATATAGTCTAAGAAACATATATGCAAAGCATCGAAACAGTACAATTCGCCAATTTATTGTTCTTCAAGTTTAAGTGAACAATGAGCCCCAATGGTTAATCCTTTATCGGAAATTATTTGTAATTTTCGACAAGTAGAACAATGATTGGAACACGTAGACGGTTGAAATCTTTGTATATATTGCTTCCATATAGTCTAAGAAACATTTATGCAAAGCATCCAAACATTACCACTCGCCAATTTGTTGTCCTTCAAGTTTAAGTGAACAATGAGCCCCAATGGTTAATCCTTTATCGGAAATTATTTGTAACTTTCGACAAGTAGAACAATGAATGGAACAGGTAGACGGTTGAAATCTTTGTATATATTGCTTCTATATAGTCTAAGAAACATATATGCAAAGCATCCAAACAGTACAATTCGCCAATTTATTGTTCTTCAAGTTTAAGTGAACAACAAGCCCCATTGTTAATCCTTTAAAGGAAATTATTTGTAAATTTCGACAAGTAGATCAATGAATGGAACAGGTAGACGGTTGAAATCTTTGTATATATTGCTACTATATAATCTAAGAAACATATATGCAAAGCATCCAAACAGTACCATTCGCCAATTCTTTGATCTTCAAGTTTAAGTGAACTACGAGCCCCATTGTTAATCCTTTAAAGGAAATTATTTGTAAATTTCGACAAGAAGAACAATGATTGGAACACGTAGACGGTTGAAATCTTTGTATATATTGCTTCCATATAGTCTAAGAAACATATATGCAAAGCATCCAAGCAGTACCATTCGCCAATTTTTTGATCTTCAAGTTTAAGTGAACAATGAGACCCATTGTTAATCCTTTATCAGAAATTATTTGTAACTTTCGACAAGTAGAACAATGAATGGAACAGGTAGACGGTTGAAATCATTGTATATATTGCTTCTATATAGTCTAAGAAACATATATGCAAAGCATCCAAACAGTACAATTCGCCAATTTTTTGTTCTTCAAGTTTAAGTGAACAATGAGCCCCAATGGTTAATCGTTTATCGGAAATTATTTGTAACTTTCGACAAGTAGAACAATGAATGGAACAGGTAGACGGTTGAAATCTTTGTATATATTGCTTCTATATAATCTAAGAAGCATATATGCAAAGCATCTAAACAGTAACAATCGCCAATTTTTGGATCTTCAAGTTTAAGTGAACAGCGAGCCCAATTGATAATCATGAAATGGAAATTATTTGTAACTTTCTACAAGTAGAACAATGAATAGTACAGGTAGACGGGTGAAATCTTTCTATATATTGCTTCTATATAGTCTAAGAAACATATATGCAAAGCATCCAAACAGTACAATTCGCCAATTTCTTGTTCTTCAAGTTTAAGTGAACTACGAGCCCCATTGTTAATCCTTTAAAGGAAATTATATGTAAATTTCGGCAAGTAGAACAATGAATGGAACAGGTAGACTGTTGAATTCATTGTATATATTGCTTCTGTATACTCTAAGATACATATATGCAAAGAATCCAAACAGTACAATTCGCCAATTATTTGATCTTCAAGTTTAAGTGAACTACGAGCCCCAATGGTTAATCCTTTATCGGTAATTATTTGTAAATTTCGACAAGTAGAACAATGAATGGAACAGGTAGTCGGGTGAAATCATTGTATATATTGCTTCAGTATAGCCTAAGAAACATATATGCAAAGCATCCAAACAGTACCATTCGCCAATTTTTTGGTCTTCAAGTTTAAGTGAACAACGAGCCCCAATGGTTAATCCTTTATCGGAAATTATTTGTAACTTTCGACAAGTAGAACAATGAATGGAACAGGTAGACGGTTGAAATCTTTGTATATATTGCGTTTATATAGTCTAAGAAACATATATGCAAAGCATCCAAACAGTACCATTCGCCAATTTTTTGTTCTTCAAGTTCAAGTGAACTACGAGCCCCATTGTTAATCCTTTAAAGGAAATTATTTGTAAATTTCGACAAGAAGAACAATGATTGGAACACGTAGACGGTTGAAATCTTTGTATATATTGCTTCCATATAGTCTAAGAAACATATATGCAAAGCATCCAAGCAGTACCATTCGCCAATTTTTTGATCTTCAAGTTTAAGTGAACAATGAGACCCATTGTTAATCCTTCATCGGAAATTATTTGTAACTTTCGACAAGTAGACAATGAATGGAACAGGTAGACGGTTGAAATCTTTGTATATATTGCTTCTATATAGTCTAAGAAACATATATGCAAAGCATCCAAACAGTACCATTCGTCAATTTTTTGTTCTTCAAGTTCAAGTGAACTACGAGCCCCATTGTTAATCCTTTAAAGGAAATTATTTGTAAATTTCGACAAGTAGAACAATGAATGGAACAGGTAGACGGTTGAAATCTTTGTATATATTGCTTCTATATAATCTAAGAAACATATATGCAAAGCATCCAAACAGTACCATTCGCCAATTTTTTGTTCTTCATGTTTAAGTGAACTACGAGCCCCATTGTTAATCCTTTAACGGAAATTAATTGTAACTTTCTACAAGTAGAACAATGATTGCAACACGTAGACGGTTGAAATCTTTGTATATATTGCTTCCATATAGTCTAAGAAACATATATGCAAAGCATCCAAACAGTACCATTCGCCAATTTTTTGTCCTTCAAGTTTAAGTGAACAATGAGCCCCATTGTTAATCCTTTATCGGAAATTATTTGTAACTTTCGACAAGTAGAACAATGAATGGAACAGGTAGACGGTTGAAATATTTGTATATATTGCTTCTATATAATATAAGAAACATATATTCAAAGCATCCAAACAGTCCCATTCGCCAATTTTTTGTTCTTCAAGTTTAAGTGAACTACGAGCCCCATTGTTAATCCTTTAAAGGAAATTATTTGTAAATTTCGGCAAGTAGAACAATGAATGGAATAGGTAGACGGTTGAAATCATTGTACATATTGCTTCTATATAGTCTAAGAAACATATATGCAAAGCATCCAAACAGTACAATTCGCCAATTTCTTGTTCTTCAAGTTTAAGTAAACTACGATCCCCATTGTTAATCCCTTAACGGAAATTATTTGTAACTTCCGACAAGTAGAACAATGAATGGAACAGGTAGACGGTTGAAATCTTTGTATATATTGCTTCCATATAGTCTAAGAAACATATATGCAAAGCATCCAAACAGTACCATTCGCCAATTTTTTGTCCTTCAAGTTTAAGTGAACAATGAGCCCCATTGTTAATCCTTTATCGGAAATTATTTGTAACTTTCGACAAGTAGAACAATGAATGGAACAGGTAGACGGTTGAAATATTTGTATATATTGCTTCTATATAATATAAGAAACATATATTCAAAGCATCCAAACAGTACCATTCGCCAATTTTTTGTTCTTCAAGTTTAAGTGAACTACGAGCCCCATTGTTAATCCTTTAAAGGAAATTATTTGTAAATTTCGGCAAGTAGAACAATGAATGGAATAGGTAGACGGTTGAAATCATTGTATATATTGCTTCTATATAGTCTAAGAAACATATATGCAAAGCATCCAAACAGTACAATTCGCCAATTTCTTGTTCTTCAAGTTTAAGTAAACTACGATCCCCATTGTTAATCCCTTAACGGAAATTATTTGTAACTTCCGACAAGTAGAACAATGAATGGAACAGGTAGACGGTTGAAATCATTGTATATATTGCTTCTATATAGTCTAAGAAACAGATCTGCAAATCATCCAAACAGTACAATTTGCCAATTATTTGATCTTCAAGTTTAAGTGAACTACGAGCCCCATTGTTAATACTTTAACGGAAATTATTTGTAACTTGCGACAAGTAGAACAATGAATGGAACAGGTAGACGGTTGAAATCAATGTATATATTGCTTCTATATAGTCTAAGAAACATATATGCAAAGCATCCAAACAGTACCATTCGCCAATTTTTTGTCCTTCAAGTTTAAGTGAACAATGAGCCCCATTGTTAATCCTTTATCGGAAATTATTTGTAACTTTCGACAAGTAGAACAATGAATGGATCAGGTAGACGGTTGAAATAATTGTATATATTGCTTCTATATAATCTACGAAACATATATGCAAAGCATCCAAACAGTACAATTCGCCAATTTTTTGTTCTTCAAGTTTAAGAGAACTACGAGCCCCATTGTTAATCCTTCATCGGAAATTATTTGTAACTTTCGACAAGTAGAACAATGAATGGAACAGGTAGACGGTTGAAATCTTTGTATATATTGCTTCTATATAGTCTAAGAAACATATATGCAAAGCATCCAAACAGTACAATTCGCCAATTTTTTGTTCTTCAAGTTTAAGTGAACAATGAGCCCCAGTGGTTAATCCTTTATCGGTAATTATTTGTAACTTTCGACAAGTAGAACAATGAATGGAACAGGTAGACGGTTGAAATCCTTGTATATATTGCGTCTATATAGTCTAAGAAACATATATGCAAAGCATCCAAACAGTACAATTCGCCAATTTATTGTTCTTCAAGTTTAAGTGAACAACGAGCCCCATTGTTAATCCTTTAAAGGAAATTATTTGTAAATTTCGACAAGTAGAACAATGAATGGGACAGGTAGACGGTTGAAATCTTTGTATATATTGCTTCTATATAATCTAAGAAACATATATGCAAAGCATCCAAACAGTACCATTCGCCAATTTTTTGTTCTTCATGTTTAAGTGAACTACGAGCCCCATTGTTAATCCTTTAACGGAAATTAATTGTAACTTTCTACAAGTAGAACAATGAATGGAACAGGTAGACGGTTGAAATCTTTGTATATATTGCTTCCATATAGTCTAAGAAACATATATGCAAAGCATCCAAACAGTACCATTCGCCAATTTTTTGTCCTTCAAGTTTAAGTGAACAATGAGCCCCATTGTTAATCCTTTATCGGAAATTATTTGTAACTTTCGACAAGTAGAACAATGAATGGAACAGGTAGACGGTTGAAATATTTGTATATGTTGCTTCTATATAATATAAGAAACATATATTCAAAGCATCCAAACAGTACCATTCGCCAATTTTTTGTTCTTCAAGTTTAAGTGAACTACGAGCCCCATTGTTAATCCTTTAAAGGAAATTATTTGTAAATTTCGGCAAGTAGAACAATGAATGGAATAGGTAGACGGTTGAAATCATTGTATATATTGCTTCTATATAGTCTAAGAAACATATATGCAAAGCATCCAAACAGTACAATTCGCCAATTTCTTGTTCTTCAAGTTTAAGTAAACTACGATCCCCATTGTTAATCCCTTAACGGAAATTATTTGTAACTTCCGACAAGTAGAACAATGAATGGAACAGGTAGACGGTTGAAATCATTGTATATATTGCTTCTATATAGTCTAAGAAACAGATCTGCAAATCATCCAAACAGTACAATTTGCCAATTATTTGATCTTCAAGTTTAAGTGAACTACGAGCCCCATTGTTAATACTTTAACGGAAATTATTTGTAACTTGCGACAAGTAGAACAATGAATGGAACAGGTAGACGGTTGAAATCAATGTATATATTGCTTCTATATAGTCTAAGAAACATATATGCAAAGCATCCAAACAGTACCATTCGCCAATTTTTTGTCCTTCAAGTTTAAGTGAACAATGAGCCCCATTGTTAATCCTTTATCGGAAATTATTTGTAACTTTCGACAAGTAGAACAATGAATGGAACAGGTAGACGGTTGAAATCAATGTATATATTGCGTCTATATAATCTAAGAAACATATATTCAAAGCATCCAAACAGTACCATCCGCCAATTTTTTGTTCTTCAAGTTTAAGTGAACTACAAGCCCCATTGTTAATCCTTTAAAGGAAATTATTTGTAAATTTCGACAAGTAGAACAATGAATGGATCAGGTAGACGGTTGAAATAATTGTATATATTGCTTCTATATAATCTACGAAACATATATGCAAAGCATCCAAACAGTACAATTCGCCAATTTTTTGTTCTTCAAGTTTAAGTGAACTACGAGCCCCATTGTTAATCCTTCATCGGAAATTATTTGTAACTTTCGACAAGTAGAACAATGAATGGAACAGGTAGACGGTTGAAATCTTTGTATATATTGCTTCTATATAGTCTAAGAAACATATATGCAAAGCATCCAAACAGTACAATTCGCCAATTTTTTGTTCTTCAAGTTTAAGTGAACAATGAGCCCCAATGGTTAATCCTTTATCGGTAATTATTTGTAACTTTCGACAAGTAGAACAATGAATGGAACAGGTAGACGGTTGAAATCCTTGTATATATTGCGTCTATATAGTCTAAGAAACATATATGCAAAGCATCCAAACAGTACAATTCGCCAATTTATTGTTCTTCCAGTTTAAGTGAACAACGAGCCCCATTGTTAATCCCTTAACGGAAATTATTTGTAACTTCCGACAAGTAGAACAATGAATGGAACAGGTAGACGGTTGAAATCTTTGTATATATTGCTTCCATATAGTCTAAGAAACATATATGCAAAGCATCCAAACAGTACCATTCGCCAATTTTTTGTCCGTCAAGTTTAAGTGAACAATGAGCCCCATTGTTAATCCTTTATCGGAAATTATTTGTAACTTTCGACAAGTAGAACAATGAATGGAACAGGTAGACGGTTGAAATCAATGTATATATTGCGTCTATATAATCTAAGAAACATATATTCAAAGCATCCAAACAGTACCATCCGCCAATTTTTTGTTCTTCAAGTTTAAGTGAACTACAAGCCCCATTGTTAATCCTTTAAAGGAAATTATTTGTAAATTTCGACAAGTAGAACAATGAATGGATCAGGTAGACGGTTGAAATAATTGTATATATTGCTTCTATATAGTCTAAGAAACATATATGCAAAGCATCCAAACAGTACAATTCGCCAATTTTTTGTTCTTCAAGTTTAAGTGAACAATAAGCCCCAATGGTTAATCCTTTATCGGAAATTATTTGTAACTTTCGACAAGTAGAACAATGAATGGAACAGGTAGACGGTTGAAATCTTTGTATATATTGCTTCTATATAGTCTAAGAAACATATATGCAAATCATCCAAACAGTACAATTCGCCAATTTATTGTTCTTCAAGTTTAAGTGAACAACGAGCCCCATTGTTAATCCTTTCAAGGAAATTATTTGTAAATTTCGACAAGTAGAAGAATGAATGGAACAGGTAGACGGTTGAAATCTTTGTATATATTGCTACTATATAATCTAAGAAACATATATGCAAAGCATCCAAACAGTACCATTCGCCAATTTTTTGATCTTCAAGTTTAAGTGAACTACGAGCCCCATTGTTAATCCTTTAATGGAAATTATTTGTAAATTTCAACAAGTAGAACAATGAATGGAACAGGTAGACTGTTGAAATCATTGTATATATTGCTTCTGTATAGTCTAAGAAACATATATGCAAAGAATCCAAACAGTACAATTCGCCAATTATTTGATCTTCAAGTTTAAGTGAACTACGAGCCCCATTGTTAATACTTTAACGGAAATTATTTGTAACTTGCGACAAGTAGAACAATGAATGGAACAGGTAGCCGGTTGAAATCAATGTATATATTGCTTCTATATAGTCTAAGAAACATATATGCAAAGCATCCAAACAGTACCATTCGCCAATTTTTTGTTCTTCAAGTTTAAGTGAACAATGAGCCCCAATGGTTAATCCTTTTTCGGAAATTATTTGTAACTTTCGACAAGTAGAACAATGAATGGAACAGGTAGACGGTTGAAATCTTTGTATATATTGCTTCTATATAGTCTAAGAAACATATATGCAAAGCATCCAAACAGTACCATTCGCCAATTTTTTGTTCTTCAAGTTTAAGTGAACAATAAGCCCCAATGGTTAATCCTTTATCGGAAATTATTTGTAAATTTCGACAAGTAGAACAATGAATGGAACAGGTAGACGGTTGAAATCTTTGTATATATTGCTTCTATGTAGTCTAAGAAACATATATGCAAAGCATCCAAACAGTACAATTCGCCAATTTATTGTTCTTCAAGTTTAAGTGAACAACGAGCCCCATTGTTAATCCTTTAACGGAAATTATTTGTAACTTGCGACAAGTAGAACAATGAATGGAACAGGTAGCCGGTTGAAATCAATGTATATATTGCTTCTATATAGTCTAAGAAACATATATGCAAAGCATCCAAACAGTACCATTCGCCAATTTTTTGTTCTTCAAGTTTAAGTGAACAATAAGCCCCAATGGTTAATCCTTTATCGGAAATTATTTGTAAATTTCGACAAGTAGAACAATGAATGGAACAGGTAGACGGTTGAAATCTTTGTATATATTGCTTCTATGTAGTCTAAGAAACATATATGCAAAGCATCCAAACAGTACAATTCGCCAATTTATTGTTCTTCAAGTTTAAGTGAACAACGAGCCCCATTGTTAATCCTTTAAAGGAAATTATTTGTAAATTTCGACAAGTAGAACAATGAATGGAACAGGTAGACGGTTGAAATCTTTGTATATATTGCTACTATATAATCTAAGAAACATATATGCAAAGCATCCAAACAGTACCTTTCGCCAATTTTTTGTTCTTCAAGTTCAAGTGAACTACGAGCCCCATTGTTAATCCTTTAAAGGAAATTATTTGTAAATTTCGACAAGAAGAACAATGATTGGAACACGTAGACGGTTGAAATCTTTGTATATATTGCTTCCATATAGTCTAAGAAACATATATGCAAAGCATCCAAGCAGTACCATTCGCCAATTTTTTGATCTTCAAGTTTAAGTGAACAATGAGACCCATTGTTAATCCTTTATCAGAAATTATTTGTAACTTTCGACAAGTAGAACAATGAATGGAACAGGTAGACGGTTGAAATCATTGTATGTATTGCTTCTATATAGTCTAAGAAACATATATGCAAAGCATCCAAACAGTACAATTCGCCAATTTTTTGTTCTTCAAGTTTAAGTGAACAATGAGCCCCAATGGTTAATCGTTTATCGGAAATTATTTGTAACTTTCGACAAGTAGAACAATGAATGGAACAGGTAGACGGTTGAAATCTTTGTATATATTGCTTCTATATAATCTAAGAAGCATATATGCAAAGTATCTAAACAGTAACAATCGCCAATTTTTGGATCTTCAAGTTTAAGTGAACAGCGAGCCCAATTGATAATCATGAAATGGAAATTATTTGTAACTTTCTACAAGTAGAACAATGAATAGTACAGGTAGACGGGTGAAATCTTTCTATATATTGCTTCTATATAGTCTAAGAAACATATATGCAAAGCATCCAAACAGTACAATTCGCCAATTTCTTGTTCTTCAAGTTTAAGTGAACTACGAGCCCCATTGTTAATCCTTTAAAGGAAATTATTTGTAAATTTCGGCAAGTAGAACAATGAATGGAACAGGTAGACTGTTGAATTCATTGTATATATTGCTTCTGTATACTCTAAGATACATATATGCAAAGAATCCAAACAGTACAATTCGCCAATTATTTGATCTTCAAGTTTAAGTGAACTACGAGCCCCAATGGTTAATCCTTTATCGGTAATTATTTGTAAATTTCGACAAGTAGAACAATGAATGGAACAGGTAGTCGGGTGAAATCATTGTATATATTGCTTCAGTATAGCCTAAGAAACATATATGCAAAGCATCCAAACAGTACCATTCGCCAATTTTTTGGTCTTCAAGTTTAAGTGAACAACGAGCCCCAATGGTTAATCCTTTATCGGAAATTATTTGTAACTTTCGACAAGTAGAACAATGAATGGAGCAGGTAGACGGTTGAAATCTTTGTATATATTGCGTTTATATAGTCTAAGAAACATATATGCAAAGCATCCAAACAGTACCATTCGCCAATTTTTTGTTCTTCAAGTTCAAGTGAACTACGAGCCCCATTGTTAATCCTTTAAAGGAAATTATTTGTAAATTTCGACAAGAAGAACAATGATTGGAACACGTAGACGGTTGAAATCTTTGTATATATTGCTTCCATATAGTCTAAGAAACATATATGCAAAGCATCCAAGCAGTACCATTCGCCAATTTTTTGATCTTCAAGTTTAAGTGAACAATGAGACCCATTGTTAATCCTTCATCGGAAATTATTTGTAACTTTCGACAAGTAGAACAATGAATGGAACAGGTAGACGGTTGAAATCTTTGTATATATTGCTTCTATATAGTCTAAGAAACATATATGCAAAGCATCCAAACTGTACCATTCGCCAATTTTTTGTTCTTCAAGTTCAAGTGAACTACGAGCCCCATTGTTAATCCTTTAACGGAAATTAATTGTAACTTTCTACAAGTAGAACAATGATTGCAACACGTAGACGGTTGAAATCTTTGTATATATTGCTTCCATATAGTCTAAGAAACATATATGCAAAGCATCCAAACAGTACCATTCGCCAATTTTTTGTCCTTCAAGTTTAAGTGAACAATGAGCCCCATTGTTAATCCTTTATCGGAAATTATTTGTAACTTTCGACAAGTAGAACAATGAATGGAACAGGTAGACGGTTGAAATATTTGTATATATTGCTTCTATATAATATAAGAAACATATATTCAAAGCATCCAAACAGTACCATTCGCCAATTTTTTGTTCTTCAAGTTTAAGTGAACTACGAGCCCCATTGTTAATCCTTTAAAGGAAATTATTTGTAAATTTCGGCAAGTAGAACAATGAATGGAATAGGTAGACGGTTGAAATCATTGTATATATTGCTTCTATATAGTCTAAGAAACATATATGCAAAGCATCCAAACAGTACAATTCGCCAATTTCTTGTTCTTCAAGTTTAAGTAAACTACGATCCCCATTGTTAATCCCTTAACGGAAATTATTTGTAACTTCCGACAAGTAGAACAATGAATGGAACAGGTAGACGGTTGAAATCATTGTATATATTGCTTCTATATAGTCTAAGAAACAGATCTGCAAATCATCCAAACAGTACAATTTGCCAATTATTTGATCTTCAAGTTTAAGTGAACTACGAGCCCCATTGTTAATACTTTAACGGAAATTATTTGTAACTTGCGACAAGTAGAACAATGAATGGAACAGGTAGACGGTTGAAATCAATGTATATATTGCTTCTATATAGTCTAAGAAACATATATGCAAAGCATCCAAACAGTACCATTCGCCAATTTTTTGTCCTTCAAGTTTAAGTGAACAATGAGCCCCATTGTTAATCCTTTATCGGAAATTATTTGTAACTTTCGACAAGTAGAACAATGAATGGATCAGGTAGACGGTTGAAATCATTGTATATATTGCTTCTATATAGTCTAAGAAACATATATGCAAAGCATCCAAACAGTACAATTCGCCAATTTTTTGTTCTTCAAGTTTAAGAGAACTACGAGCCCCATTGTTAATCCTTCATCGGAAATTATTTGTAACTTTCGACAAGTAGAACAATGAATGGAACAGGTAGACGGTTGAAATCTTTGTATATATTGCTTCTATATAGTCTAAGAAACATATATGCAAAGCATCCAAACAGTACAATTCGCCAATTTTTTGTTCTTCAAGTTTAAGTGAACAATGAGCCCCAGTGGTTAATCCTTTATCGGTAATTATTTGTAACTTTCGACAAGTAGAACAATGAATGGAACAGGTAGACGGTTGAAATCCTTGTATATATTGCGTCTATATAGTCTAAGAAACATATATGCAAAGCATCCAAACAGGACAATTCGCCAATTTATTGTTCTTCAAGTTTAAGTGAACAACGAGCCCCATTGTTAATCCTTTAAAGGAAATTATTTGTAAATTTCGACAAGTAGAACAATGAATGGGACAGGTAGACGGTTGAAATCTTTGTATATATTGCTTCTATATAATCTAAGAAACATATATGCAAAGCATCCAAACAGTACCATTCGCCAATTTTTTGTTCTTCATGTTTAAGTGAACTACGAGCCCCATTGTTAATCCTTTAACGGAAATTAATTGTAACTTTCTACAAGTAGAACAATGAATGGAACAGGTAGACGGTTGAAATCTTTGTATATATTGCTTCCATATAGTCTAAGAAACATATATGCAAAGCATCCAAACAGTACCATTCACCAATTTTTTGTCCTTCAAGTTTAAGTGAACAATGAGCCCCATTGTTAATCCTTTATCGGAAATTATTTGTAACTTTCGACAAGTAGAACAATGAATGGAACAGGTAGACGGTTGAAATATTTGTATATATTGCTTCTATATAATATAAGAAACATATATTCAAAGCATCCAAACAGTACCATTCGCCAATTTTTTGTTCTTCAAGTTTAAGTGAACTACGAGCCCCATTGTTAATCCTTTAAAGGAAATTATTTGTAAATTTCGGCAAGTAGAACAATGAATGGAATAGGTAGACGGTTGAAATCATTGTACATATTGCTTCTATATAGTCTAAGAAACATATATGCAAAGCATCCAAACAGTACCATTCGCCAATTTTTTGTTCTTCAAGTTTAAGTGAAATACGAGCCCCATTGTTAATCCTTTAAAGGAAATTATTTGTAACTTTCGACAAGTAGAACAATGAATGGAACAGGTAGACTGTTGAAATCATTGTATATATTGCTTCTATATAGTCTAAGAAACATATATGCAAAGCATCCAAACAGTACCATTCGCCAATTTTTTGTTCTTCAAGTTTAAGTGAACAATGAGCCCCAATGGTTAATCCGTTATCGGAAATTATTTGTAGCTTTCGACAAGTAGAACAATGAATGGAACAGGTAGACGGTTGAAATCTTTGTATATATTGCTTCTATATAATCTATGAAACACATATGCAAAGCATCTAAACAGTAACAATCGCCAATTTTTTGATCTTCAAGTTTAAGTGAACAGCGAGCCCCATTGATAATCATGAAATGGAAATTATTTGTAACTTTCTACAAGTAGAACAATGAATAGTACAGGTAGACGGGTGAAATCTTTCTATATATTGCTTCTAAATAGTCTAAGAAACATCTATGCAAAGCATCCAAACAGTACAATTCGCCAATTTTTTGTTCTTCAAGTTTATGTGAACTACGAGCCCCATTGTTAATCCTTTAACGGAAATTAATTGTAACTTTCTACAAGTAGAACAATGATTGGAACACGTAGACGGTTGAAATCTTTGTATATATTGCTTCCATATAGTCTAAGAAACATATATGCAAAGCATCCAAACAGTACAATTCGCCAATTTTTTGTTCTTCAAGTTTAAGTGAACAATGAGCCCCAATGGTTAATCCGTTATCGGAAATTATTTGTAGCTTTCGACAAGTAGAACAATGAATGGAACTGGTAGACGGTTGAAATCCTTGTATAGATTGCTTCCATATAGTGTAAGAAACATGTACGCAAAGCATCCAAACAGTACCATTCGCCAATTTTTTGTCCTTCAAGTTTAGTGAACAATGAGCCCCAATGGTTAATCCTTTATCGGAAATTATTTGTAACTTTCGACAAGTAGAACAATGAATGGAACAGGTAGACGTTTGAAATATTTGTATATATTGCTTCTATATAATATAAGAAACATATATTCAAAGCATCCAAACAGTACCATTCGCCAATTTTTTGTTCTTCAAGTTTAAGTGAACTACGAGCCCCATTGTTAATCCTTTAAAGGAAATTATTTGTAAATTTCGACAAGTAGAACAATGAATGGGACAGGTAGACGGTTGAAATCTTTGTATATATTGCTTCTATATAATCTAAGAAACATATATGCAAAGCATCCAAACAGTACCATTCGCCAATTTTTTGTTCTTCATGTTTAAGTGAACTACGAGCCCCATTGTTAATCCTTTAACGGAAATTAATTGTAACTTTCTACAAGTAGAACAATGAATGGAACAGGTAGACGGTTGAAATCTTTGTATATATTGCTTCCATATAGTCTAAGAAACATATATGCAAAGCATCCAAACAGTACCATTCACCAATTTTTTGTCCTTCAAGTTTAAGTGAACAATGAGCCCCATTGTTAATCCTTTATCGGAAATTATTTGTAACTTTCGACAAGTAGAACAATGAATGGAACAGGTAGACGGTTGAAATATTTGTATATATTGCTTCTATATAATATAAGAAACATATATTCAAAGCATCCAAACAGTACCATTCGCCAATTTTTTGTTCTTCAAGTTTAAGTGAACTACGAGCCCCATTGTTAATCCTTTAAAGGAAATTATTTGTAAATTTCGGCAAGTAGAACAATGAATGGAATAGGTAGACGGTTGAAATCATTGTACATATTGCTTCTATATAGTCTAAGAAACATATATGCAAAGCATCCAAACAGTACCATTCGCCAATTTTTTGTTCTTCAAGTTTAAGTGAAATACGAGCCCCATTGTTAATCCTTTAAAGGAAATTATTTGTAACTTTCGACAAGTAGAACAATGAATGGAACAGGTAGACTGTTGAAATCATTGTATATATTGCTTCTATATAGTCTAAGAAACATATATGCAAAGCATCCAAACAGTACCATTCGCCAATTTTTTGTTCTTCAAGTTTAAGTGAACAATGAGCCCCAATGGTTAATCCGTTATCGGAAATTATTTGTAGCTTTCGACAAGTAGAACAATGAATGGAACAGGTAGACGGTTGAAATCTTTGTATATATTGCTTCTATATAATCTATGAAACACATATGCAAAGCATCTAAACAGTAACAATCGCCAATTTTTTGATCTTCAAGTTTAAGTGAACAGCGAGCCCCATTGATAATCATGAAATGGAAATTATTTGTAACTTTCTACAAGTAGAACAATGAATAGTACAGGTAGACGGGTGAAATCTTTCTATATATTGCTTCTAAATAGTCTAAGAAACATCTATGCAAAGCATCCAAACAGTACAATTCGCCAATTTTTTGTTCTTCAAGTTTATGTGAACTACGAGCCCCATTGTTAATCCTTTAACGGAAATTAATTGTAACTTTCTACAAGTAGAACAATGATTGGAACACGTAGACGGTTGAAATCTTTGTATATATTGCTTCCATATAGTCTAAGAAACATATATGCAAAGCATCCAAACAGTACAATTCGCCAATTTTTTGTTCTTCAAGTTTAAGTGAACAATGAGCCCCAATGGTTAATCCGTTATCGGAAATTATTTGTAGCTTTCGACAAGTAGAACAATGAATGGAACTGGTAGACGGTTGAAATCCTTGTATAGATTGCTTCCATATAGTGTAAGAAACATGTACGCAAAGCATCCAAACAGTACCATTCGCCAATTTTTTGTCCTTCAAGTTTAGTGAACAATGAGCCCCAATGGTTAATCCTTTATCGGAAATTATTTGTAACTTTCGACAAGTAGAACAATGAATGGAACAGGTAGACGGTTGAAATATTTGTATATATTGCTTCTATATAATATAAGAAACATATATTCAAAGCATCCAAACAGTACCATTCGCCAATTTTTTGTTCTTCAAGTTTAAGTGAACTACGAGCCCCATTGTTAATCCTTTAAAGGAAATTATTTGTAAATTTCGGCAAGTAGAACAATGAATGGAATAGGTAGACGGTTGAAATCATTGTACATATTGCTTCTATATAGTCTAAGAAACATATATGCAAAGCATCCAAACAGTACCATTCGCCAATTTTTTGTTCTTCAAGTTTAAGTGAAATACGAGCCCCATTGTTAATCCTTTAAAGGAAATTATTTGTAACTTTCGACAAGTAGAACAATGAATGGAACAGGTAGACTGTTGAAATCATTGTATATATTGCTTCTATATAGTCTAAGAAACATATATGCAAAGCATCCAAACAGTACCATTCGCCAATTTTTTGTTCTTCAAGTTTAAGTGAACAATGAGCCCCAATGGTTAATCCGTTATCGGAAATTATTTGTAGCTTTCGACAAGTAGAACAATGAATGGAACAGGTAGACGGTTGAAATCTTTGTATATATTGCTTCTATATAATCTATGAAACACATATGCAAAGCATCTAAACAGTAACAATCGCCAATTTTTTGATCTTCAAGTTTAAGTGAACAGCGAGCCCCATTGATAATCATGAAATGGAAATTATTTGTAACTTTCTACAAGTAGAACAATGAATAGTACAGGTAGACGGGTGAAATCTTTCTATATATTGCTTCTAAATAGTCTAAGAAACATCTATGCAAAGCATCCAAACAGTACAATTCGCCAATTTTTTGTTCTTCAAGTTTATGTGAACTACGAGCCCCATTGTTAATCCTTTAACGGAAATTAATTGTAACTTTCTACAAGTAGAACAATGATTGGAACACGTAGACGGTTGAAATCTTTGTATATATTGCTTCCATATAGTCTAAGAAACATATATGCAAAGCATCCAAACAGTACAATTCGCCAATTTTTTGTTCTTCAAGTTTAAGTGAACAATGAGCCCCAATGGTTAATCCGTTATCGGAAATTATTTGTAGCTTTCGACAAGTAGAACAATGAATGGAACTGGTAGACGGTTGAAATCCTTGTATAGATTGCTTCCATATAGTGTAAGAAACATGTACGCAAAGCATCCAAACAGTACCATTCGCCAATTTTTTGTCCTTCAAGTTTAGTGAACAATGAGCCCCAATGGTTAATCCTTTATCGGAAATTATTTGTAATTTTCGACAAGTAGAACAATGAATGGAACAGGTAGACGGTTGAAATCTTTGTAAATATTGCTTCTATATAGTATAAGAAACATATATGCAAAGCATCCAAACAGTACAATTCGCCAATTTTTTGTTCTTCAAGTTTAAGTGAACAATGAGCCCCATTGTTAATCCTTTAAAGGAAATTATTTGTAACTTTCGACAAGTAGAACAATGAATGGAACTGGTAGACTGTTGAAATCTTTGTAAATATTGCTTCTATATAGTATAAGAAACATATATGCAAAGCATCCAAACAGTACAATTCGCCAATTTTTTGATCTTCAAGTTTAAGTGAACAGCGAGCCGCATTGATAATCATGGAATAGAAATTATTTGTAACTTTCTACAAGTAGAACAATGAATAGTACAGGTAGACGGGTGAAATCTTTGTATGTATTGCTTCTAAATAGTCTAAGAACACATCTATGCAAAGCATCCAAACAGTACCATTCGCCAATTTTTTGTTCATCAAGTTTAAGTGAACAATGAGCCCCATTGTTAATCCTTTATCGGAAATTGTTTGTAACTTTCGACAAGTAGAACATTGAATGGAACAGGTAGACGGTTGAAATCTTTGTATCTATTGCTTCCATATAGTCTAAGAAACATGTACGCAAAGCATCCAAACAGTACCATTCGCCAATTTTTTGTCCTTCAAGTTTAAGTGAACAATGAGCCCCATTGTTAATCCTTTATCGGAAATTATTTCTAACTTTCGAAAAGTAGAACAAGGAATCGAACAGGTAGACGGTAGAAATCTTTGTATATATTGCTTCTATATAGTCTAAGAAACATATATGGAAAGCATCCAAACAGTACCATTCGCCAATTTTTTGTTCATCAAGTTTAAGTGAACAATGAGCCCCATTGTTAATCCTTTATCGGAAATTGTTTGTAACTTTCGACAAGTAGAACATTGAATGGAACAGGTAGACGGTTGAAATCTTTGTATATATTGCTTCTATATAGTCTAAGAAACATATATGGAAAGCATCCAAATAGTACAATTAGCCAATTTTTTGTTCTTCAAGTTTAAGTGAACTACGATCCCCATTGTTAATCCCTTAACGGAAATTATTTGTAACTTTCGACAAGTAGAACAGTGAATGGAACAGGTAGACGGTTGAAATCTTTGTATCTATTGCTTCTATATAGTATAAGAAACATATATGCAAAGCATCCAAACAGTACCATTCGCCAATTTTTTGTTCTTCAAGTTTAAGTGAAATACGAGCCCCATTGTTAATCCTTTAAAGGAAATTATTTGTAACTTTCGACAAGTAGAACAATGAATGGAACAGGTAGACTGTTGAAATCATTGTATATATTGCTTCTATATAGTCTAAGAAACATATATGCAAAGCATCCAAACAGTACCATTCGCCAATTTTTTGTTCTTCAAGTTTAAGTGAAATACGAGCCCCATTGTTAATCCTTTAAAGGAAATTATTTGTAACTTTCGACAAGTAGAACAATGAATGGAACAGGTAGACTGTTGAAATCATTGTATATATTGCTTCTATATAGTCTAAGAAACATATATGCAAAGCATCCAAACAGTACCATTCGCCAATTTTTTGTTCTTCAAGTTTAAGTGAACTACGAGCCCCATTGTTAATCCTTTAAAGGAAATTATTTGTAAATTTCGACAAGTAGAACAATGAATGGAACAGGTAGACGGTTGAAATCAATGTATATATTGCTTCTATAAAGTCTAAGAAACATATATGCAAAGCATCCAAACAGTACCATTCGCCAATTTTTTGTTTTTCAAGTTTAAGTGAACAATTAGCCCCAATGGTTAATCCTTTATCGGAAATTATTTGTAACTTTCGACAAGTAGAACAATGAATGGAACAGGTAGACGGTTGAATTCTTTGTATATATTGCTTCTATAAAGTCTAAGAAACATATATGCAAAGCATCCAAACAGTACAATTCGCCAATTTATTGTTCTTGAAGTTTAAGTGAACAACGAGCCCCATTGTTAATCCTTTAAAGGAAATTATTTGTAAATTTCGACAAGTAGAACAATGATTGGAACACGTAGACGGTTGAAATCTTTGTATATATTGCTTCCATATAGTCTAAGAAACATATACGCAAAGCATCCAAACAGGACCATTCGCCAATTTTTTGTTCTTCAAGTTTAAGTGAACAATGAGCCCCAATGGTTAATCCTTTATCGGAAATTATTTGTATTTTTCGACAAGTAGAACAATGAATGGAACAGGTAGACGGTTGAAATCTTTGTATATATTGCTTCTATATAATCTAAGAAACATATATGCAAAGCATCTAAACAGTAACAATCGCCAATTTTTTGATCTTCAAGTTTAAGTGAACTGTTACGAACGGCGTATTATTCGAACGTCCCGTCCGTCGTCGAGCGGGTGCCGACGGATGGTAGATTCCGTGCGTAACGGCCAAGACGAAACGAATCGCGCGCGGGTTTCCGCGGTTGACTCTATTTGAAAATTTTGTAGCTCTCCCCAGCCTAAGGCGAGGAGAGGACAGGATGGATGGGTCGATCTGTTAAGACCTATACAGGTCTGGCTTAATCGAAATCTAAAGGATAAGGATATTGAATAATAGAACTGAATCTCACAATGTTATAATGGGTAAAAGCAATGTGTATTCAAATTTAAACAAAGAAACGTTACAAACGGTAATGAAATGGGTTATAATATCGGCTAAGTTGGATATAAAATAATTGATTTTGAATAGATATATGTACGTTAACAATTTATTGGTGGTGAAGCTGGCTCGAAATCGAGTGATTATGATCCAATCGAATCTATCTTTCGTTTCATAAACAACCTCCCATTTACAGGCAAAATGTATATTTTAAAATAGTCCAACGGTAGAGAAACTCACTATTGAGACGGCGGTTTACAATAGAATATGACAAGATAATTATGGTAATGGAAAATTAGAACTCACCCTGGATTTTCTGACGATACAAGTATAAATGATAATTTCGGTTCTATCTCTATATCGGTTGTAGCGGTATTACAAGGTACTCTCGTTGAAGTTCAATTCGGAGTTCAAGTGGCTGAACAGAAGAGTGGATGGATTAGAACTGCACTTTTTCGAATTTACCTATTCTAATGATTCTATAGATCATGCAATAGTAAAATATACGGTTAACGAATTTTATAAGTAGGTTTTACAATACAATTCTCGCACGAAACTCTGAGTCTTTCGGAACTACAGCGTTACCGAACTGCGCTCACGGAGAATCTAGGATTCTCTCACGGTTTCGCGGGTTAACAATCACGCACCTCGCGACTTTACGATTGAAAACCAAGAGATTTATTTGTTTAACGAGGATTATAAAGTCCGTTACCGCGTATCGAACTATTGAAGTTATTCGCGTATAACCTAAGCTTAACTAAACCCTCGGACTATGCCTACGCACCTCGCGACTTTCCAGACGATAGTGACGAGTTGAGCTCGTCTTTGGCCTCACAAGGGTGGGCCCTAGGTAGAGGTGGTAGCCACGTTCCGTGGTCACGTTTTGCTAAGGTTAACAATTTTGGGTGCTAGTCTCCATCCTCCCTTCCGTCCGAGCCCCACACATCAGCCGCTGCTGATTTGCCTCGCAATTCCTGGGACCGGAGGGCGTACGTGACTCGAAGCGATCTTTGTCAGCAGGGCAGCCGGATGTACATATCTTTGTTATTGAATCTCAAACGATATCGTAATCCAGTTAGAGAGAACTCTGAATGCATAGGCATTCCTGCATCATCGGAATCGGAGAACAATTATTAACGTTCTGCGTATTTGCCGAAGGAATTTCAAACATTGGCAAATGCGCAGGCAATGATCTCAAAAGAAAAAGAATTTTAGTCCCCGGGACGTAACAGAACTACGAGCCCCATTGTTAATCCTTTAACGGAAATTAATTGTAACTTTCTACAAGTAGAACAATGATTGGAACACGTAGACGGTTGAAATCTTTGTATATATTGCTTCCATATAGTCTAAGAAACATGTACGCAAAGCATCCAAACAGTACCATTCGCCAATTTTTTGTTCTTCAAGTTTAAGTGAACAATGAGCCCCAATGGTTAATCCTTTATCGGAAATTACTTGTAATTTTCGACAAGTAGAACAATGAATCGAACAGGTAGACGGTTGAAATCTTTGTATATATTGCGTCTATATAATCTAAGAAACATATATGCAAAGCATCTAAACAGTACAATTCGCCAATTTATTGTTCTTCAAGTTTAAGTGAACAACGAGCCCCATTGTTAATCCTTTAAAGGAAATTATTTGTAAATTTCGACAAGTAGAACAATGAATGGAACTGGTAGACGGTTGAAATCTTTGTATATATTGCTTCTATATAATCTAAGAAACATATATGCAAAGCATCTAAACAGTAACAATCGCCAATTTTTTGATCTTCAAGTTTAAGTGAACAGCGAGCCCCATTGATAATCATGAAATGGAAATTATTTGTAACTTTCTACAAGTAGAACAATGAATAGTACAGGTAGACGGGTGAAATCTTTCTATATATTGCTTCTAAATAGTCTAAGAAACATCTATGCAAAGCATCCAAACAGTACAATTCGCCAATTTTTTGTTCTTCAAGTTTAAGTAAACTACGATCCCCATTGTTAATCCCTTAACGGAAATTATTTGTAACTTTCGACAAGTAGAACTATGAATGGAACAGGTAGACGGTTGAAATCATTGTATATATTGCTTCTATATAGTCTAAGAAACATATATGCAAAGCATCCAAACAGTACCATTCGCCACTTTTTTGTTCTTCAAGTTTAAGTGAACAACGAGCCCCATTGTTAATCCTTTAAAGGAAATTATTTGTAAATTTCGACAAGTACAACAATGATTGGAACACGTAGACGGTTGAAATCTTTGTATATATTGCTTCTATATAGTCTAAGAAACATATATGCAAAGCATCCAAACAGTACCATTCGCCAATTTTTTGTTCTTCAAGTTTAAGTAAACTACGATCCCCATTGTTAATCCCTTAACGGAAATTATTTGTAACATTCGACAAGTAGAACAATGAATGGAACAGGTAGACGGTTGAAATCATTGTATATATTGCTTCTATATAGTCTAAGAAACATATATGCAAAGCATCCAAACAGTACAATTCGCCAATTATTTCATCTTCAAGTTTAAGTGAACTACGAGCCCCATTGTTAACACTTTAACGGAAATTATTTGTAACTTGCGACAAGTAGAACACTGAGTGGAACAGGTAGACGGTTGAAATCAATGTATATATTGCTTCTATATATTCTAAGAAACATATATGCAAAGCATCCAAACAGTACCATTTGCCAATTTTTTGTTCTTCAAGTTTAAGTGAACAATGAGCCCCATTGTTAATCCTTTATCGGAAATTATTTGTAACTTTCGACAAGTAGAACAATGAATGGAACAGGTAGACGGTTGAAATCCTTGTTTATGTTGCTTCCATATAGTCTAAGAAACATGTACGCAAAGCATCCAAACAGTACCATTCGCCAATTTTTTGTCCTTCAAGTTTAAGTGAACAATGAGCCCCATTGTTAATCCTTTATCGGAAATTATTTGTAACTTTCGACAAATAGAACAATGAATGGAACAGGCAGACGGTTGAAATCTTTGTATATATTGCTTCTATATAGTCTAAGAAACATATATGCAAAGCATCTAAACAGTACAATTCGCCAATTTTTTGTTCTTCAAGTTTAAGTGAACAACGAGCCCCATTGTTAATCCTTTAAAGGAAATTATTTGTAAATTTCGACAAGTAGAACAATGAATGGAACTGGTAGACGGTTGAAATCTTTGTATATATTGCTTCTATATAATCTAAGAAACATATATGCAAAGCATCTAAACAGTAACAATCGCCAATTTTTTGATCTTCAAGTTTAAGTGAACAGCGAGCCCCATTGATAATCATGAAATGGAAATTATTTGTAACTTTCTACAAGTAGAACAATGAATAGTACAGGTAGACGGGTGAAATCTTTCTATATATTGCTTCTAAATAGTCTAAGAAACATCTATGCAAAGCATGCAAACAGTACAATTCGCCAATTTTTTGTTCTTCAAGTTTAAGTAAACTACGATCCCCATTGTTAATCCCTTAACGGAAATTATTTGTAACTTTCGACAAGTAGAACTATGAATGGAACAGGTAGACGGTTGAAATCATTGTATATATTGCTTCTATATAGTCTAAGAAACATATATGCAAAGCATCCAAACAGTACCATTCGCCACTTTTTTGTTCTTCAAGTTTAAGTGAACAACGAGCCCCATTGTTAATCCTTTAAAGGAAATTATTTGTAAATTTCGACAAGTACAACAATGATTGGAACACGTAGACGGTTGAAATCTTTGTATATATTGCTTCTATATAGTCTAAGAAACATATATGCAAAGCATCCAAACAGTACCATTCGCCAATTTTTTGTTCTTCAAGTTTAAGTAAACTACGATCCCCATTGTTAATCCCTTAACGGAAATTATTTGTAACATTCGACAAGTAGAACAATGAATGGAACAGGTAGACGGTTGAAATCATTGTATATATTGCTTCTATATAGTCTAAGAAACATATATGCAAAGCATCCAAACAGTACAATTCGCCAATTATTTCATCTTCAAGTTTAAGTGAACTACGAGCCCCATTGTTAACACTTTAACGGAAATTATTTGTAACTTGCGACAAGTAGAACACTGAGTGGAACAGGTAGACGGTTGAAATCAATGTATATATTGCTTCTATATATTCTAAGAAACATATATGCAAAGCATCCAAACAGTACCATTTGCCAATTTTTTGTTCTTCAAGTTTAAGTGAACAATGAGCCCCATTGTTAATCCTTTATCGGAAATTATTTGTAACTTTCGACAAGTAGAACAATGAATGGAACAGGTAGACGGTTGAAATCCTTGTTTATGTTGCTTCCATATAGTCTAAGAAACATGTACGCAAAGCATCCAAACAGTACCATTCGCCAATTTTTTGTCCTTCAAGTTTAAGTGAACAATGAGCCCCATTGTTAATCCTTTATCGGAAATTATTTGTAACTTTCGACAAATAGAACAATGAATGGAACAGGCAGACGGTTGAAATCTTTGTATATATTGCTTCTATATAGTCTAAGAAACATATATGCAAAGCATGCAAACAGTACAATTCGCCAATTTTTTGTTCTTCAAGTTTATGTGAACTACGAGCCCCATTATTAATCCTTTAACGGAAATTAATTGTAACTTTCTACAAGTAGAACAATGATTGGAACACGTAGACGGTTGAAATTTTTGTATATATTGCTTCCATATAGTCTAAGAAACATATATGCAAAGCATCCAAACAGTACCATTCGCCAATTTTTTGTTCTTCAAGTTTAAGTGAACAATGAGCCCCAATGGTTAATCCTTTATCGGAAATTATTTGTAACTTTCGACAAGTAGAACAATGAATGGAACAGGTAGACGGTTGAAATCTTTCTATATATTGCTTCTATATAGTCTAAGAAACATATATGCAAAGCATCCAAACAGTACAATTCGCCAATTTATTGTTCTTCAAGTTTAAGTTAACAACGAGCCCCATTGTTAATCCTTTAAAGGAAATTATTTGTAATTTTCGACAAGTAGAACAATGAATGGAACTGGTAGACGGTTGAAATCTTTGTATATATTGCTTCTATATAATCTAAGAAACATATATGCAAAGCATCTAAACAGTAACAATCGCCAATTTTTTGTTCTTCAAGTTTAAGTAAACTACGATCCCCATTGTTAATCCCTTAACGGAAATTATTTGTAACTTTCGACAAGTAGAACAATGAATGGAACAGGTAGACGGTTGAAATCATTGTATATATTGCTTCTATATAGTCTAAGAAACATATATGCAAAGCATCCAAACAGTACAATTCGCCAATTTTTTGTTCTTCAAGTTTAAGTAAACTACGATCCCCATTGTTAATCCCTTAACGGAAATTATTTGTAAATTTCGGCAAGTAGAACAATGAATGGAATAGGTAGACGGTTGAAATCATTGTATATATTGCTTCTATATAGTCTAAGAAACATATATGCAAAGCATCCAAACAGTACAATTCGCCAATTATTTGATCTTCAAGTTTAAGTGAACTACGAGCCCCATTGTTAATACTTTAACGGAAATTATTTGTAACTTGCGACAAGTAGAACAATGAATGGAACTGGTAGACGGTTGAAATCAATGTATATATTGCTTCTATATAGTCTAAGAAACATATATGCAAAGCATCCAAACAGTACCATTCGCCACTTTTTTGTTCTTTAAGTTTAAGTGAACAACGAGCCCCATTGTTAATCCTTTAATGGAAATTATTTGTAAATTTCGACAAGTAGAACAATGATTGGAACACGTAGACGGTTGAAATCTTTGTATATATTGCTTCCATATAGTCTAAGAAACATGTACGCAAAGCATCCAAACAGTACCATTCGCCAATTTTTTGTTCTTCAAGTTTAAGTGAACAATGAGCCCCAATGGTTAATCCTTTATCGGAAATTATTTGTAATTTTCGACAAGTAGAACAATGAATGGAACAGTTAGACGGTTGAAATATTTGTATATATTGCTTCTATATAATCTAGGAAACATATATGCAAAGCATCTAAACAGTAACAATCGCCAATTTTTTGATCTTCAAGTTTAAGTGAACAGCGAGCCCCATTGATAATCATGAAATGGAAATTATTTGTATCTTTCTAGAAGTAGAACAATGAATAGTACAGGTAGACGGGTGAAATCTTTGTATATATTGCTCCTATATAGTCTAAGAAACATATATGCAAAGCATCCAAACAGTACAATTCGCCAATTTTTTGTTCTTCAATTTTAAGTGAACAATGAGCCCCATTGTTAATCCTTCATCGGAAATTATTTGTAACTTTCGACAAGTAGAACAATGAATGGAACAGGTAGACGGTTGAAATCTTTGTATACATTGCTTCTATATAGTCTAAGAAACATATATGCAAAGCATCCAAACAGTACAATTCGCCAATTTTTTGTTCTTCAAGTTTAAGTGAACAATGAGCCCCATTGTTAATCCTTTAAAGGAAATTATTTGTAACTTTTGACAAGTAGAACAATGAATGGAACAGGTAGACGGTTGAAATCTTTGTATATATTGCTTCTATATAGTATAAGAAACATATATGCAAATCATCCAAACAGTACCATTCGCCAATTTTTTGTTCTTCACGTTTAAGTGAACAATGAGCCCCATTGTTAATCCTTTATCGGAAATTATTTGTAACTTTCGACAAGTAGAACAATGAATGGAACAGGTAGACGGTTGAAATCTTTGTATACATTGCTTCTATATAGTCTAAGAAACATATATGCAAAGCATCCAAACAGTACCATTCGCCACTTTTTTGTTCTTCAAGTTTAAGTGAACAACGAGCCCCATTGATAATCCTTTAAAGGAAATTATTTTTAAATTTCGACAAGTAGAACAATGAATGGAACAGGTAGACGGTTGAAATCTTTGTATCTATTGCTTCTATATAGTATAAGAAACATATATGCAAAGCATCCAAACAGTACCATTCTCCAATTTCTTGTTCTTCAAGTTTAAGTGAACTACGAGCCCCATTGTTAATCCCTTAACGGAAATTAATTGTAACTTTCGACAAATAGAACAATGAATGGAACAGGTAGACGGTTGAAATCTTTGTATATATTACTTCTATGTAGTCTATGAAACATATATGCAAAGCATGCAAACAGTACAATTCGCCAATTTTTTGTTCTTCAAGTTTAAGTGAACTACGATCCCCATTGTTAATCCCTTAACGGAAATTATTTGTAACTTTCGACAAGTAGAACAGTGAATGGAACAGGTAGACGGTTGAAATCTTTGTATATATTGCTTCTATATAGTCTAAGAAACATATATGCAAAGCATCCAAACAGTACAATTCGCCAATTTTTTGTTCTTCAAGTTTAAGTAAACTACGATCCCCATTGTTAATCCCTTAACGGAAATTATTTGTAACATTCGACAAGTAGAACAATGAATGGAACAGGTAGACGGTTGAAATCTTTGTATCTATTGCTTCTATATAGTATAAGAAACATATATGCAAAGCATCCAAACAGTACCATTCGCCAATTTTTTTTTTTCAAGTTTAAGTGAACTACGAGCCCCATTGTTAATCCTTTAAAGGAAATTATTTGTAACTTTCGACAAGTAGAACAATGAATGGAACAGGTAGACTGTTGAAATCATTGTATATATTGCTTCTATATAGTCTAAGAAACATATATGCAAAGCATCCAAACAGTACAATTCGCCAATTTTTTGTTCTTCAAGTTTAAGTGAACAATGAGCCCCATTGTTAATCCTTTAAAGGAAATTATTTGTAACTTTTGACAAGTAGAACAATGAATGGAACAGGTAGACGGTTGAAATCTTTGTATATATTGCTTCTATATAGTATAAGAAACATATATGCAAATCATCCAAACAGTACCATTCGCCAATTTTTTGTTCTTCACGTTTAAGTGAACAATGAGCCCCATTGTTAATCCTTTATCGGAAATTATTTGTAACTTTCGACAAGTAGAACAATGAATGGAACAGGTAGACGGTTGAAATCTTTGTATACATTGCTTCTATATAGTCTAAGAAACATATATGCAAAGCATCCAAACAGTACCATTCGCCACTTTTTTGTTCTTCAAGTTTAAGTGAACAACGAGCCCCATTGATAATCCTTTAAAGGAAATTATTTTTAAATTTCGACAAGTAGAACAATGAATGGAACAGGTAGACGGTTGAAACCTTTGTATCTATTGCTTCTATATAGTATAAGAAACATATATGCAAAGCATCCAAAAAGTACCATTCGCCAATTTTTTGTTCTTCAAGTTTAAGTGAGCTACGAGCCCAATTGTTAATCCTTTAAAGGAAATTATTTGTAACTTTCGACAAGTAGAACAATGAATGGAACAGGTAGACTGTTGAAATCATTGTATATATTACTTCTATATAGTCTAAGAAACATATATGCAAAGCATCCAAACAGTACAATTCGCCAATTATTTCATCTACAAGTTTAAGTGAACTACGAGCCCCATTGTTAACACTTTAACGGAAATTATTTGTAACTTGCGACAAGTAGAACAATGAGTGGAACAGGTAGACGGTTGAAATCAATGTATATATTGCTTCCATATATTCTAAGAAACATATATGCAAAGCATCCAAACAGTACCATTCGCCAATTTTTTGTTCTTCAAGTTTAAGTGAACAATGAGCCCCAATGGTTAATCCTTTATCGGAAATTATTTGTAACTTTCGACAAGTAGAACAATGAATGGAACAGGTAGACGGTTGAAATCTTTCTATATATTGCTTCTATATAGTCTAAGAAACATATATGCAAAGCATCCAAACAGTACAATTCGCCAATTTATTGTTCTTCAAGTTTAAGTTAACAACGAGCCCCATTGTTAATCCTTTAAAGGAAATTATTTGTAATTTTCGACAAGTAGAACAATGAATGGAACTGGTAGACGGTTGAAATCTTTGTATATATTGCTTCTATGTAATCTAAGAAACATATATGCAAAGCATCTAAACAGTAACAATCGCCAATTTTTTGTTCTTCAAGTTTAAGTAAACTACGATCCCCATTGTTAATCCCTTAACGGAAATTATTTGTAACTTTCGACAAGTAGAACAATGAATGGAACAGGTAGACGGTTGAAATCATTGTATATATTGCTTCTATATAGTCTAAGAAACATATATGCAAAGCATCCAAACAGTACAATTCGCCAATTTTTTGTTCTTCAAGTTTAAGTAAACTACGATCCCCATTGTTAATCCCTTAACGGAAATTATTTGTAAATTTCGGCAAGTAGAACAATGAATGGAATAGGTAGACGGTTGAAATCATTGTATATATTGCTTCTATATAGTCTAAGAAACATATATGCAAAGCATCCAAACAGTACAATTCGCCAATTATTTGATCTTCAAGTTTAAGTGAACTACGAGCCCCATTGTTAATACTTTAACGGAAATTATTTGTAACTTGCGACAAGTAGAACAATGAATGGAACTGGTAGACGGTTGAAATCAATGTATATATTGCTTCTATATAGTCTAAGAAACATATATGCAAAGCATCCAAACAGTACCATTCGCCACTTTTTTGTTCTTTAAGTTTAAGTGAACAACGAGCCCCATTGTTAATCCTTTAATGGAAATTATTTGTAAATTTCGACAAGTAGAACAATGATTGGAACACGTAGACGGTTGAAATCTTTGTATATATTGCTTCTATATAATCTACGAAACATATATGCAAAGCATCCAAACAGTACAATTCGCCAATTTTTTGTTCTTCAAGTTTAAGTGAACTACGAGCCCCATTGTTAATCCTTCATCGGAAATTATTTGTAACTTTCGACAAGTAGAACAATGAATGGAACAGGTAGACGGTTGAAATCCTTGTTTATGTTGCTTCCATATAGTCTAAGAAACATGTACGCAAAGCATCCAAACAGTACCATTCGCCAATTTTTTGTCCTTCAAGTTTAAGTGAACAATGAGCCCCATTGTTAATCCTTTATCGGAAATTATTTGTAACTTTCGACAAATAGAACAATGAATGGAACAGGCAGACGGTTGAAATCTTTGTATATATTGCTTCTATATAGTCTAAGAAACATATTTGCAAAGCATGCAAACAGTACAATTCGCCAATTTTTTGTTCTTCAAGTTTAAGTGAACTACGATCCCCATTGTTAATCCCTTAACGGAAATTATTTGTAACTTTCGACAAGTAGAACAGTGAATGGAACAGGTAGCCGGTTGAAATCAATGTATATATTGCTTTTATATAGTCTGAGAAACATATATGCAAAGCATCCAAACAGTACCATTCTCCAATTTCTTGTTCTTCAAGTTTAAGTGAACTACGAGCCCCATTGTTAATCCCTTAACGGAAATTAATTGTAACTTTCGACAAATAGAACAATGAATGGAACAGGTAGACGGTTGAAATCTTTGTATATATTACTTCTATGTAGTCTATGAAACATATATGCAAAGCATGCAAACAGTACAATTCGCCAATTTTTTGTTCTTCAAGTTTAAGTGAACTACGATCCCCATTGTTAATCCCTTAACGGAAATTATTTGTAACTTTCGACAAGTAGAACAGTGAATGGAACAGGTAGACGGTTGAAATCTTTGTATATATTGCTTCTATATAGTCTAAGAAACATATATGCAAAGCATCCAAACAGTACAATTCGCCAATTTTTTGTTCTTCAAGTTTAAGTAAACTACGATCCCCATTGTTAATCCCTTAACGGAAATTATTTGTAACATTCGACAAGTAGAACAATGAATGGAACAGGTAGACGGTTGAAATCTTTGTATCTATTGCTTCTATATAGTATAAGAAACATATATGCAAAGCATCCAAACAGTACCATTCGCCAATTTTTTGTTCTTCAAGTTTAAGTGAACTACGAGCCCCATTGTTAATCCTTTAAAGGAAATTATTTGTAACTTTCGACAAGTAGAACAATGAATGGAACAGGTAGACTGTTGAAATCATTGTATATATTGCTTCTATATAGTCTAAGAAACATATATGCAAAGCATCCAAACAGTACAATTCGCCAATTTTTTGTTCTTCAAGTTTAAGTGAACAATGAGCCCCATTGTTAATCCTTTAAAGGAAATTATTTGTAACTTTTGACAAGTAGAACAATGAATGGAACAGGTAGACGGTTGAAATCTTTGTATATATTGCTTCTATATAGTATAAGAAACATATATGCAAATCATCCAAACAGTACCATTCGCCAATTTTTTGTTCTTCAAGTTTAAGTGAACAATGAGCCCCATTGTTAATCCTTTATCGGAAATTATTTGTAACTTTCGACAAGTAGAACAATGAATGGAACAGGTAGACGGTTGAAATCCTTGTTTATGTTGCTTCCATATAGTCTAAGAAACATGTACGCAAAGCATCCAAACAGTACCATTCGCCAATTTTTTGTCCTTCAAGTTTAAGTGAACAATGAGCCCCATTGTTAATCCTTTATCGGAAATTATTTGTAACTTTCGACAAATAGAACAATGAATGGAACAGGCAGACGGTTGAAATCTTTGTATATATTGCTTCTATATAGTCTAAGAAACATATATGCAAAGCATCCAAACAGTACAATTCGCCAATTTTTTGTTCTTCAAGTTTAAGTAAACTACGATCCCCATTGTTAATCCCTTAACGGAAATTATTTGTAAATTTCGGCAAGTAGAACAATGAATGGAATAGGTAGACGGTTGAAATCATTGTATATATTGCTTCTATATAGTCTAAGAAACATATATGCAAAGCATCCAAACAGTACAATTCGCCTATTATTTGATCTTCAAGTTTAAGTGAACTACGAGCCCCATTGTTAATACTTTAACGGAAATTATTTGTAACTTGCGACAAGTAGAACAATGAATGGAACAGGTAGACGGTTGAAATCAATGTATATATTGCTTCTATATAGTATAAGAAACATATATGCAAAGCATCCAAACAGTACCATTCGCCAATTTTTTGTTCTTCAAGTTTAAGTGAACTACGAGCCCCATTGTTAATCCTTTAAAGGAAATTATTTGTAACTTTCGACAAGTAGAACAATGAATGGAACAGGTAGACTGTTGAAATCATTGTATATATTGCTTCTATATAGTCTAAGAAACATATATGCAAAGCATCCAAACAGTACCATTCGCCACTTTTTTGTTCTTCAAGTTTAAGTGAACAACGAGCCCCATTGTTAATCCTTTAAAGGAAATTATTTTTAAATTTCGACAAGTAGAACAATGAATGGAACAGGTAGACGGTAGAAATCTTTGTATATATTGCTTCTATATAGTCTAAGAAACATATATGCAAAGCATCCAAACAGTACAATTCGCCAATTATTTCATCTTCAAGTTTAAGTGAACTACGAGCCCCATTGTTAACACTTTAACGGAAATTATTTGTAACTTGCGACAAGTAGAACAATGAGTGGAACAGGTAGACGGTTGAAATCAATATATATATTGCTTCTATATATTCTAAGAAACATATATGCAAAGCATCCAAACAGTACCATTCGCCAATTTTTTGTTCTTCAAGTTTAAGTGAACAATGAGCCCCATTGTTAATCCTTTATCGGAAATTATTTGTAATTTTCGACAAGTAGAACAATGAATGGAACAGGTAGACGGTTGAAATCCTTGTTTATGTTGCTTCCATATAGTCTAAGAAACATGTACGCAAAGCATCCAAACAGTACCATTCGCCAATTTTTTGTCCTTCAAGTTTAAGTGAACAATGAGCCCCATTGTTAATCCTTTATCGGAAATTATTTGTAACTTTCGACAAATAGAACAATGAATGGAACAGGCAGACGGTTGAAATCTTTGTATATATTGCTTCTATATAGTCTAAGAAACATATATGCAAAGCATGTAAACAGTACAATTCGCCAATTTTTTGTTCTTTAAGTTTAAGTGAACTACGAGCCCCATTATTAATCCTTCAACGGAAATTAATTGTAACTTTCTACAAGTAGAACAATGATTGGAACACGTAGACGGTTGAAATCTTTGTATATATTGCTTCCATATAGTCTAAGAAACATATATGCAAAGCATCCAAACAGTACCATTCGCCAATTTTTTGTTCTTCAAGTTTAAGTGAACAATGAGCTCCAATGGTTAATCCTTTATCGGAAATTATTTGTAACTTTCGACAAGTAGAACAATGAATGGAACAGGTAGACGGTTGAAATCTTTGTATATATTGCTTCTATATAGTCTAAGAAAAATATATGCAAAGCATCCAAACAGTACAATTCGCCAATTTATTGTTCTTCAAGTTTAAGTTAACAACGAGCCCCATTGTTAATCCTTTAAAGGAAATTATTTGTAATTTTCGACAAGTAGAACAATGAATGGAACTGGTAGACGGTTGAAATCTTTGTATATATTGCTTCTATATAATCTAAGAAACATATATGCAAAGCATCTAAACAGTAACAATCGCCAATTTTTTGATCTTCAAGTTTAAGTGAACAGCGAGCCCCATTGATAATCATGAAATGGAAATTATTTGTAACTTTCGACAAGTAGAACAATGAATGGAACAGGTAGACGGTTGAAATCATTGTATATATTGCTTCTATATAGTCTAAGAAACATATATGCAAAGCATCCAAACAGTACAATTCGCCAATTTTTTGTTCTTCAAGTTTAAGTAAACTACGATCCCCATTGTTAATCCCTTAACGGAAATTATTTGTAAATTTCGGCAAGTAGAACAATGAATGGAATAGGTAGACGGTTGAAATCATTGTATATATTGCTTCTGTATAGTCTAAGAAACATATATGCAAAGCATCCAAACAGTACAATTCGCCTATTATTTGATCTTCAAGTTTAAGTGAACTACGAGCCCCATTGTTAATACTTTAACGGAAATTATTTGTAACTTGCGACAAGTAGAACAATGAATGGAACAGGTAGACGGTTGAAATCAATGTATATATTGCTTCTATATAGTCTAAGAAAGATATATGCAAAGCATCCAAACAGTATAATTCGCCAATTTTTTGTTCTTCAAGTTTAAGTGGACAATGAGCCCCAATGGTTAATCCATTATCGGAAATTATTTGTAAATTTCGACAAGTAGAACAATGAATGGAACAGGTAGCCGGTTGAAATCAATGTATATATTGCTTTTATATAGTCTAAGAAACATATATGCAAAGCATCCAAACAGTACCATTCGCCAATTTCTTGTTCTTCAAGTTTAAGTGAACTACGAGCCCCATTGTTAATCCCTTAACGGAAATTAATTGTAACTTTCTACAAGTAGAACAATGATTGGAACACGTAGACGGTTGAAATCTTTGTATATATTGCTTCCATATAGTCTAAGAAACATATATGCAAAGCATCCAAACAGTACAATTAGCCAATTTTTTGTTCTTCAAGTTTAAGTAAACTACGATCCCCATTGTTAATCCCTTAACGGAAATTATTTGTAACATTCGACAAGTAGAACAATGAATGGAACAGGTAGACGGTTGAAATCTTTGTATCTATTGCTTCTATATAGTATAAGAAACATATATGCAAAGCATCCAAACAGTACCATTCGCCAATTTTTTGTTCTTCAAGTTTAAGTGAACTACGAGCCCCATTGTTAATCCTTTAAAGGAAATTATTTGTAACTTTCGACAAGTAGAACAATGAATGGAACAGGTAGACTGTTGAAATCATTGTATATATTGCTTCTATATAGTCTAAGAAACATATATGCAAAGCATCCAAACAGTACAATTCGCCAATTATTTCATCTTCAAGTTTAAGTGAACAATGAGCCCCATTGTTAATCCTTTAAAGGAAATTATTTGTTACTTTCGACAAGTAGAACAATGAATAGAACAGGTAGACGGTTGAAATCTTTGTAGATATTGCTTCTATATAGTCTAAGAAACATATATGCAAAGCATCCAAACAGTACAATTCGCCAATTTTTTGTCCTTCAAGTTTAAGTAAACTACGTTCCCCATTGTTAATCCCTTAACGGAAATTATTTGTAACTTTCGACAAGTAGAACAGTGAATGGAACAGGTAGACGGTTGAAATCTTTGTATATATTGCTTCTATATAGTATCGGAAACATATATGCAAAGCATCCAAACAGTACAATTCGCCAATTTTTTGTTCTTCAAGTTTAAGTGAACAATGAGCCCCAATGGTTAATCCGTTATCGGAAATTATTTGTAGCTTTCGACAAGTAGAACAATGAATGGAACAGGTAGACGGTTGAAATCTTTGTATGTATTGCTTCTATATAATCTATGAAACACATATGCAAAGCATCTAAACAGTAACAATCGCCAATTTTTTGATCTTCAAGTTTAAGTGAACAGCGAGCCCCATTGATAATCATGAAATGGAAATTATTTGTAACTTTCTACAAGTAGAACAATGAATAGTACAGGTAGACGGGTGAAATCTTTCTATATATTGCTTCTAAACAGTCTAAGAAACATCTATGCAAAGCATCCAAACAGTACAATTCGCCAATTTTTTGTTCTTCAAGTTTATGTGAACTACGAGCCCCATTGTTAATCCTTTAACGGAAATTAATTGTAACTTTCTACAAGTAGAACAATGATTGGAACACGTAGACGGTTGAAATCTTTGTATATATTGCTTCCATATAGTCTAAGAAACATATATGCAAAGCATCCAAACAGTACAATTCGCCAATTTTTTGTTCTTCAAGTTTAAGTGAACAATGAGCCCCAATGGTTAATCCGTTATCGGAAATTATTTGTAGCTTTCGACAAGTAGAACAATGAATGGAACTGGTAGACGGTTGAAATCATTGTATAGATTGCTTCCATATAGTGTAAGAAACATGTACGCAAAGCATCCAAACAGTACCATTCGCCAATTTTTTGTCCTTCAAGTTTAGTGAACAATGAGCCCCAATGGTTAATCCTTTATCGGAAATTATTTGTAATTTTCGACAAGTAGAACAATGAATGGAACAGGTAGACGGTTGAAATCTTTGTAAATATTGCTTCTATATAGTATAAGAAACATATATGCAAAGCATCCAAACAGTACAATTCGCCAATTTTTTGTTCTTCAAGTTTAAGTGAACAATGAGCCCCATTGTTAATCCTTTAAAGGAAATTATTTGTAACTTTCGACAAGTAGAACAATGAATGGAACTGGTAGACTGTTGAAATCTTTGTAAATATTGCTTCTATATAGTATAAGAAACATATATGCAAAGCATCCAAACAGTACAATTCGCCAATTTTTTGTTCTTCAAGGTTAAGTGAACAATGAGCCCCATTGTTAATCCTTTAAAGGAAATTATTTGTAACTTTCGACAAGTAGAACAATGAATGGAACTGGTAGACTGTTGAAATCATTGTATATATTGCTTCTATATAGTCTAAGAAACATTTATGCAAAGCATCCAAACAGTACAATTCGCCAATTTTTTGTTCTTCAAGTTTAAGTGAACAATGAGCCCCATTGTTAATCCTTTAAAGGAAATTATTTGTAACTTTCGACAAGTAGAACAATGAATGGAACTGGTAGACTGTTGAAATCTTTGTAAATATTGCTTCTATATAGTATAAGAAACATATATGCAAAGCATCCAAACAGTACAATTCGCCAATTTTTTGTTCATCAAGTTTAAGTGAACAATGAGCCCCATTGTTAATCCTTTATCGGAAATTGTTTGTAACTTTCGACAAGTAGAACAATGAATGGAACAGGTAGACGGTTGAAATCTTTGTATCTATTGCTTCTATATAGTATAAGAAACATATATGCAAAGCATCCAAACAGTACCATTCGCCAATTTTTTGTTCTTCAAGTTTAAGTGAAATACGAGCCCCATTGTTAATCCTTTAAAGGAAATTATTTGTAACTTTCGACAAGTAGAACAATGAATGGAACAGGTAGACTGTTGAAATCATTGTATATATTGCTTCTATATAGTCTAAGAAACATATATGCAAAGCATCCAAACAGTACCATTCGCCAATTTTTTGTTCTTCAAGTTTAAGTGAACTACGAGCCCCATTGTTAATCCTTTAAAGGAAATTATTTGTAACTTTCGACAAGTAGAACAATGAATGGAACAGGTAGACTGTTGAAATCATTGTATATATTGCTTCTATATAATCTAAGAAACATATATGCAAAGCATCCAAACAGTACAATTCGCCAATTTTTTGTTCTTCAAGTTTAAGTAAACTACGATCCCCATTGTTAATCCCTTAACGGAAATTATTTGTAACTTTCGACAAGTAGAACAGTGAATGGAACAGGTAGACGGTTGAAATCTTTGTATATATTGCTTCTATATAGTATCGGAAACATATATGCAAAGCATCCAAACAGTACAATTCGCCAATTTTTTGTTCTTCAAGTTTAAGTGAACAATGAGCCCCAATGGTTAATCCGTTATCGGAAATTATTTGTAGCTTTCGACAAGTAGAACAATGAATGGAACAGGTAGACGGTTGAAATCTTTGTATATATTGCTTCTATATAATCTATGAAACACATATGCAAAGCATCTAAACAGTAACAATCGCCAATTTTTTGATCTTCAAGTTTAAGTGAACCGCGAGCCCCATTGATAATCATGAAGTGGAAATTATTTGTAACTTTCTACAAGTAGAACAATGAATAGTACAGGTAGACGGGTGAAATCTTTCTATATATTGCTTCTAAATAGTCTAAGAAACATCTATGCAAAGCATCCAAACAGTACAATTCGCCAATTTTTTGTTCTTCAAGTTTATGTGAACTACGAGCCCCATTGTTAATCCTTTAACGGAAATTAATTGTAACTTTCTACAAGTAGAACAATGATTGGAACACGTAGACGGTTGAAATCTTTGTATATATTGCTTCCATATAGTCTAAGAAACATATATGCAAAGCATCCAAACAGTACCATTCGCCAATTTTTTGTTCTTCAAGTTTAAGTGAACAACGAGCCCCATTGATAATCATGAAACGGAAATTATTTGTAACTTTTTACAAGTAGAACAATGAATTGAACAGGTAGACGGTTGAAATCTTTGTATATGTTGCTTCTATATAGTCTAAGAAACCTATATGCAAAGCATCCAAACAGTACCATTCGCCAATTTTTTGTTCTTCAAGTTTAAGTGAACTACGAGCCCCATTGTTAATCCTTTAAAGGAAATTATTTGTAAATTTCGACAAGTAGAACAATGAATGGAACAGGTAGACGGTTGAAATCAATGTATATATTGCTTCTATAAAGTCTAAGAAACATATATGCAAAGCATCCAAACAGTACCATTCGCCAATTTTTTGTTTTTCAAGTTTAAGTGAACAATTAGCCCCAATGGTTAATCCTTTATCGGAAATTATTTGTAACTTTCGACAAGTAGAACAATGAATGGAACAGGTAGACGGTTGAATTCTTTGTATATATTGCTTCTATAAAGTCTAAGAAACATATATGCAAAGCATCCAAACAGTACAATTCGCCAATTTATTGTTCTTGAAGTTTAAGTGAACAACGAGCCCCATTGTTAATCCTTTAAAGGAAATTATTTGTAAATTTCGACAAGTAGAACAATGATTGGAACACGTAGACGGTTGAAATCTTTGTATATATTGCTTCCATATAGTCTAAGAAACATATACGCAAAGCATCCAAACAGGACCATTCGCCAATTTTTTGTTCTTCAAGTTTAAGTTGAACAATGAGCCCCAATGGTTAATCCTTTATCGGAAATTATTTGTATTTTTCGACAAGTAGAACAATGAATGGAACAGGTAGACGGTTGAAATCTTTGTATATATTGCTTCTATATAATCTAAGAAACATATATGCAAAGCATCTAAACAGTAACAATCGCCAATTTTTTGATCTTCAAGTTTAAGTGAACTGTTACGAACGGCGTATTATTCGAACGTCCCGTCCGTCGTCGAGCGGGTGCCGACGGATGGTAGATTCCGTGCGTAACGGCCAAGACGAAACGAATCGCGCGCGGGTTTCCGCGGTTGACTCTATTTGAAAATTTTGTAGCTCTCCCCAGCCTAAGGCGAGGAGAGGACAGGATGGATGGGTCGATCTGTTAAGACCTATACAGGTCTGGCTTAATCGAAATCTAAAGGATAAGGATATTGAATAATAGAACTGAATCTCACAATGTTATAATGGGTAAAAGCAATGTGTATTCAAATTTAAACAAAGAAACGTTACAAACGGTAATGAAATGGGTTATAATATCGGCTAAGTTGGATATAAAATAATTGATTTTGAATAGATATATGTACGTTAACAATTTATTGGTGGTGAAGCTGGCTCGAAATCGAGTGATTATGATCCAATCGAATCTATCTTTCGTTTCCGAAACAACCTCCCATTTACAGGCAAAATGTATATTTTAAAATAGTCCAACGGTAGAGAAACTCACTATTGAGACGGCGGTTTACAATAGAATATGACAAGATAATTATGGTAATGGAAAATTAGAACTCACCCTGGATTTTCTGACGATACAAGTATAAATGATAATTTCGGTTCTATCTCTATATCGGTTGTAGCGGTATTACAAGGTACTCTCGTTGAAGTTCAATTCGGAGTTCAAGTGGCTGAACAGAAGAGTGGATGGATTAGAACTGCACTTTTTCGAATTTACCTATTCTAATGATTCTATAGATCATGCAATAGTAAAATATACGGTTAACGAATTTTATAAGTAGGTTTTACAATACAATTCTCGCACGAAACTCTGAGTCTTTCGGAACTACAGCGTTACCGAACTGCGCTCACGGAGAATCTAGGATTCTCTCACGGTTTCGCGGGTTAACAATCACGCACCTCGCGACTTTACGATTGAAAACCAAGAGATTTATTTGTTTAACGAGGATTATAAAGTCCGTTACCGCGTATCGAACTATTGAAGTTATTCGCGTATAACCTAAGCTTAACTAAACCCTCGGACTATGCCTACGCACCTCGCGACTTTCCAGACGATAGTGACGAGTTGAGCTCGTCTTTGGCCTCACAAGGGTGGGCCCTAGGTAGAGGTGGTAGCCACGTTCCGTGGTCACGTTTTGCTAAGGTTAACAATTTTGGGTGCTAGTCTCCATCCTCCCTTCCGTCCGAGCCCCACACATCAGCCGCTGCTGATATGCCTCGCAATTCCTGGGACCGGAGGGCGTACGTGACTCGAAGCGATCTTTGTCAGCAGGGCAGCCGGATGTACATATCTTTGTTATTGAATCTCAAACGATATCGTAATCCAGTTAGAGAGAACTCTGAATGCATAGGCATTCCTGCATCATCGGAATCGGAGAACAATTATTAACGTTCTGCGTATTTGCCGAAGGAATTTCAAACATTGGCAAATGCGCAGGCAATGATCTCAAAAGAAAAAGAATTTTAGTCCCCGGGACGTAACAGAACTACGAGCCCCATTGTTAATCCTTTAACGGAAATTAATTGTAACTTTCTACAAGTAGAACAATGATTGGAACACGTAGACGGTTGAAATCTTTGTATATATTGCTTCCATATAGTCTAAGAAACATGTACGCAAAGCATCCAAACAGTACCATTCGCCAATTTTTTGTTCTTCAAGTTTAAGTGAACAATGAGCCCCAATGGTTAATCCTTTATCGGAAATTACTTGTAATTTTCTACAAGTAGAACAATGAATCGAACAGGTAGACGGTTGAAATCTTTGTATATATTGCGTCTATATAATCTAAGAAACATATATGCAAAGCATCTAAACAGTACAATTCGCCAATTTATTGTTCTTCAAGTTTAAGTGAACAACGAGCCCCATTGTTAATCCTTTAAAGGAAATTATTTGTAAATTTCGACAAGTAGAACAATGAATGGAACTGGTAGACGGTTGAAATCTTTGTATATATTGCTTCTATATAATCTAAGAAACATATATGCAAAGCATCTAAACAGTAACAATCGCCAATTTTTTGATCTTCAAGTTTAAGTGAACAGCGAGCCCCATTGATAATCATGAAATGGAAATTATTTGTAAATTTCTACAAGTAGAACAATGAATAGTACAGGTAGACGGGTGAAATCTTTCTATATATTGCTTCTAAATAGTCTAAGAAACATCTATGCAAAGCATCCAAACAGTACAATTCGCCAATTTTTTGTTCTTCAAGTTTAAGTAAACTACGATCCCCATTGTTAATCCCTTAACGGAAATTATTTGTAACTTTCGACAAGTAGAACTATGAATGGAACAGGTAGACGGTTGAAATCATTGTATATATTGCTTCTATATAGTCTAAGAAACATATATGCAAAGCATCCAAACAGTACCATTCGCCAATTTTTTGTTCTTCATGTTTAAGTAAACTACGATCCCCATTGTTAATCCCTTAACGGAAATTATTTGTAACATTCGACAAGTAGAACAATGAATGGAACAGGTAGACGGTTGAAATCATTGTATATATTGCTTCTATATAGTCTAAGAAACATATATGCAAAGCATCCAAACAGTACAATTCGCCAATTTTTTGTTCTTCAAGTTTAAGTGAACAATGAGCCCCAATGGTTAATCCGTTATCGGAAATTATTTGTAGCTTTCGACAAGTAGAACAATGAATGGAACAGGTAGACGGTTGAAATCTTTGTATATATTGCTTCTATATAATCTATGAAACACATATGCAAAGCATCTAAACAGTAACAATCGCCAATTTTTTGATCTTCAAGTTTAAGTGAACAGCGAGCCCCATTGATAATCATGAAATGGAAATTATTTGTAACTTTCTACAAGTAGAACAATGAATAGTACAGGTAGACGGGTGAAATCTTTCTATATATTGCTTCTAAATAGTCTAAGAAACATCTATGCAAAGCATCCAAACAGTACAATTCGCCAATTTTTTGTTCTTCAAGTTTATGTGAACTACGAGCCCCATTGTTAATCCTTTAACGGAAATTAATTGTAACTTTCTACAAGTAGAACAATGATTGGAACACGTAGACGGTTGAAATCTTTGTATATATTGCTTCCATATAGTCTAAGAAACATATATGCAAAGCATCCAAACAGTACAATTCGCCAATTTTTTGTTCTTCAAGTTTAAGTGAACAATGAGCCCCAATGGTTAATCCGTTATCGGAAATTATTTGTAGCTTTCGACAAGTAGAACAATGAATGGAACTGGTAGACGGTTGAAATCCTTGTATAGATTGCTTCCATATAGTGTAAGAAACATGTACGCAAAGCATCCAAACAGTACCATTCGCCAATTTTTTGTCCTTCAAGTTTAGTGAACAATGAGCCCCAATGGTTAATCCTTTATCGGAAATTATTTGTAATTTTCGACAAGTAGAACAATGAATGGAACAGGTAGACGGTTGAAATCTTTGTAAATATTGCTTCTATATAGTATAAGAAACATATATGCAAAGCATCCAAACAGTACAATTCGCCAATTTTTTGTTCTTCAAGTTTAAGTGAACAATGAGCCCCATTGTTAATCCTTTAAAGGAAATTATTTGTAACTTTCGACAAGTAGAACAATGAATGGAACTGGTAGACTGTTGAAATCTTTGTAAATATTGCTTCTATATAGTAAAAGAAACATATATGCAAAGCATCCAAACAGTACAATTCGCCAATTTTTTGATCTTCAAGTTTAAGTGAACAGCGAGCCGCATTGATAATCATGGAATAGAAATTATTTGTAACTTTCTACAAGTAGAACAATGAATAGTACAGGTAGACGGGTGAAATCTTTGTATGTATTGCTTCTAAATAGTCTAAGAACACATCTATGCAAAGCATCCAAACAGTACCATTCGCCAATTTTTTGTTCATCAAGTTTAAGTGAACAATGAGCCCCATTGTTAATCCTTTATCGGAAATTGTTTGTAACTTTCGACAAGTAGAACATTGAATGGAACAGGTAGACGGTTGAAATCTTTGTATCTATTGCTTCCATATAGTCTAAGAAACATGTACGCAAAGCATCCAAACAGTACCATTCGCCAATTTTTTGTCCTTCAAGTTTAAGTGAACAATGAGCCCCATTGTTAATCCTTTATCGGAAATTATTTCTAACTTTCGAAAAGTAGAACAAGGAATCGAACAGGTAGACGGTAGAAATCTTTGTATATATTGCTTCTATATAGTCTAAGAAACATATATGGAAAGCATCCAAACAGTACCATGCGCCAATTTTTTGTTCATCAAGTTTAAGTGAACAATGAGCCCCATTGTTAATCCTTTATCGGAAATTGTTTGTAACTTTCGACAAGTAGAACATTGAATGGAACAGGTAGACGGTTGAAATCTTTGTATATATTGCTTCTATATAGTCTAAGAAACATATATGGAAAGCATCCAAATAGTACAATTAGCCAATTTTTTGTTCTTCAAGTTTAAGTGAACTACGATCCCCATTGTTAATCCCTTAACGGAAATTATTTGTAACTTTCGACAAGTAGAACAGTGAATGGAACAGGTAGACGGTTGAAATTTTTATATATATTGCTTCTATATAGTCTAAGAAACATATATGCAAAGCATCCAAACAGTACAATTAGCCAATTTTTTGTTCTTCAAGTTTAAGTAAACTACGATCCCCATTGTTAATCCCTTAACGGAAATTATTTGTAACTTTCGACAAGTAGAACAGTGAATGGAACAGGTAGACGGTTGAAATTTTTATATATATTGCTTCTATATAGTCTAAGAAACATATATGCAAAGCATCCAAACAGTACAATTAGCCAATTTTTTGTTCTTCAAGTTTAAGTAAACTACGATCCCCATTGTTAATCCCTTAACGGAAATTATTTGTAACATTCGACAAGTAGAACAATGAATGGAACAGGTAGACGGTTGAAATCTTTGTATCTATTGCTTCTATATAGTATAAGAAACATATATGCAAAGCATCCAAACAGTACCATTCGCCAATTTTTTGTTCTTCAAGTTTAAGTGAAATACGAGCCCCATTGTTAATCCTTTAAAGGAAATTATTTGTAACTTTCGACAAGTAGAACAATGAATGGAACAGGTAGACTGTTGAAATCATTGTATATATTGCTTCTATATAGTCTAAGAAACATATATGCAAAGCATCCAAACAGTACCATTCGCCAATTTTTTGTTCTTCAAGTTTAAGTGAAATACGAGCCCCATTGTTAATCCTTTAAAGGAAATTATTTGTAACTTTCGACAAGTAGAACAATGAATGGAACAGGTAGACTGTTGAAATCATTGTATATATTGCTTCTATATAGTCTAAGAAACATATATGCAAAGCATCCAAACAGTACCATTCGCCAATTTTTTGTTCTTCAAGTTTAAGTGAACTACGAGCCCCATTGTTAATCCTTTAAAGGAAATTATTTGTAAATTTCGACAAGTAGAACAATGAATGGAACAGGTAGACGGTTGAAATCAATGTATATATTGCTTCTATAAAGTCTAAGAAACATATATGCAAAGCATCCAAACAGTACCATTCGCCAATTTTTTGTTTTTCAAGTTTAAGTGAACAATTAGCCCCAATGGTTAATCCTTTATCGGAAATTATTTGTAACTTTCGACAAGTAGAACAATGAATGGAACAGGTAGACGGTTGAATTCTTTGTATATATTGCTTCTATAAAGTCTAAGAAACATATATGCAAAGCATCCAAACAGTACATTTCGCCAATTTATTGTTCTTGAAGTTTAAGTGAACAACGAGCCCCATTGTTAATCCTTTAAAGGAAATTAATTGTAACTTTCTACAAGTAGAACAATGATTGGAACACGTAGACGGTTGAAATTTTTGTATATATTGCTTCCATATAGTCTAAGAAACATGTACGCAAAGCATCCAAACAGTACCATTCGCCAATTTTTTGTTCTTCAAGTTTAAGTGAACAATGAGCCCCAATGGTTAATCCTTTATCGGTAATTATTTGTAACTTTCGACAAGTAGAACAATGAATGGAACAGGTAGACGGTTGAAATCCTTGTTTATATTGCTTCCATATAGTCTAAGAAACATGTACGCAAAGCATCCAAACAGTACCATTCGCCAATTTTTTGTCCTTCAAGTTTAAGTGAACAATGAGCCCCATTGTTAATCCTTTATCGGAAATTGTTTGTAACTTTCTACAAGTAGAACAATGAATAGTACAGGTAGACGGGTGAAATCTTTCTATATATTGCTTCTAAATAGTCTAACAAACATCTATGCAAAGCATCCAAACAGTACAATTCGCCAATTTTTTGTTCTTCAAGTTTAAGTGAACTACGAGCCCCATTATTAATCCTTTAACGGAAATTAATTGTAACTTTCTACAAGTAGAACAATGATTGGAACACGTAGACGGTTGAAATCTTTGTATATATTGCTTCCATATAGTCTAAGAAACATATATGCAAAGCATCCAAACAGTACCATTCGCCAATTTTTTGTTCTTCAAGTTTAAGTGAACAATGAGCCCCAATGGTTAATCCTTTCTCGGAAATTATTTGTAACTTTCTACAAGTAGAACAATGAATAGTACAGGTAGACGGGTGAAATCTTTCTATATATTGCTTCTAAATAGTCTAACAAACATCTATGCAAAGCATCCAAACAGTACAATTCGCCAATTTTTTGTTCTTCAAGTTTAAGTAAACTACGATCCCCATTGTTAATCCCTTAGCGGAAATTATTTGTAACTTTCGACAAGTAGACCAATGAATGGAACAGGTAGAAGGTTGAAATCATTGTATATATTGCTTCTATATAGTCTAAGAAACATATATGCAAAGCATCCAAACAGTACAATTCGCCAATTTTTTGTTCTTCAAGTTTAAGTGAACAATGAGCCCCAATGGTTAATCCTTTATCGGTAATTATTTGTAACTTTCGACAAGTAGAACAATGAATGGAACAGGTAGACGGTTGAAATCCTTGTTTATATTGCTTCTAAATAGTCTAACAAACATCTATGCAAAGCATCCAAACAGTACAATTCGCCAATTTTTTGTTCTTCAAGTTTAAGTAAACTACGATCCCCATTGTTAATCCCTTAACGGAAATTATTTGTAACTTTCGACAAGTAGAACAATGAATGGAACAGGTAGACGGTTGAAATCATTGTATATATTGCTTCTATATAGTCTAAGAAACATATATGCAAAGCATCCAAACAGTACAATTCGACAATTTTTTGCTCTTCAAGTTTAAGTGAACTACGAGCCCCATTGTTAATCCTTTAAAGGAAATTATTTGTAAATTTCGGCAAGTAGAACAATGAATGGACTAGGTAGACGGTTGAAATCATTGTATATATTGCTTCTATATAGTCTAAGAAACATATATGCAAAGCATCCAAACAGTACAATTCGCCAATTTTTTGTTCTTCAAGTTTAAGTAAACTACGATCCCCATTGTTAATCCCTTAACGGAAATTATTTGTAACATTCGACAAGTAGAACAATGAATGGAACAGGTAGACGATTGAAATCATTGTATATATTGCTTCTATATAGTCTAAGAAACATATATGCAAAGCATCCAAACAGTACAATTCGCCAATTTTTTGTTCTTCAAGTTTAAGTGAACAATGAGCCCCATTGTTAATCCTTTAAAGGAAATTATTTGTAACTTTCGACAAGTAGAACAATGAATGGAACAGGTAGACGGTTGAAATCATTGTATATATTGCTTCTATATAGTATAAGAAACATATATGCAAATCATCCAAACAGTACCATTCGCCAATTTTTTGTTCTTCACGTTTAAGTGAACAATGAGCCCCATTGTTAATCCTTTATCGGAAATTATTTGTAACTTTCGACAAGTAGAACAATGATTGGAACACGTAGACGGTTGAAATCTTTGTATATATTGCTTCCATATAGTCTAAGAAACATGTACGCAAAGCATCCAAACAGTACCATTCGCCAATTTTTTGTTCTTCAAGTTTAAGTGAACAATGAGCCCCAATGGTTAATCCTTTAGCGGAAATTATTTGTAATTTTCGACAAGTAGAACAGTGAATGGAACAGGTAGACGGTTGAAATCTTTGTATATATTGCTTCTATATAGTCTAAGAAACATATATGCAAAGCATCCAAACAGTACCATTCGCCAATTTTTTGTTCTTCAAGTTTAAGTGAACTACGAGCCCCATTGTTAATCCTTTAAAGGAAATTATTTGTAAATTTCGACAAGTAGAACAATGAATGGAACAGGTAGACGGTTGAAATCTTTGTATATATTGCTTCTATATAGTCTAAGAAACATATATGCAAAGCATCCAAACAGTACCATTCGCCAATTTTTTGTCCTTCAAGTTTAAGTGAACAATGAGCCCCATTGTTAATCCTTTATCGGAAATTATTTGTAACTTTCGACAAGTAGAACAATGAATGGAACAGGTAGACGGTTGAAATCTTTGTATATATTGCTTCTATATAGTCTAAGAAACATATATGCAAAGCATCCAAACACTACCATTCGCCAATTTTTTGTTCTTCATGTTTAAGTAAACTACGATCCCCATTGTTAATCCCTTAACGGAAATTATTTGTAACATTCGACAAGTAGAACAATGAATGGAACAGGTAGACGGTTGAAATCATTGTATATATTGCTTCTATATAGTCTAAGAAACATATATGCAAAGCATCCAAACAGTACAATTGGCCAATTTTTTGTTCTTCAAGTTTAAGTGAACAATGAGCCCCATTGTTAATCCTTTAAAGGAAATTATTTGTAACTTTCGACAAGTAGAACAATGAATGGAACAGGTAGACGGTTGAAATCTTTGTATATATTGCTTCTATATAGTATAAGAAACATAAATGCAAAGCATCCAAACAGTACCCTTCGCCAATTTTTTGTTCTTCAAGTTTAAGTGAACAATGAGCCCCATTGTTAATCCTTTATCGGAAATTATTTGTAACTTTCGACAAGTAGAACAATGAATGGAACAGGTAGACGGTTGAAATCTTTGTATATATTGCTTCTATATAGTCTAAGAAACATATATGCAAAGCATCCAAAC